>JARYHS010008075.1:167732642-167755374 GCA_031002005.1 Vandiemenella viatica
TATGGCGTATATGGAGTCCACATTTTTTGTACAACAAATGTAGGTGCAAAGGAGGCTAGCTAGATTATTAGTGAAACATTCACAAGTGAATGTGACTGGAAGGTATGAAGAGTGTTGGGATTGCTGTATATGGCGATAATGATGTTAGAATGGATATTGGTAGATAATTCTGAGTGGTGTAGTGGAGCCTAGTTGCCATGACCACAATCTGGCATTAGACGTTAGGTGATGAGGCCTGAGTGGATAAAATATCCAAACACGCACTTTCGCATACGAATGACCTAACAATTTACGACAGTTTAAGTATGGGCGCTATCTTCAGCGTAATAGAACTACATCTATGGTGACGTTTTGGAAACTTGTCAATGTGTAGGGATTTACTATGAAAAATTGTGGGTTATGATGTCTGTTTGATGATCATGAAACTATCAGTTAGTGCATTATGGTAACTTTATCGTGTGTGATGTGTTTTTTTTCATATCTTGTATGTGAATGAATTTTTAAAATTAGGTGTTGACGCGGCTATCTTAACATCCCAGTCTACCGTGTATTATTACTGGCACAGTGCTGTCGTTACACAGACAAATTTCAACGACCATCCAAAATTCTAGTATTTCCAGCGTATCAGGCTTTTTTTTCGGGCTCGTCGATGTCATTGTCATTAGAGGTGAGAAAGGATGTATGGGCAAGGAACGGTGAGGAATTCGGCCATGGACTTTTGAAGGTCTCTTTCCCTGCATTCGTCTGGAGTGATTTCAGGAATCCAAGCACTCTTCCATTTCACTGTTCTGTTTACAGTTTGCTGCCGTTATTTTTGGTGTACGAACTGTTTTTTATCAGGTTGTTCACTATATGTCCTTCGGGGCAAAAATCGTGATGATTGGATGTGCCAGAGAAGGAAGAACTTGTGTTACAAAACCACAGACAGACCTTGCTTGGTATGTAGTGGTGTAATGTGGGATCCACAGTTTTTGGACTTGAAATGCGGTGTGCACGGGAAGGCAGCTAGAGTGTAAATATGGTGATTCCTTTCTTTCACTCGCCAGTCTGAGTGTAGTGTGTGTAGTTCATTCCACCACTAATGTGTGTTTTGTGACGTATGCAGCTGTGAGTGAGCATCAAAAGTACGACATTGCCGCCTGTGTTAAGAAAGGCTCTTGAATCTACTCATGCCTTTATGGTACTAGGGTCACATGTTACTGGATGGCTTGTGCTATGTGGGTGATATGAGATGATGCTGATGTGAACAGTTTCGTACTTGTGCACTTGCTACTAGATGGTTAAGTGGCTGAGTTGAGTGAGAGGCGAGGCGATGCTAATGTAATCAGTTTGGTACCTGCGGGGTAGCTGTTACCGATGGCTTTTTCTGGTTACATTGTTAATGTGAAGTCCACAGTTTTTGGAATTGAAATGCTGTTTGCGAGGGACGTTAGCGCTAGAGTGTAAATATGGTGATATCTTTCTTTCACTCGTCTGTCTGCGTGTAGTGTGTGTAGTTAATTTCCACCACTAATGTGTGGTGTGCGTGTGCGTGTGTGTGCGTGTGTGTGTGTGTGTGTGTGTGTGTGTGTGTGTGCGTGCGTCTTTCAGTGTGTGTCTCTCTCTGCGTATGTATGCGTAAATATGGTCAGACCTTCCTTTAACTCGTTTGTCTGGATGTAGGATGTGCGGTTCATCTCCTCCACTAATGTGTGTGTCAGTGTGTGTGTCAGTGTGTGTGTTTTGTGACGTATGTAGCTGTGAGTGAGGATCCACGACATTGCAGCCTGTGTTAAGAAATGCTCTTGAATCTACTCATGCCTTTGTGGTACAAGGGACACATGTTACTAGAAGGCTTGTTGTTATGTGGGTGATATGAGATGATGCTGATGTGAACAGTTTCATGCTTGTGCACATGCTACTAGATGGCAAAGATGGCTCATGTGTGTGAGAGGCGAGGCGATACTAATGTGAACAGTGTGGTACCTGGTAGCTGTTACTGATGGATTTTTTCTAGTTCCAGGGATAATGAAACTATAGAAATAGTGAGTGAAACTATAGAAAAAGTGTGTACACCTCCTCATCAGGTTTGCTGTGTATTCTTTACAATTACCAAGGGGTTGATTGAATTTTTAGACAAAGTACAGCTAAGGGTCCTCAATTTGTGTCTGCTTGCCACAGTTTTTACGAAAGCATAACAGAACTGATACATAGATTGGTCTGAGTAGACAGATGGTATAGGTTAGAGCTTGTTTGCAAAAATTACGAGTGCAATGAAATATTTCATACCAATGACATCAGAGATAAGGTTAGTGAAATAAGGTGTGGCACTGATGGTGATATGAAATCTTTCTTCCCTCGTTCCATTTAATAATTTTTGCCATGGTCAAACTGGGAACTGATTTGTCTAGCCTTGGAGCTGGTGTGGGAAAGGCTTTGTTAATCATGTCACAAATATTTTCAAGTGGTCTCTTATGCTTCCTATATACTTCTACCAGATTTTAAGACCTGCATCACGCTGTTCTGAGCATACAGTATTCGCTGTCTCAGGATCACTTGAGAGAATCGACGCAGTATATATCATGTTCCAGAACTCGAAAAATGGTTGTTTTTCCATACCTTTGTCTGTGAATGAATTTTTAATTTGTCGCGGCTATCGCTGACTTCTCCGTCTACCGTGTATTATTACTAGCACATTGCTATCGTTACACATGTGAAATTTCAACGACCATCCAAAATTCTAGTATTTCCAGCATATCAGCCTTTTTTCGGTCTTTTTGCTCCTTCGATACCATCGTCATGATCTGTGAGAAAGGAAGTACCGCAAGGAATGGTGAGGAATTCGGCCATGGGCTTTTAAAGATCTCTTTCCCTGCATTCACGTGGAGTGATTTCAGGAAACCATGGAAAACCGAAATCATGATGGCCTGACGTACAGTCGAACCCATCTCCTCCCCAATACTGATTCTAGATTCATAGGCGATTCGTCTTAAAGGAACCTCATCAGTGCGCAGCCCGCAGTGACCGGCGTCTTGATCGTTAAGAAGAAGTAGGGCTACCTAGTTTCGAGATGATATACAGAGTTTGTGGACATTTTAGCTAGCAAAGTGCTAAGTGCAAAAACTGATTGATATGCATATTAATAATGTTCGTGTAGCTCAATGGACTCCCAGTTCATCATTCAACTACACGCTTCTAAGAAAATAACTTATTGCTTATAATAATTTACTAATATCTGATGAGGTTAATAATATAGTAATTAAAAAATTTGGGTGTTGATGGTACTACTTGTACGTGAGAAGAATAAATAAAAACATATCGTATTTAATTCATTTTTGTTTCATTTCATCCACCACACAATACAAAATAAATATATCATATTGTTGTTTTGTATGTTAATGTTGGTACTGTAGGATGGTCTCAAGAATAACTTTGTCTGACCAATCAGAGGATATCAGCTCAGTGTTATAGATCAAAAAGTGGTGACAGTCTGCTAAAAAGTTATTTTTAGAAGTTAATTTTTGGTACCTAAGCAATTAATTAATTATAATAGTTTGATATATCAACAACACATTACAAAATACTAGGGAAAAAATACAGGTTTGGCAATAACAATTGTCAACAGCAAGCAACCGCTCTCACATTCGAATCCCCCACCCTTTATTAATTTTGACTATGTGAACTGCAGAGTATCCATGGTAATGCCATTATCACATTATAACAAAAAAAAAATACGCTTTTGAAACGAGTGTATCTTACTTTTAATTCAGTTACAGTAAATCAAACAGGTTATACACTCTCTCAGTATGGAAACTAAAATTTTGATTTTCGTTTTGAAAATGCGTAACATAACACGATCAGACGATGTATTTGCATATTTTAGAGTGATTCGCATCAGAATTTATACTCTGTCACGAACGGCAAATTGTGTTGTGGAATGTAGGTCCCAGTCCGATCACACCAGGAATAGAGCATAACGGGAGCCAACGCGTCACCCACGCCGAGTTACAATACATCCGGAAATATCGCTGCGCTAGGAAAGTACGCACTCCAGGAATAGCGTATAACGGTACCCGACGCGTCATCTGTGGCGCGCGCTGGGAATAGCAACAACCGTTGTCGCCTGCGGGGGGTGTGCGCCCGACTAAGCTCCACAGAATACTCAGATAGATTCAGGTTACCGCTGCACAGTGCTGCCGCCTGGTGCCGGCGCGGCGGGGAGGGGAGGGAGGGTCCCCCCACTACTATGACGTCATGGGGAAAACCGTGCTAGCTCCATCCTTAGAACACTACTGAAAGTGTTCAGTAAAATATGCAAAAAGGAAATAAACCATAAGAAATAAACTTTAATCAAGCAGCAAAATTAGCGAAAGTTTTAATTAAATTAAAATCGGGCATAGGCCGGAATGAGATTTGGAATTTACCAATAGCAGAGACCTGGCGGTTGCGTACCTCCATGGTTGCGTATTGATTAAACTGTGTAAATAATCTCTATTATCTCTGATCGTTACTATTTGGCTGCAAGAATATCGTTGTAGAATTACCATTTATGAATTGAGCAGATAAAAAGGTTATCTTAAATCTCATTTAATAGCTAACAAGTTTATCAAATACTAAGGGTATCATCTATGATGGTAGTAGGAATTTATTCTGGAAAAGCTTGTTGAGGAAAAGGGTCATTTTTAATTATATCTTTCGTTATATGAATATGTTTCTCTGGTTAGATTATCAGAGCACTTGGTTAGGATTTGACATAAATAACTGCATTTTATGTTACATGACGGAGACTATAATTTCTAAAACGAATAACTGTTATTTATTTGACTGATACATTTCACGATTACGTATGTACGATTCTCTGAGTTTTTAATAAACTTCATTGTTTCTTAACGTGAGCCAAAAACATTCTTAGGTTACGGTTTAACATAGTGCTTACAACTGATGCAGATAAAATAGCGTAAATATTGCATCCCCTTCTCCTTACATGACTTTCTGCGTCTAACTGATACAGATAAAATAGCGCAAATATTGAATCTCCTTCTCCTTACATGATTTTCTGCGTCTAGCAGTAAATAAGCAAGATGTTGGTACGAATGTAATATGGTGGTTGTTGATTGGTGAGTGAAGGCTGGCACGTGACTGTTCTCTAGCCAATAGCTGTAGTAGCTATAGACGACGTACCCAGACTCCAGATTAGTGTTTTATATAGTAGGATATATATATGTATATATAATTGGGATGGAGCATACGGCCCTACAGTGATTTCACAACACAGCTAACTTTAAGATCCACGAATTTTTACATAAGTTGAATCACCCAGTCTCTTAGTCCCTTGCCCACAGTGGAATATTATTGCATCCTTTATTCCTGGGGTCAATTTTTTAGTTTATGGTCATGATCATCTCTTTCCATCTATATTCTGCAATGTAGTCTTCACGGGTGTACCGCCGGATAGTGTTGTGGAAACACAATATTTCGACGGCTGGCTCTGCCGTCTTCTTCAGGTGATGAGACATGTGTAATGGTCGGCTGACCCACAGGTACTGAGATGGTTCGGGTGCCGCTCTTCCTTATATACAAGTCCGCGTGGCTTCGGCGATGGCTTACTATGAGCCAGGCCCGCAACCAACTGGCGGTTGGCTGCCCGTGGGCGTGGCTAAGGTTCTTGTTCCAGCCCGAGCTAATATGAAGCCCTCTACGGCGGCAGCTGGACGGAAGTACAACGTTCTCTGCGGATATTTGCCAAGGCAGGTTTCCATGCCTCACTGAGACATAGACCACTGTCTCTGTTAAATGTGTCGGCCTGTCGAATTTCGATGGCTTCTTTGATGACAGATTCCCAAAAATGTGATGTTCTAGCCAAAATCCTGACGTTATAGAGTTCAATAACGTCAGGATTTTGGCTAGAACATCACATTTTTGGGAATCTGTCATCAAAGAAGCCATCGAAATTCGACTGGCCGACACATTTAACAGAGACAGTGGTCTATGTCTCAGTGAGGCATGGAAACCTGCCTTGGCAAATATCCGCAGAGAACGTTGTACTTCCGTCCAGCTGCCGCCGTAGAGGGCTTCATATTAGCTCGGGCTGGAACAAGAACCTTAGCCACGCCCACGGGCAGCCAACCGCCAGTTGGTTGCGGGCCTGGCTCATAGTAAGCCATCGCCGAAGCCACGCGGACTTGTATATAAGGAAGAGCGGCACCCGAACCATCTCAGTACCTGTGGGTCAGCCGACCATTACACATGTCTCATCACCTGAAGAAGACGGCAGAGCCAGCCGTCGAAATATTGTGTTTCCACAACACTATCCGGCGGTACACCCGTGAAGACTACATTGCAGTCATACGCCGGGAAAGTCTTCGTTCTTACATCTATATTCTGCTCCTAATTTTTCTACATACCGATTTAGTCCAGTGTGATAAACCGATAATTCTTTATGAATTCGTATATCGAATTATCTGTTGTTACTCTAAGTGCTGTAGGTGCGGTATTTAGTAGCCTACTGATATCACGCATGCTAATATTATTTGGCCTATTGTAGATTACAATACGATTAGTGTAAGCTCCGTTAAACCGGATTTTTACGGCTGTGTCTTCGATCCTCTCTAGCTCGGGAAGCACCACGTTTGGTTGCTCTATGTCCGTGTTTCAAGAAAGGTGATCAAAGTGATTCTGGAAACTATCGTCCCATATCTATAACATTTGTTTGTAGTAGAGTTATGGAGCATATTATATGCTAGAACATTATGAATTTTCTAAATGAAAATAAATTGCTCACAACAAATCAACACTGATTTCGGAAGAAAAGATCATGTGAAACACAGCTGGTCCTATTTACACACGACGTAATGAAAGTTATTGATGCAGTTTCACAAGTAGATGCAATTTTTTTAGATTTTCAGGAAGCCTTTGACTCTGTGCCACACAACCACCTTTCAGCGAAGCTTCGAGCGTACGGTACAACGGAACAGCTATGTGAATGGATAAAGGATTTTCTTACTGGTCGGTCGCAGTATGTTATCGTTGAAGGAGAAAGTTGTTCTAATCTAGACGTTACATCGGGTGTACCTCAAGGAAGTGTAATAGGACCACTTCTTTTCTTAATTTTTATAAACGATCTCGTAGACAAAGTGAAAAGTCTTTTCAGATTGTTTGTTGATGATGCTGTTATTTATAGGGAAGTAAGGAATTAGGCCGATTGCTTAGAAATTCACCATGATCTGGATGTTATTTTGGCTTGGTGCGCTGAGTGGCAACTTACGCTAAATTGTAAAAAGTGCTAGAAAATGAGCATAACTAACAAAAAGAATCCAAATGTTCAGAAATACGAGTTAAACAATTCAGTTATTGATATGGTTGATTCTATGAAATATAATAATAATAATTAATTTAATTGCAATGGAGCACAGGTTCCGGTGGCAATTTCCCTACGAACCCATCTTCCCCCTATCCTGCAACCGCCTACATTTGCCCTCTACAAATGTTTTCTTTAAATTCTTTCAACGTTTTCGGTAAATTATTCATCATTTCTCTTGGTAGCTCATTCCAATCCCTGACACCCTTACATAAAGAAGAGAATATTCCCACACCCTTGAGCCTGAAATCGAGTGCCAGCTTGTGGTCGTGGTCATCGTTTCCCTTCCATGAACTACTTTTCATACCTACTCCAATGTCTTTCCATGCCTCATCGCCAGTATACGTCCTGTACACTACCATGACCCTCCTCATCCTCCTCCTGTCTTGCAATGAATCCCATTCCAGCTCCTTTAGCATATCCGTCACTGATTCCATTCTGCGATAATTCAGAAACAAATCTATCAACATTTTTTAAGCACCCTCTCCAACTCCTGTATTTGATACGTAAAATGAGGGTCCCATACTACACTACCATATTCGAACAATGGTCTGACCAAAGTTTTGTAACCCAACTCCCACACTTCTCTCTTACATCCCCTCATCTATCTTTAAAACAAGTGCAGAATTTTGAAACTTCTTTCTACCCCCTGTCCAATGTGTCCTGCCCAGTTAAACTTGTTATCCAATGTAATGCCAAGATATTTACATTTCAAGTCTACAGCAAGCAATTCTTTCCTCACCTTATATTGATAATTAACCTTTTGTTTTTTATTTGTGTATCTAATAAGCGGACTCTTTTTTTATTTATCTTCATCCCATGTTTACCAACCCAACTAGATATCCTATCAGATCACCTTGCAACTGTTTACAATCCTCTATCGTTTTGATTCTTTTATATAGCATTACATCATCTGCAAACAATCCAATTTCAGATAGTAAACAATCATTAGAATTATGAATAGCAATGGTCGCAATACACTACCCTGCGGCTCTCCCATTTTTACTTCCACTTCTTTTGATACTTCATTTCCTACCCTAACTTTCTGTTTTCTACCTTTTAAAAATTCTTCTACCCAGCAAATCACTTTCTCAACCACTCCAATAGTTTTTACCTGAACCCATGTTGCCTGCTTGAAAACCACATATTTCGAATGTGGTTGCATATCAATCTCTCCATTAGTTTACCTATCACTGGTGTGAAACAGATTGGCCTGTAATTCTCAAATTTATTTCTCACCCCTCCTTTATGTACCGGCAATACTATGTCATTTTTCCAAACCTGTGGGTAGCATCAAGTATCCAGACTCAATTTAAATAATATTTCAAGATAAGGTACAATGTCACATCCGGCTAACTTTAAGATATCTTTAGTAATATTATCTACACCTTCCCCTTTATGTTTTTTCAGCTTTCTTATTTCCTTCATGATTTCCTCAGGATGAATTTCAAATTTTTTACTATCTTTATTTCTAATTGTATTGTTAAGCTCGTTCTCCGAATTAGACCCTCCCGTTTCTAAATCATTGTCCCTAATGCTTTCACCAAACCAGTTACTTAAAATCTCTGCCTTTTTCAAATCGTCAGTAACTTCTTCTCCATCCTTATCTATAAGTGTCTCTACACCCTCCCTTCCCCTCAGTTTCCTGATATAGCCATAGAAATTTTTAGATGTATCAGTCAATGGTCCTCCTGCACTGACAATACTCTTCATGAACCCATCTTTAGCCATTTTCTTTGCTGCTATTAAGTCCTTGTTTAGTTGTTTTAAATATTCCCTACTACCCTGCTGTTTCTTAACTCTGCTATGTTCTCTTCTTACCAACCTCTTTAACCTCCTTACATCCCTATTATAGTACGTAGGTACTCTACTTCTCTTTATTTTCTGCCCTGGAATAAATGTTTCTTCCCCCATTGTTACTATCTCCTTGAACTCTTCCCACCTTGACTCTACTGTACTTGTGCCTTCCTTCCATTTTTTTGAATTGTTCTTTGAAATATCTCTTCATATTTGAAACCTGTGCCTTTTTATAATTGTACCTATTTCCCACTTCAATTTTGGCTGCTGGTTTACTGAATCCTCTAATACCCATCAGAACTGCTTCATGATCACTTATTCCTTCAGTTGCTTGACACTCCACAAGGTTATCATCGGGCTTTATTAGAAATATATACAAAATATTTTGTCCCCTACCACTGCTCTACCACTTGTGTAAATCTTCCTTTCCTTACTAAGATATTTACAAATCTTTGTTCCCTTGTGTTATTTATCTTATTTCCTTCCCAGTTTACACCTGGTAAATTTAAATCCCCACCAATGATGATCATTCTATTCTCATCTCTATTCCTCTGTAAATCTTCACAATTCTCTCCTGTATTAATCCTGTTGTATAATACAGTCCAGCTTCTTACTGTAAATCACAAAAAAAATCCATTAATTACAATAATGAACGACAATACATCAAACACGCTACAGTGAGGCACTTGTAGTTTCCTACCATCACTTCGGAAATTCCGTTTCGTGCCATAATACTTTTTTCTACTTCGAAAGAGTTCCATTATACAGTACATAATACAGATATATTTAAAGGAAAAATGGGAGATTATCTTATTGGCAATATCTCAAAACAGAAATTGAGCTCATCTAAACAATGTGCTTTGCTTGAAAAAAGAATCGTGCCGAGGAAAACAAGTTTAAGACATTCGACTGTGGTGTTTCCGACGTTGGTAATATTATTTCGGAAACATTTGAAAGAAAAAGACGTGAAAAAAATGTTATTGCTTTCAATGTTCCTGAGTCGAAGAAGCAGGTTGAAAGATGATCGTTTAACTGTTACTAAAGGCGGGTTTACACGTTTCACTTTTCGTAATCACTCAGGATGAATCACTCACAGTGAAAGTGAAGGTGAATTCACTTTTCGTTTACACGTATCATCAAAAATGAACCATTTAATTCACTTCAAGATGGCAACAAACAAACTTTCGCGTGTTGGAATGGATTTAATTTTCAGAAATCTTGCGTAAAGAATTAAAAGTTACATCGTGAAGGAAGTTAATTGAAAAAACAGAAGTTGGTGGACGAGAAAATGGACCTTGCGGCGGGGTAGAAAGGGTATTGGAGGACAAAACTGCATTTAAAAATCATCTTCGAATGTTTAAATCACACAGATTTAGGCCTACTGTCAAAAAACTCACCACTAATTACAAAACATAACACTAATGAGAAAATGTCTTCCGGCTAAACCGAAGCTAAAAACTATTCTCTCGTTTCTTGCAACTGGTAACTGCTTTAAAACAAATACACTTTACCTACAAGCACAATAACATCACATTTCTCTGGTTTTAAAACTTTAGTTAATTCACTAGAATACCTGGTTCAGATACTTTTAATTTTGTGCTTGATGTCTTCAAAAGTGGGAGATTATTAAGTTTTTTTTTGTTAGTATTACTCTTGAATTTGATTTAGGCCAAATGTTACATTAGTGTTGTATACTGTTAGTTTGTGTAAGGTGTATATTATTTATTGTAAACACCTGGTACGATGTAAGAGAGGGCTTGACAGCCCTAATCTTGCCAGGCTAAATAAACCTTTAAATAAAATAAATAAATAAATTAAATCCTTTAATTATGCCCTCTGTACCACTATCCCTTTTGTTTTTATTTTTATAAGTTTCAAATTTTGTGTTCTACAAAATTCCATCTTAAAAATAAAGAAATATTTCTTATTTCAATTTAAAAATCGTTATGTGTTGAAAACAACAACAATCAGAAACAAACAATTGCGACCGATCCATGAATATGTTTCACTTCGATATTTCGACTGTTTACACGCTTCACTATTGATGTTTCATCCCAGTGAAACGCCAAAAGTGAACGAAAAGTTGAATCCGAGCCAACTTCTTTCATCCGTCATCTTGGATGATCACTCTGGATGATTCTCTGTTTACATGGTTCACTTTCCTATCACTTCGAGTGATTCATCCGGAGTGATTACGAAAAGTGAACCGTGTAAACCCGTCTTAACCAGTTGCCGACTAAGCTTGCTATTGTTGTAACTAACATCAAATTGCTCAGGATTGGTCGCCCAGCAGACAGTAAAACTTGCCCGCTCCTAATAGATGCTCAGTCAGTCGCGGATGCGAGAGGAATACTTAAAACAAAACTTGTCGGCAACAAAGATAAAATACATTTCAAACCAGACCTGACTCTTGCACAACAAGTCCATCTGACGAATTTACGCACCGAGTTGGAGACTCTTAAAGTTAATGATGAAACCAATACAATAAATTACATCAAAGGCATTCCTAGGATTGTGAACATGACTTCTTTTCGTGCCCCCAAAGAGAATTAAAAATTTGAATCGTGATCTGCTAGTGTACTACCAGAACACCAGAGGACTAAGAACTAAACTAAATAATTTTCTAAGTACATCAGCCAGTTGTAAGTATGATGTATTATGTATCACAGAGTGTTGCTTCAGTCATCCATTATGGATGGTGAAGTAGCTGATAATAGTTATTCCTTTTACCGGAAAGACAGAGACTCAACGACTAGCACTCGTCAACGTGGTGGCGGAGTTATTATTGCTGTAAAGCGTTGTATTACTGTTGAACCAGTTGCAATAAATTATGATCATTTGGAGCAAATTTTTGTCAAAATCAAAGGTCATGGTGATGACATCATTGTTGGATGTGTACACATTCCACCACCGTCTTGATACATACTCTACTCATCTGGAAATCATATCCTACATCAGAAATAAGTATTCAAATTGTTAACTCATGATATTTGGTGATTATACACAGTCCAGTCACATTAATGTGACCACCACCTTCTTTCGACGTCAACGTGAGATAACCAATCACAGAAGGCAGGTGGCAGCACAATACAGTGGAGTGTATATAAAGGATGTCCTAGGGCATCGGAAAGCATTTCAATCGTTGGCGTAATGCAGAAACGTAGCGATTTATCCGACGTCCAAAAGAACATGATTATTGGCTTTAGGACCAAGGGTGGAATCATTTCGGAAACGGCTAATTTTGTGAACTGTTCACGTGTCGCCGTGGTAAAAGTATACCTTGCATGGCAAAATGGCACTATTCAAAATCAGCGGCGTGGAATATGTGGTGCACCACGGGCGATAGATGACAGAGCCTAACGAAGGCTACGGAGATGCGTTCCGGTAAATAGACCTTCAACTGTTGAGCAACTGACCGCCCAGATGAACCAAGGGGTTACCAAGAGTGTATCCTCAACAACGGTTCAGCGAACGTTGCTGTGCATGGGCCTCCACAGCAGACGCCTAGTTAATGCACCTACGCTAACTGTTGTTCATCGGTGACGAAGGCTGGAATTTGCACGCCAGTACAGCAACTGGACGTCCAAAGAATGGCGACAGGTGGCTTTTACCGATGAATCACGTTTTATGCTCCATCGGACAGATGGACGTTGGCACATACGGCGTGAAACGTCTGAAGGCAAACACCCAGGGTGGAGGAGAGAGCATTATGGTCTGGGGAATGTTTTCCTGGCATTCACTGGGTGAACTCATCATTGTGGAAGGCACGATGGATCAGCACAAGTACATATCTGTCCTTGCGGACCATATCCACCCCTACATGAGAATAATTTTTCCTCAGAATGATGGCATCTACCAGCAGGACAATGCGAGGTGTCATGCAGCTCGCAGTGTATGTAAGTGGTTTAAAGAGCACCAGGATGAGTTTACCTTACTCCCCTGGCCAGCAAACTCACCGGATTTAAACCCAATCGAGAATCTGTGGGACCACCTCGATCGGGTTGTTCGCGCCATGGATCCTCAACCGCGCAATCTAGCGCAGCTGGCCACGGCACTGGAGTCGACATGGCTCAACATCCCAGTGAACACCTTCAGAAACCTAATTGACTCTCTTCCTGCACGCCTCGCAGCGATCCGTTCTGCCAAAGGTTGTTATTCTGGTTTTTGAGAGGTGGTCACATTAATGTGACTGGACTGTGTAATATTCATAGTAGCTTGCCCCAAGTAGAATGTGAAACGTTGGTGAATGAGAAGTTGCTTCTTTCTGGATGCCTTCAACTTAATAACATTCGCAATGATCATGGTCGGATACTGGACTTGTGCTTTAGTGACCTGGATTTCATGATCGACAAGACATCTGCTATTATTGATCAGGACAGATATCACCATTCATTAGCTGCACTACTCAAATTTCAAGTAAATCTGAAACCAAATGATGCACCTACTTATGCCTTCAGAAGTGCCGACTTTGCTGCAGTGAATAAATACTTTATGGGTACCAATTGGATAGATCTATATAAACTGGACAATATCGATGACGAAGTAAAATGGTTCAACGAGATAGTTTACAGGGTTATTAATAAGTTTGTCCCGTTGCGTCTTAAGAAAAAAGCTAATTATCTATGTTGGTTTTCTAAGGAACTGATATGTAAAATCAAACAGAAGAAAAATCGCTCATAGAAATTACAAGAAGAGAAAAATAAGCAGTAATTATACTGCCTTTAGTAAATTACGAACAGAATGTAAAAATCTAAGTGCATCCTGTTATCATAATTATCTTGACAAAATTGAAGAAGATTTGAAATCTGACACTAACAAATTCTGGAGTTTCATTAAAAATAAACGACACAGTGATGTTGACATTCCTTCGACCATGACATGGAACGGCGCAACTGTGAGTAATGGTATTGAGGTTAGCAATCTGTTCGCATTACAGTTCAAGAGTATATACAAAGATCTATCAGATCGTCCACATGCTACTACTATGTATGAAAATAGCAATAACTATCCAGAAGCAGACATCTCTAAATTTGAATTTTATTTTGATGATGTTTTTCGTGAACTCGCGCGACTGAACATTAATTAAGGCGCTGGACCTGACCTGATACCCTACATTCAACTGAGAAATTGTGCTATTGGACTTTGTGAGCCTATCACTCACATCTTCAATAAGTCTCTTGAAACAGGTAATTTTACTTCAGCATGGAATCTGTCATACATTATACCCATACATAAATCAAGTGATAAATCTGACGCCAGCAAATATAGGCCAATATGCAGTCAATCATCATATACTTAGCTTTTGTAGAAAATCGTCCTGCCACAGCTTACTTTTGCATTCAAAAATATCTTAACATCAAAACAGTGTGGATTCTTCGGTGGAAGATATACGTCTCTATCTCTACGTTAACTTCATACTTAACTCAGTGAATGAAGGTCAGGAAGTCCACTCCATATTGCCGCATGAACGCCAGTGTACCGTCTGCCAGCATGGCGCAGCGGGTAGCGTCACGAATTGCGGTACCGAAGGTCGCCGGTTCAATCCCGCCCACTGACAAAAATTATTTAATTCTGTTTATTATTTCCAGAAGATTCTACATGTTTCCTAAGGTCACTTGTAACTTCTACACATTTCATTTGTTAACTACTCTTGTAATCTCTAGTACGTTCTATCTGTGTATAAATAGAAGAGCATTCTGCCCAAGAGGCAGTCAGTGCTGCGTGTATGTTTGAGTTCTCAATAAACCTGTTCTCAGTTTAAGTGCTGTGTTCATTGACAAGTAACCTTCGAATTCACACCTGTCCCGGTTCCAACGCGACATAGTTTGGTGGAGACGCCGGGTACCCTGTGCAACAGCTGCATCATCGTGGCTCCGATTAGGCAACGTAAAAGTCGCCGCCTACACGGACTGGAACCGGACTACAAAGGATATACTCAGTACGTCCTTCCGAAAGTCCGCGTCATTAGGAAACCCATGGCGGCAAGCCAGCTGCACATTCGACACCCATCGGTGTTCTCTGGAGACGCTGGACAGGATCCTAACAAATGGCTAAAAGGGTTCGACCGAGTCGCCAAGTACAACAGGTGGGATCATACCATGTGCTTGGCAAATGTTTATTTCTATCTGGACGGAACCGCCCAGCAGTGGTTCGAGAACAACGAAGAAAAACTGAATAACTGGGAAATGTTCCAGACGGAACTTAAGAAAACGTTTGGGGACCACCAGCGACAAATCCGCTCGGCGGAAGAACAACTGAAGAACCGGGCCCAACGACATGGGGAGCCGACGCAATCTTACATACAGGATGTTTTGGCCCTATGCAACGTAGTCAACCCGAATATGACTGAAGCCGACAAAATCACGCACCTAATGAAAGGTATTGCAGAAGACATGTACCAAGCTCTTCTGATAAAAGACGTCGCTACGACGGAAGAGTTCATCAAGTGGTGCCAGCGGATTGAGGAGATGCAACAAAGGAGGGTTGGGCGAAAGAAGTATGACAGACTTCCCAACGTAGTCCCTATGGCAGTTGTGGAAGACCAGCACGACTTTGCGTCTCTCATACGACAAATTGTGAGAGAAGAATTACAACAGTTCATGGCAGCTGGGACTCTTGAACCGAGTGAGCATCAGATCATGGCCATGGATGTAAGCCCAGTGGGTCATGAAGGAGCCGACGCGGCGGAAAAAGGGGTATTTCAGACAATAGCTCCTGTCTGCCGAGCCAATCGCACTCGACGTGAAGAATGGCCTCGCCCTGATATGACGTATGCTGCAGCTGCCAAACGGCAGCCTAGGAACCGGCCGACACGGCCACAACCAAATCCTCCGGCACCTATGACGTCCCGCAGACGAACGGACGTCTGGAGGACAGAAGACAACGCGCCAGTATGTTTCCACTGTGGGCGCCCTGGACATGTCATACGCTACTGCAGAGAGAGAAGACGAGTATTTGACGATTATTTTGCCGCAAGACGTCCGCCATCCGAACAGTTCTACCCCAGGCAGCCACCCGCTGACGAGTTCGGTCGACCTACGGGAAGAAGCCCATCGCCGTACCCTAGACGAGGTCGATCCCCGACGCGCCGCTGCCGTTCATCGTCGCCGGACAGAGCTACCAGCCGCTCCCCTAGCCGCCGCACGCAGGAAAACTAAGCAAGGCGACCATCTACGGAGGTGAGGCCGCCGCAGATGAAAATCCTCCATGGATGACAGTCACTAAGATGTCGGGAAATCTCATCAACGTTATAATCGACGGCCAACCTGTCCGGGCGCTGGTTGATTCAGGAGCTTCTTTCTCCGTATTGTCGGACAATTATCGTCGCACACTAAAGAAGACAATGTTCCGTGATACGGGGGCAACTGTGCTAAAGGTCGCAAATGGAAAGTACGTCCAGCCAGCTGGAGCTTGTGTCGCGAGAATAACCATCAACAACAGGACCCAGCCAGTTGAATTTGTCATTTTAACAGAATGTAGTCATAATGTCATCCTTGGATGGGACTTCCTTAAGGCATCCCAAGCTGTCATTGACTGTGGAACGTCTGAGCTGCAAATTGAAGAAGTCGTTGCGACGGGTACACGTAACACAGAATCTTCTGGGAAGTTATTCGCCGTTGACAACGTGACAATCCCGCCGTTCGCAATGAGAAGAGTCCCAGTCAAAAACACTGGACGACCGCAACCTTGAAGTGCTTGTCGATAGTAGAAAGTTTATTAGGCTCACGAAAGAAATCTACATACCAGCGGCTATCATAAGCATTATCGGTGGTCGAGGAGACATTTGGATCACCAACTGTCACGAGCAGTCACAAATTATCCCCAAGGGAATGTGCATAGGGACAGCTGAACCAGTCCAGGAGGGCGAGCTCAACGTCATTAACGAAGATCCATGCTCTGTTACTAGTACCGACAACACGCTGGAGGAAACAACTATGGAACTGCCAATAGGGTCCGGCCTGACCAAGGAACAACACCACCGGGTGTTAGCTATACTACGCCAATTCTCTGGTGTATTCACACCCCAGCAAAAAAAAGGTCAGACGAAACGGCCCACGATAAAGCATCGTATCAATACTGGGGATCATCCGCCCATTAGCCAGCGCTCGTACCGATTGTCACCAGTCGAAAGGCGAATAATTCGAGAGGAAGTGGAGAAGATGTTGCATAATGACATTATTCAACCTTCGGAGAGTCCTTGGTCATCTCCGGTGGTCCTCGTAAAGAAGAAGGATGGTACGTGGCGATTCTGTGTCGACTATCGGCGGCTGAACAAAATCACAAAGAAAGATGTCTACCCACTGCCGCGCATCGACGACGCCTTAGACTGCTTGAAAGGAGCTACATACTTCTCAACCATGGACATGCAGACAGGCTACTGGCAAATCGAGGTTGACGAAGCTGACAGAGAAAAGACGGCTTTTATTACACCTGATGGCCTCTATGAATTCAAAGTAATGCCATTCGGATTATGCAACGCTCCGGCCACATTCGAACGCATGATGGACAACTTACTTCGACACCTTAAGTGGACGACGTGTCTTTGTTATTTAGATGACATTGTTGTTTTCTCGAAAACATTTGAAGAACATCTGAGTCGCCTGTCAACGGTGCTGAAGTGTGTTCAGACTGCAGGACTCCGCCTCAATCCGAAGAAGTGCCTCTTCGTCGCCAGAGAGATAAAAATCCTGGGGCACCTGGTCAACGGAGATGGCGTCCGCGCTGATCCAGATAAAGTAAGGGCAGTCATGGAATTTCCAACTCCTCAGCACATTCGTGATGTGAGAAGCTTTCTTGGGCTGTGCTCATACTTCCGGCGTTTCATAAAAGGATTCTGTAACATGGCACGTCCACTGCAAGAACTTTTGCAGGGAGACGCCAAGTTTTACTGGGATGAAACTAAAGAAAGATCTTTCCAGGCACTTAAGGAGGCTCTAACTTCCGCACCAGTTCTAGCCTTATACGACGAGAATGCAGAAACTGAACTTCACACTGACGCCAGCGGTTATGGGATCGGTGCAGTGCTTGTGCAAATTCAGGAAGGTGCTGAGAAGGTGATAGCCTATGCATCAAGAGTATTCTCTAAGCCCGAGATAAACTACTCTACAACCGAGAAAGAATGCCTCGCAGTTGTCTGGGCTATCAACAAGTTTCGTCCGTATTTATTCGGCAAACCTTTCACCGTCGTAACAGACCACCATTCTTTATGTTGGCTAACCAGCTTGAAGGATCCATCAGGTCGACTAGCAAGATGGGCACTTAGACTTCAAGAGTACGACGTCACGGTGGTATTCAAAAACGGACGCAAACACAAGGATGCCGACAGCCTTTCAAGGAATCCTTTAATAGAACACAACAGCATGAATGGAATTTCAGCCCTCGCTGAATTAGGTGACGTTGCAGCTGAACAGAGGGAAGATTCAGAGTTATTAAGAACCATAGACGCCTTGGAGAAAGGAGAACCGGCCAAAGGAGGGTTTCAATTGATAGATGGGACATTGTATAAGAACAACTACGATCCACTAGGCCCCAAGTGGCTTCTGGTCGTTCCAGCTCATCTCCAGCCAGCTATTCTCAAGTATTTCCACGACGCTCCAATATCCGGTCATCTGGGATTTGTGAAGACCCTGGACCGAATCAGACGCAGGTATTACTGGAAGGGTCTCTACCGATCTGTCAAGCATTATGTGAGTCACTGTAAAGAGTGCCAGCGACGGAAACATGTGCCGCAATTACCTCCAGGTCATCTAGTACCAATTCCACCTGCAGCAGTTCCATTCCACCGAATTGGGATCGACCTTTTGGGGAGGTTCCCGAAGTCGACAACCGGTAACCGATGGATAATAGTCTGCACCGACTACCTCACGCGCTACGCTGTCACCAAACCTGTGCCGACTGCAGAAGCTCCAGAGGTTGCAAAATTTCTAGTAGAAGACATTATTTTGAAGCATGGAGCACCACGTGTGATGATATCCGATCGTGGAAAGGTATTCCAGTCAAGACTAGTATCAGAGGTCATGTCAAGATGCGACGTTGTCCACAGGATGACAACTGCATACCACCCTCAGACAAACGGTCTCACAGAACGCTTCAACAAGACATTAGCCGATATGCTGTCGATGTATGTGGATGTTGAGCAGAAGGATTGGGATACAATACTGCCAGTGGTCACATTTGCTTATAATACAGCAAGGCAAGATACGACAGGCTTCACTCCGTTTTTTCTGCTCCATGGCCGTGAAGCTGAGACCACAATGGATACGCTGTTCCCATTCCAGCCGGACGACACTCAGGATGACTATATAAAACAGCTCATTACCAGGGTCGAAGAAGCAAGACAGCTGGCTCGCATACGAACACTGGCCACCCAGGAGAGGGACCGTCAGCGGTATGACGGCAAGCACCGACCTGTTGCGTACAACCCAGGAGATCTCGTATGGATTTTTACCCCTGTCCGGAAGGTTGGGCTATCAGAAAAGTTACTGAAGCGGTACTTTGGTCCGTATCGTGTCATACGCCGCCGGTCAGACGTCACATACGAAGTCGAGGATTATGAGCCGTCTTCGAAACGACGAAAGCGAAGGGACATTGTTCACGTCCTCCGCATGAAGCCTTACTACAATCCTGACGAGCAGCTAGGCACAACCAGCTTCTTGTTCAAGGACTCTGAGGACGGTTTGGATACTGAGGAAGTCGGACAGGAAGATAATAGTACAAACAGGAGGGGCCCTCCAGAACTGCCATACAGAGGACCCACGACAAGATCAAGATCCAGGACACTTCAGCGTGCCCCAAAAGAAATCTAACAGCGGGACGCTGTTTTCCTCAGGAGAGGGAGCAATGCCGCATGAACGCCAGTGTACCGTCTGCCAGCATGGCGCAGCGGGTAGCGTCACGAATTGCGGTACCGAAGGTCGCCGGTTCAATCCCGCCCACTGACAAAAATTATTTAATTCTGTTTATTATTTCCAGAAGATTCTACATGTTTCCTAAGGTCACTTGTAACTTCTACACATTTCATTTGTTAACTACTCTTGTAATCTCTAGTACGTTCTATCTGTGTATAAATAGAAGAGCATTCTGCCCAAGAGGCAGTCAGTGCTGCGTGTATGTTTGAGTTCTCAATAAACCTGTTCTCAGTTTAAGTGCTGTGTTCATTGACAAGTAACCTTCGAATTCACACCTGTCCCGGTTCCAACGCGACAATATCCAGTGTACCAGAACGTTACACTAACAAAACAAGACAGCAAAAGGTATATTCCAACTACAGTATGTACAAAACTGTGACTGTGTTTTGGGAATATTGATGGGTCTAGAATGGTTTCTAATTGGAAGACAGTTTCAGGAAGGTAAATGCCTCCTTTGTCCACGGTCTGCCCTTCAGACTTGCTAATTGCCGTGGTAAATGCCACCATGACAAGGAACTGCCATGTGAAAGTGAAGGTCGCCACCGCTTCCGGGTTTTCGTAGAATTATGCATGGGCATCCTTGGCAGACCCACTCAACCCTCTGGGCATTCATTGTTAGGGCGAGAGAAATTAAATTACTTAAAATCCTCCCACACATATACTTCCGATATCGATAAAACGGAAACTGGAGTGGCAGAAAGGAAACTGGGAATGCGGTTTCTGGTTCAGAAGGTGCTTACTCACTCATAATTTAACTTCGGGCTGTAAAATACTTAAAGCTCCGGAAATGTTTGTGAATAGTGATTCGCGTCGTCATATTGATACTCGTTGCCGCTGATACAAGGATTATGCCTCTCGCTGCTGAAGGAGACAACCTTCTCTTGATTATCTCAGCGTCATTTCGATGAACAGACTTGCAGTTCTTCGAACTCTTTCCTGAGAATATGTAAAGAGTGCTGGAAAATGAGTCACGAGAGATCATTCTCGTGGTGATTCACAAGGCGACTCGTTATTTTCTCCTCGGGAAGAGACCATTGTGGCGGACCACTTTGTATTCCTCTGTAGTAAGTAAGCATGGATATTTGGAAATACTGGCACTTCAAACGCCTGTTAGTGACGTCATCGCACCATGTCCGTGGCCAGGAATGTGAGCCCCGGATGGCGCATGTTGTTCCCAGTGGTAGGGACTGGACGGGAGTTTGGCAGCCGAACGTAGAGTGGCGCAGTTAGTGTTCAAGCTAAGTCTAAAGTTGAAAGTGTAAACGCGTGAATGTGATGTGAATGTGTTCAAATGGCTGATATACTCTGACTAGCTCCAGTAACTTTGGGAATTATCGAAGTCCTACAAATATATTTATAACATTTGTGGTGTTCAAGGAAAACGAAGACATTGATTAACATCAGTTTTGTGAAATGACTATTTATTCATTCAGTAGTTGAGTTTCTGAATGTTCTCAGTTGGAAATTGAATTGCGGTCGTACGAGTATCTTTAAAAGACCTTACCCGTTATTTCCAAGTGTAAGAGTGCTGAAGGTAAACCATCGTGATAGCTGGTTAGAGTGGACGACCCACGGAACCACAACACCTTGCTAGTCCACAACTCTATCCACACGTGGAACATATCCACCGTCTGGCGACCGGGAAACTCTTTAAATACATCCTGTAAAGTGAATTCATCAGCGGCTACTATACTATCGTCCACCGAGCGTGGGTGGTGAGTGGTTAGCGCTCTGGCCTCGCATTTGGGGTCGAATCACTCCAGGTGAAAGGCTGGGATGCTTCCTTCAAAAGGACATGGCCAAATTTCTTCCCCTGCCTTGTCCCCAATCCCATCCCACCTCTAATGACCTCGACGTCGACGAGGCGTAAAGCCATCAGTAAAAAAATATATACTACCGTCCAATAGTAAAGTATAAGCACGTCCAATTGGCTTGCAAGCCTGATCTGATCCTAATGGTTTGTGTTGGGTTCGAAGAGATGGAAGATGGTGTAGAGGTTTGCGCGGCTCCCCAGCCTTGACAGCGGGGGCTCTGCCGTCCTCGCAGAGTGCGCGGCTGAGCCCCAAGGTGGCGCGGCGGCCGCCTTTGATGTTAATTGCGTTCGGCAGGGTCACCTGCACGCCAGGCGCAGACCCAGACCGCGGTTGCCACACACTACTACTCCAAAACCAAAAAACCGCATTCCATGTATGTAATATAAGACAAAGAATTAAAACATACAGGAATGTCATAGTGCGATATTCCCGAATAAGTCACTCCCCTTTGTATATACAGGGTGTTTCAAAAAGGACTTTACAACTTTGAAAATTCATATAAACTTTTTTGAAAACAAGGTACAGAGCTGGTTTTGGTGTTTGTTTAAAGGAAAAAAACTTCAAGTTTTTTTTTACCTTAAGCTAAAGATGTTCTATGTGGCTTCCGTTGGTTATTCTGCAGACATCCCATCGGTAGTCGATTTCTTTCAGGTGTAACTTGCCCAGCATAAGAGTAAATTCTTGGTGTAAGTTCAGGTAGAGTGACCGGCAAAGGAAGTACGTACACCATATTTTATGAAACCCCAGAAGAAAAGATTAGCGGTGTCAGTCTGGGAACGGGGAGCCATGCAATTGGCGCATCACGGCCAATCCATTGACCTGGAAAGCGGCCATTGAGAAAAAATCCCGCACGTCAGTCAGATAGTGTGGTGGTGCGC
>JARYHS010008075.1:167756374-167906702 GCA_031002005.1 Vandiemenella viatica
CTAATACATCCTGTTGAAGTTCTACACCTCTCTTATGGTTACTATCCATCAGTAGAACCTTTCATTTCCACACTTTTATTCATAAATGTCTACCGTTCTTTTCCTACCCCTACAGATCAAACTTATTTCTCCCAGCCATTCCTGAAGTGTCTCCCACACCTTCATCCTGTTTATCCTATTTGCCCTACAACCTGTTGATAACTTGCTATTATCCTTTTCTCCCTTTACATGAATCCTACCATCTTTTCCTGTATGCCTCTAGGTTGATTCTGAAGGACCCTGATTATTTCATCTGCTCTCAGATATCTTTTTTCCCCCTGTTCTGTAATTTTTCTATCCCAGAAAAAAGTGTACCATGGGTAGCTTAATTTATTTTCCCCTTTCCCCTCACAAACTACATTCTCTGTAGTGAAACCACTTCTTTCACCCACTGTACCCTGTGACATGTACCATACTACCAGACACAACTTTTTCCCATTCAATAAGATAGTCTTCCAGGTCCTTCCATTACAACAGACCCTCATGTAATATTTGTAATATACACCCAGCTGCCTAACTTTTACCAGTCCTACCATTGGCTATACCTTTTCTATTGTGAAACTTCTCACAATATTTAATACCTTACTTGCAACCAATGTCCCACTTCATACATTGCTCTGACTGCCAATCACTTTCCCATCAGAATGGTTGGCCACAGGAAAACTTAGCAATCTGTTGCCACAACACCCAATAGTAACAACTTTCACAGTTTGTGCTATTAGCATCCTTCTACTCTGGGAGCTGACCCTCCAGTACATACTAGATACTAGGCAGCAACGCCTCAATCTGAGTCGTAGCTCCATTCTTTCCCACTGTTTCCATTCCTTACCTATAGGAAGCACCACGTATCATTACTAGTATTTACATTTCAATTTTACTATTCTATTTTATGTATATATTTTATAAGTTTAAGTCATAACTTTTTAAATTATATACACATAGATTTTTAAACAAGAAAACATATTGATTTTGCTGTGAATTTATTTTTGTTTTCATTTCTTCTTGCATTGTTATTCCTGTTTTGAATTTCCCCACTATACTTGTCTGCCTCAACAGACGTTGAGCACTGATTTGTTGCCCACTCTCTGATTTCCACCATATTCATTGCATGTTCTACTGCTGAAGAAGGGTTTAACCTTGGAAATTTCTGTATGTAGCATGTTTGTGTCTTTACTGTTTCTACATCATCCTGCAGTCATCTGTGGTAATTGATGGTTTCTTTCTTTTTCCTTATTTATATTTGAATTATACAGTTTGCATTATAAAAATGTATTTGTTATAAGGAATTATCACTGAATTTCTTTTGTACAGGTGAAATGGCAGATGATAGTGAGGACTCCTCTCCATTAATTGGTGTTATAAATGAAGGCACTGATACTGCAAGTTTTGTGGTGAGCTTTGTCTTTCTGTTTCATGATGTAATGATTTGTTCTCAATAACAGTGTAATAAAGTGATAAAATATGTAAACAAGACTTTATTTACAGGTGATTAACCCAGAGAATTCTGAGGAGCTTGCCCAACATTCAGTTAAACTTCGGCACATATGTCCACGTGAGGGCTGGCAGGAACAGGATCCTATGAAACTCATTGGTGCTGTTAGATTGTGCATTGTAAAGGCTTTAGAGAAATTGAAAGATAGCAGTAGGATAGTGACACTTGGAATAACCAACCAAAGAGAGACAACCATCCTGTGGCATTCCATTACAGGACGACCTCTGTATAATGCAATTGGTAAATTTCTGGATACAAAGTGGCTAAAGTTGGTAGAAGTGTAGTACATACATGGTCTTCAGTTACTTCAATTTCCTTTGTTATTGATACAGAATTTAAATATGGAAATTTCATATGAATTTGCAGTGTGGTCTGACATCCGTTCGGATTCAATAGTAGACAATGTTCTGGCAAGGGTTCCTGACAATAGTAAAGATGCTCTGAAGCCATTGTGTGGACTTCCAATTAGTCCTTATTTCAGTGCTTTGAAGATAAGATGGCTTATAGAACACGTTCCTGCTGTCCGAATAGCAATTAAAAATAAAACGTGTATGTTTGGCACTGTTGATTCCTGGATAATATGGGTAAGTCTCAAAGTATGTTTTTTTTTCTTTCTTCCTGTGCATGCTTAGCTAATATATACACAGATGAGAATTTATGAATCAATTTACAACTACGTTTGTAATGAAAGTAAATAAAACTAGTGAAATTTGGTGTACACACATCAGTCGTCCTCGCCATTTCTCTCATCTCTTTGCATGAATAAGGCTTCATAGCAAAATATTGTAACATGCTCATCTTTTTTTGCGCTCTTTGTTGCCAACTGTGTTAATCTCTGGTAAGAGATAAATTTACTTTCTCTACCCTTCTTTGTTTTCAAAATCCAAGCAAGATGTCTTTCTTTGAAACAAGGTTTCTTTTGTTACTAAGAGTAGCCGGAGAGAGAGAGAGAGGGAGAGAGAGAGAGAGATTTCAGTAAGGATCACTGTTTACTAGTTACTACCTTGCATCTTTTGTCAGTAGATGAATGTGGGTAGTTGCAACAATTAAAGAGAAATTAACGAAAATCTTTTGAATTAATGTTAACAGTTTAATAACGTTTCACAGAACTGTCAAAAATGATGATAGTAACAGTAATTAATAACAACCATAATAAATAATTGTTATCTTGCAATTGTGGATGTGGCAATTAAGATTTACATTAATGTATTATTATTTGTGAGCTCTGGACATTGATCCAAGCCTCAGGTGGAATTTTGACTTGGCAAAACAGAGTGTGATGTATCACTGCAGTCTACTCATCTTTAGTAATATATGGATTTAGTGGAAGAGATTCCTTTAATCTTCTCAAAACCATAATCTGCATTTAACATCACTGCTAGCAATCCAGTAGTAAGTTGGTTGGATAACCATTTATAGCAGGAACCTGGGTTCAGTAAACAAATTTTATGCTGACACCTGAGTGAACATTTGTTCTCAGTATTCTCAGACAGGAGTAAACATTTCATATCCTCCTAGAGGTTAGGCCCAGCAGGCCAGACAATTTGGGGAAAGATCAAGCGTAGTTACAGTTAAGAGTATCCTAGTATTAACTTGAAAAATTTTAATGGATCATACGCATGATAAAGCAGAGAAAGCTAAAAATATTTGGACTGAGTGAGATGAGAGAGAAAAGTGTGAGAAGTTTTGGACAACTATTCTATACATATTATGTTGAATACTTTTTATTTAAGAAATGTTCAGTTTTGAGACATAGTGTTAAATTGCAATAGCTCTGTCGATAATGAGAAAGATAATGCTTTTAGTTAGTGAAAATAAGGAATGATAGGGAATCTATCACTTACAACAGATGAAGATAGGAGGGCAGTGATTGACACCCCAATACTAAAACATTTAACAATATTTCAGTATAAAAACTGATGTGTTTCTGTATGTATACCAGATGCCCTTGCCATGTGACTCGTCTTTGTATATAAATAAAATTTTACATGAAATGTGTTAAATCTGTTAGTCCTGATATGTTTGTTGTCCTCCTCCCTTCATCTGTGATAGTTGATGGATTTATTTTTCCTACCCTTTCTACATTAAAGCCTTTTGCTTTTTATTAATAATGTTTTCTGTCTGAAATTGCTGTATAGATACATTTCTTTTCTTTACTCTGTTTTAATTTCCTATCCACAACTTATTTGGTGAAGAAAGTTCTTTATATTTTCTGTATATGCTCCGTTACATTGTTTTAACATAACTAAAATCTCATATTCGAAATAACTAATAAAACTTCCACATTTATTTCAGAATCTGACTGGTGGTGCAGAGGGTGGCTTACACGTAACAGATGTGACTAATGCTTCTAGAACTATGCTCATGAATATAGAAACTCTCCAGTGGGATCCTGTTCTGTGCCGGTATGTTTTATTAAATCTAGCAGATCAGTGATAATTAAATAAAAGCTAGTGACTTTAGACATAATCTTATAACGGGTTAGTTGTAAGTAAATTAATTGATTTCTCATTGATTTTTAAATAACTACTTGATACCATTTTATATAAATCTCTTCCTGCCATGTAATATTTCTTAAACTGTATGATCTTTTATTTGAGTGAAAATTTTCTGATAACTTTATGATAAGGAATTTTCATTAGTATACAACTTAAATTTTTTTCTGTATTTTCAAGAAAAAAAATAACATTTGTCTGCTGTAAAATATATGTAAACCAACAACAGAATTTTGTAAAGCCAATGTTCATGATAAATAACTGTTGGCTTGCTGACCTTCAAACTTAGAACACTACAGACTGCTCTATAGTCACTTCCCATGTGATGATAAGTAGACCTCGAATTTCTAAAAATCTTATTTTAGGTGCCTTGAATAGGCTTGATACCAATCCAAATAAGTTCTACAAATGTCAAAATAGGCTATCAAAATTATGGTTATATTTATGAAATTCTTTAATGTATAATATAACATCGAGAAGCACAATTCAGCAGAACATTATTGACTTTAATTGATTTTAACTGGCTGGAATTATCTAAAAATCAATAAAACTCTTAATGTGCATTTTTCACATATTTCTTATTGATCAAGAAATAAATTTTAATACACAGCTGTTGGATATTTATATAGATACAAAAATTTGTATGTTTATATGTACAGATTTTTATTATATATTACTGTTTTTACTGTATGTACCATATATTATTTTCATTTTATTATTTATAAATGGGCAGTTAAACTTACAATGCGGATAGTTGTGTCAATATCCTCAGATTGTAAATTCCACAATCTGCGGATTGTTAAATTATTTATAAAAAAACAATTAGACATTTAGTTTGAACAACCAAATCCGAATATATATATATTTTAAAAACCACTCTTTGCGATTTAGATTGTTCAGCAATCTATTACCGTCGATAAGAAAGGTTAAATTTACAGATTTTTAATTTTTTTTAATGTAACTGTGCAGTCTTTTAAGAATATCAGGTAAAAAGTTTTGAACATGTGGCTGCATAACTCAGTTGATAAATCACCTGACTGCTTCCCAAATGATTTGGGGTTTGATACCCGATGAAGCTGAAGACTAAGTTGAAGATCCGGAATGGCTCCCCAGGCCCACTTAGCCTGGAGGATGATGTAAGCAGTAAACGTTCATGGGGGGTTAACCATAAACAGTTCAGCCTTAACTCAACTGTGTGTTGTTGCCTTTGAAGTTACAGATTGTGTTTTACTGAAACTCGGTAGTCTCCTAAATTGATCTAACTCCAAGGAAAGGTAGGTAGTCATTAAAATTCACTGTTGCTATTGAAACTGTTAAAAAATGTATTCTTCCAAAAATTATAAAGTCACAAACTTATGGTATCGTAAATCATCAACAAAGAATTTTAATTGCAGGTACGGTTAACACATTCGAAACAGACCAACCTCACGACCCCTAACTTAATTTACAGTCACATGAGGTTCGTTAATTTCGCCACATGCTAGACTCAAAGCTCAACATGCCTGCCCGTGCATCTACTTCCGCCTCGCTTCGCGCGCTGATCACGCCGCAAAGTAGCGTGGTCACACTTCAATTGATTTCCAAAGACTGAGGTGAGAAGAGTCTAGGGCTGCTATTTATAGAAGACACATGGGAATCCTTCCTTTTTCTCTTTCTCATGAAAGCAGTCCCACCTTCGGATCAAATGTAGTCCTCCGTGTTTGTGGATTTCATCATCTGATTTCCTCAATGTGCATAAATAAATTCCTATCTGCCTGAAATTTGGACAGTAGTTAGGTTGGTTAATAAATTTTAATCTCAATCCTTATAAAAATTTTCGTAACTTCAATAGTTTGGCTGTAAACAATTATTTTCAGAAATTCCAAAAAATGTTTATATCATCCACAATTTTAAAGCTATGAAGCTGAAATAACTTTTAACTTGCTTCTAATTTATTGCTCTTTCATTTGGTACTAAAATTCCTTGCTTACTATTTGCTAACCGGTTTAACCAAAATTGTTATAATCTTGAAATTGATATCTTTTAAAATATCAAACTGACAGCTCTGAATCATGTTTTAAACTATTCAACGTCCTCTTTTCAATAAGAAATCATTACTATCTAACTGTAATAACAGTTATTCAATGGTTTAATTATTATTATTTCTACGAAGGCAGTTCTTTTTTCAACCTCCGATAGGCCATAAATAAAAGACAAATGGACATAGAAAATATATTTTATCACCAACTGTTATGTACACTTATGGTTACTTTTCAACATAATCACATTGAGGATGAAGACATTTGTCATAGCTGTCCAATACCCTCATCATAAAATGTTACCACCAATGGCTTTAAACGAGTCACCACACTTTCTTGCAGCTCCTCGTTGGTTCGGAGCTGCTGCCCTCCTAGCCACTTCTTCAGTTCAGCAAAAAGATGAAAGTCACTGGGTGCTAGGTCAGGGGTCTGTATGGCAGATGATCAAAAATCTCACATTGAAATTTTTCAAGAAATCGCTGGGTGACACCAGCACTGTGAGGGCGAGCGTTGTCGTGGAGCAGAACAACGCCAGAAGTCAACATGCCTCTTCTTTTGTTCTGAATGGATGTCTGTAAATATTTTAAAGTTTCACAGCCAACAGCTGCATTAATCGTGGTCCCCGGCAGCATAAACTCCACAAGCAATATACCTTTTTGGTCCCAAAACACGGTAGCCATAAGCTTTCGGTTGTTGGAGGTCTCTTTGAATTTTTTTTGGTTTGTGCAGTAAATTTGTGTGCATCCATTGTTGGGATTGTTGTGTTGTTTCGGGTGTGTCATACCGAATCCACGTCTCATCTCCAGTCACAATTGATTTAAAAAAATCTTCTCCAATTGCGTGATAACGGTCAAGGAATTTCAAAGCTGATGCCATTCGGTGGTTTTGTGGTTGTCGGTCAACATTTTAGAGACCCAGCGAGCACAGATTTTTTTGTGGCGAAAATTGTCTGTTAAAATAGAGTACAGAGAAGATCTTGACACCTCTGGAAATTTCACTGATAAATCACTTATCGTAATCCTGCGGTTTTCTCTTACCACTTTTTCAACTCGTTGAACAAGGTCATTTCTAGCAACAGATATGCGTCCTTGACCTCCTCCATTGTGCACATCAGTTCGGCCTTCTTTAAATTTTTTTCACCTTTTACACAAGACTCCTTCACTCATAAAGCTCTTTGCATACACTTGGCTCATTCTTCGATGGATTTCTGCTGCACTGTTCCCTTCTGCTTGAAGAAAACGAATAACACTTCGTAACTCGCACTTGGAGGGAGTATTGATCAATGAGAGATCGCGTGAAACACAATTAGCCCTATTTTCCCATGATGTAATGAAAGTTATCGATGCAGGTTTGCAAGTTGATGCAGTTTTCTTGGATTTTCAGAAAGCTTTTGATTCTGTACCACACAACCAACTTTTAGCGAAGATTCGAGCTTACGGTATTTCGGCTCAGATTTGCGAGTGGATACGTGATTTTCTAACTGATCGATCACAGTATGTTGTTGTCGACGGGGAAGCCTCTTCTAAGATAAATATTACTTCGGGTGTTCCTCAAGGAAGTGTAATAGGTCCACTTCTTTTCTTAATATTTATAAACGATCTAGGTGACAACGTCAAATGCTGGTTGCGATTGTTTGCCGATGATGCAGTTATCTATAGGGAAATAAGGTGCCCCGATGATTACTTAGAAATTCAGCACGATTTGGATGCTATTTTCGATTGGTGGCGTAAATGGCAGCTCACACTTAATTGCAAAAAGTGCAAGGCAATGCGGATAAGTAACAAAAAGAATCAATTTGTTCACGAGTACAAAATAAGCAATTCAGCTGTTGACACGGTTGATTCTGTGAAGTATCTGGGGGTGATAGTACAAAACAACATGAAATGCGACATGCACATAACTTCCGTCGTAGGCAAGGCGAATTCTAAATTGTGATTCATAGGTTGTATTTTGAGGAATTTTAATGCTCATACAAAGGAGATAGCGTATAGAACACTAGTGTGTCCGCATCTGGATTACTGTTGTGGGGTTTGGGATCCATATCGCAAGGTTCTGATTGACTCAGTGGAGAGGGTGCAGAGGAGAGCCGCTCGATTTGTGACTGGTTGCTACGGCCCTTATGAAAATGTCACAGAATTAATACATAGATTGGGCTGGAATAGTTTGGAAGATAGCCGACGTAACTTGCGTTCGAATTTATTGGAGAATATGCGAAAAAATTTAAATTTCGAGTGCAGTGAATAAATCTTCCGCCAACCTATTTAGGTCGCAATGACCGGAGGGATAAGATTAGAGAAATGAGATGTCGTACAGATGATTTTTTGTATTCTTTCTTTCCTCGCGCTATTTGGGATTGGAATGCGCGGGTTTAGGATGGGTGCTTAGCACTCTCTGCCACCCACAATGTTTGTGACTTGCAGAGTATGGATGTAGATGTAGATGTCATGTTTCTGTGACTGCAGCTAGGCACAGAATGAAGTTGCAAACGCGGCAACAACAGAGAGTGTGCTAGCGGAGATGCACAATCATCTACTGCATACACTGCTCACCTGCTGCCACTCGTCTGGTCTCTATGCTGTGCAATCGGAGATTAAAAAAAATGCCTCTTGTAAATCAGAAAATTTTCTTCTATATTAAAATTCTCACGTTACTGCTACCAGAAGAAGCCATATTAATTAGTTTATCCATAATTTTATATTTCAGATATCAGCCAAAATATGGCACCATTCTTAGAAAAAAGTCTTCTTTAATTTAAACATAATGTCTCCTTTGAATCAATTTCACTCTAGTTTTACTATTTTTCCATTTTTTAACATCCATTTCTTGCTGGTTCCAAATTTTGAAGTCTCATATCTCTTTAGGGAAACGTTCTACTTATAATATTACTAACTTCATTCAACTGGTTATAGTCAAAAACAGCTCAAAAACGAAGGTAATGTTTTCTTTTATGAAATAGTCAGAATCTGCTAAAATATGCTAATACTACGTTCTGACTTTCTATAACTGTTTAATCTGATTTATGGCTTGATATGTCAACAAACGACTTTAAAACTGATCTGTAATGTTATTTAACTGATCTCGCTGTTCTGAAACAAATTTTGTCACACAGTTACAATATTTTTAGGTTACCTTACAATGGCCAGGGCATGGTGCTGACCCCACCACATTCTTCTAGTGCCAGTTGTTGTAATGGAAATGTGGAGCTCTACCTCAATGAATCCTGAAGTGACAGAAACTATAGAAATCTTGTGACCTTTACCTTTTAGAAATTTTGAACAAATTGCTGCACATATACACAATAACAGGCCTACCGCCATTAGTAAAATCCCGGGCATGCTTTGATATTTAAATTTCTGTCCAGTTCCTAGAAGCGATTTTCAGTTTTGCGATACTGTGAAAGTATGTCTGTCCTACTTTTAATTAACAACATACCAAACATTCATCTACGGCAAGTACGTTAGTGAAGTATTGTTAGCAAAGTAGTGAAAACTGTTCAATACATTGTTGCTGTTTACACACCTGTTTGTTGCATATGTCACAAAATATAATATCTATTGAGATATTAGGAAACTAGTTAATCCACTGCCTAATTAAATCCGATTTGGAGATCGGAATGTGGTCATATTTGTGCTTTATGAGAACACATAACACGGCTCACTGAAGCCTATGTGCGTCTAATCAAACAGGGACTGAGCAACAGTGCTTTCTCTTCAATTGTTGGAAATAAACACTTAACAAAATATTTCTGTTTTTCTGGGTTAAAATGCTTTTGTTGATAATTGAAAGAAAAATATGTAAAATAGGTCCTAACGACAATTTAGGAATTTTTAGGCGCTATAAAATCATTAATAACGGCCATAAATGTCCGTAAAAAGAATTTATATGATGTTATTTTCATGTATTTTAATCGGGAATAAAATAGGTTTTTGCCTAAAATCCGAGGTATAATGATAAGCCATTCATTGGGATTGGAGGGTGAGCAGTAATGCTCTGGTCTCACATCTGGCAGGATATGGGTTATAATTTCTGTCCAGCCATCTAGATATCGGTTTTCGATAATCACTTTGTAAGGATTTAAATAGGTAAATGGTTTAAAATAAACACAATTGGGTTTGAACGCTGGTTTGTTTTATAGTTTTTCCTTGGCATGCTACTAACACTAACTTCAATTTCAGTCTTTTAGTCACTGTTCCCTGACCATAAAGCATAATTAAACAAGTTGTCATTACAGTTCTACAAGTTATGCCGACCTACTCGGTCGATTACAGGAAATGTTGCCGGTTCACACACAAAGTAACAACAACGTGTAGATATGAACACATTGCACTCTTTTAATAACAGGAAAACTGATATAGCTCATCAAGGTGAACCACCAGTGATTAATAACCTAATTTGGCCGTATTCTGAAGATTGCACAGTTCGTAATTAAGAAAATGTTCAGGCCAATGTATACCTGCTGTATTACACTCGTTGAAAGCACAGTTCTCAAGTCACAGTCATTACACAAATGTTTTGGAGTACTGCCGATATTCAGTAAGCAGTTACGTAGTTTTACTCTTACGTAATCACTGCTTCACACACAAGTACCATATTCGCAACATTCTTCAGAACCACGCATTTAAACATCCTAACAATTCGGCTGCTAGCAACAGACTCCTGCCATCTTTCCCTGTGATGCTCTTCTCACGTTTACCAATATCGATATGCCAGTGACATTGTTGTATCATAACAACTTCAAGTGATTGCTGGGATGGTTCCTTCTGAAAGGCTATGACCAAATTCATTTATGTTCCTTGGTCCCAGAACTTTCTTACCTCTAATTAACTCAACATTGTCAAGGTGTAATGCCAGAACAAATAAAGAAATAAAAGGCATAAAACTAAAAAAGAAAGATAAGCCGTTCCTTACTGCTGGAAGCTAATATGGTGTTGTCAACAATTCAGAAATTATTTACATTACCGTCTGAGACAGAATTTCCAATTCCCCAAACATGAGATACATTTGTCATGTGCTTACTACATGTATTTCCATGCTTGGTATGCAATTTTGTCTTATCTTTTCAACCCCTGATAAGCCCATCAAAGTGCCTTTATTCTACTGCGATATAGCAGTATCGTATGAAATGAGGTATATGTGAATGATTGACAGACTCTTTCCTAAATGTCCAAAAACACGAGGTTAAAAGACTTTGAACTTTCCATGAAGCTAACCAGAATTTGAATGATGGAGGTTGATAATATCATTGAGTTTCTATATTGGATGTCAGTTTTCCATACAGAAAATATTATGGATTTATTTTTACAAATTGAAAATACTTTTCTCATTATGTTGTACAGGAAGCTCTGTTATATGTTGATATTAACAGTATAGAAAGAACCAACATTTAACTTAGCAAATACATGTGTTTATTTGTTTATTTTTGGAACACTTGACTTTGTATTATTTTTAAAGTTATTGTATGTATTTTCAGATATTTACAAATACCGATGGAGATTTTACCTGAAATTCGTAGCTCTTCTGAAGTATATGGACATATCACAGAAAAACCTTTGCAAGGAGTTCCCATTTCAGCTGTGAGTACATAAGTCCTTAAATAGTATTTATTTGATGGGAAACAAAAGTTACTGGCAGCAAATTAAAATGAGGAGAGTGAAGCAAACCATCAAATACTAAGAACAGTGAAATTCAAATAGTAATAGCAGTAACTGTCAGATATTATTAGCATTAGTTACATTAATCTAATAGCAATTTGTTAGTCAATGTAATAAGCTCTGTGTATGTTGGAGAGAAATAGCAACCGCTTTCTGCCAGTTAAGGAAATAGAGCAGGTCATAATTCGATACAAAAATGAGACAGAAAGGAAAGGTGCTTATAGTAAACAAAAGAGTTGAAATAGAGAAATAAGCAGTGAAACAAATATGTAAGTGTGAGAAATACTAGAGCATCTGTATACATTGCTCATTCTTGTGCCTACAAATTCTTTACTGCTCAACACTACTGTCACTTAAATTTTGTACTAAAATTCACCATTTTAAAGCCTTAGGGTCCTACAACAGTTTCTTGGCATATGCCACACACACAGCATCCATTTTATCACTAGATACAAACTTTTTCTTCTGCTGTATGAAAGAAAAATTCCTGAATGAAATTCTCCTTGGTTGAAAATTTGGTTAATATTCATTGATGGCCTATTAATGATCTGGATCTATACTAATATTATAAATGTGAAAGTAACTCTGTCTGTTTCGTTTCTTTGCCGAAAGGCTACTCCAATCATGATGAAATTTGACAAGGAGATGCTATTTGACATTAGGATGGACATAGGATACTATTTTATGTATAGATAATAACATATTGTTATAAAATTGTGAAAACTATCTGAATTGTGAAAGACAAATGCATAATATGTATATGTTTCTGTAAGGCATAGTGACACAGAACAGTGGTAGTGCAGTGGCACGGTGCTTGCTTCATAAGAAAACTCACCTGTGGCTTCGGGTTCAAACCCCACTGGGAGCAAAAATTTTTAAGAATTGTTTTTCATAGTTTGAGCCAAGCCTGGGATTTTGTAGTAAGGATACCATGTTCTGGCAAATCGTAGGCAGTAGAATAGTGCCCTAAGCGTTTACTTTATCCATGCTATACTGGTTCCACAGGCAGTTTTTATGTGATCTAAACTAATAATATTATATATGCGAAAGTAAGTCTCTGTCTTTTTTTTTTACGTTTTGACGACTATATGTGTGTACCGATGACAAGGAAATACTTTGTAACTTTAGGAAGGAAATAGGATACTTTTTTCCGATATGATCAACAGTTTTAGTCATGAGACAGGTTTGACGGTAGAATGGTATATCGATGGCATTCCCGTCTTATTATGCCGACTCAGTGTTGTTTGGGACATATCTTAGGTAACTTTCAGCTTTGTATATCCAATTCTAGCAATCAAATTCACGAAGTCGCGGGTAACAGCTGGTTTACCATACCGGGTTGAGCCGTGTCAATTTATTAAATCCTAATGTTTCTGTGATCGTGCTGTGGCTTTCATCAGAGGACTGCTTTTTCAGTTGCCACTATTGCCTTATATAGTAGCAGGAAGCAAGCATGTGTGCCAACTGTCCGCGGTGATGTCACTGTGCCCATTGTAGGCGGTAGGATGGGGCCATTTGTCTTGGGTTTTCCTGAGCAGGTGTGACCAAATATGGTCAAGTTGCAAACCACTGTCAGCATTCATGTTGTTCAGCCATTTATTATTTGATAAGACCAGCGTTATAGCCATTGAGAGCAGATTGTGGCCTGGGCATAGAGAAGCATTCGAAATACAAAAACGCCATTTATTATTTGATAAGACCAGCGTTATAGCCATTGAGAGCAGATTGTGGCCTGGGCATAGAGAAGCATTCGAAATACAAAAACGGCTGAACAACATGAATGCCGATAGTGGTTTGCAACTTAACCATATTTGGTCATTCCTGCTCAGGAAAACCCAAGACGAACGACCCCACCCTACTGTCTACAATGGGCACGGTGACGTCAATGTGGATGGTTAGCGTGCGCACTTGCTTCCTGCTACTGTATAAGGCAATAGCGGCGACTGACAGAGCAGTCCTATGGTGAAAGCCACAGCATGATGGCAGAAACGTTAAGTTTTAATAAATTAACATGGCCTCACCAGGAGAACCAAGATAATAAATGGATTTAGTTGCTTTGACAAGAAAGAATATCTCTGTATATACTCTCCTTTAGTTGGCTGACAGCTGACCAGAAGGTGCATGCATGTTTGTATTGGCCCAAATGCTCACAATCTAATTCACAACATGCTTATTGCAAATTATCTGTAATAGATATGGAGCATGCTCTACGATTCTTCCTTACATCGTTTCATTATATCTGTAATGATTTGGACAGAAAGTGCGCTGATTACCAACTTTTTTCCAACTTGAATCACTAAATTTGTTACTGCTCAGTACTATTGTAACAGATCAAAGTTCAGAAAACACAAAACTTCCAGAACACCAGTAAAAACTTCAAAACATTTTGTTGATTCTCAAAATATAGATACAAAACGAACACGTGTTGGTGTGTCGAGATACTTTATCTGTTGCCGAAATGAGTTTACTGCCTAGCCCAGTAGTTGTCACACTAGAAATTCACTTAAAAATTGGATTTGTATTTCCATCTGTATTAAAACAATTAATCTATAATATAATATCCAATATGACATTTTAGTTTTTCCCGGCGTATTGTTGAAATAAATGACTCTCGGGTTTTCTGCCGGTTAATATATTTATTTGGATCTTTTAATGACGTTTCGGCAACTGCCATCGTTGCCTTCATCAGGTTAAATAACACTTGCAAGGACAAGATACGACTGACACTCGCGAGCCAGTCCTGGCTCCTATTTATAACCTGTAGTCAAGGGAAGCTTCACGCTGCTCTTTGATTGGTCGGCGGTGCACACGGCCATAGACGGGGTCAAACCGGTTTAGTTGCATCTCTGCATCTCGTGGCTGCATCCCGTAGCTCAGCAACTGGATGGCATTTAGTAGATCCATGGCAGTATCTTGAGTGGTCACCCATCCAAGTAAAAACCACGCATAACGTTGCTTTAACAGTTGGCATATGCGGTCACCCATCCAAGTGCTCTCCACACTCAACGTTGCTTAACCAGCGGCATTACACAGGGGCTCTGGAACTGACCAATCACGAACGACTTATCTCCCATTGGTCGACGTGTCATGACGGCGTCTGCTCGGAAGGTTGTGTCTAACACATTGCTGTTTTAGGTCTTTTACGACTGGCTCCCAAGCCTCACTCAGGAACAGACCACCATCTCTGTTAATGCTGTTGTCACTTAATCGAATCTCCAGCGCTTCTCTGATCACTGAGTCCCAGAAATACGATATCTTAGCCAGAACTTCAGTGTTGTCGAAGTTGATGCTGTGAAAATTTTCTATAGCATGCTCTGCTAATGCGGACTTGTCCAGTTGTAGTAACCGCAGATATCTTTGGTGCTCATTGCGGCGTTCCTCGATAGTTCTTATAGTTTGTCCGATATATACTTTGCCGCATTCACAAGGGATCGAATAAACTCCCGGAACTCGAAGCCCAAGGTCGTCTTTCACCGTGCGTAACATATCACGTATCTTCATAGGTGGACTGAAGATACTCCTTACGCCATATCGTGCTAAGATTCTTCCGATTTTTCCAGAAGTATTCCCGGCATAAGGCAACACAGCGACGGTTTTTGGAGACTCTTGTTCAGGTGTTAGTTTCGGTTTCTGGGGGAGAAAGGCCTGTTTAATATGTTCTTCAGAATAACCATTCTGTCTGAAAACTTGCCGTAGGTGCCTTAGTTCTTCACGTAGGCTATCACTGTCCGAAATGGCTCGCGCACGGTGGACCAGTGTTGTCAAAACAGTTTTTCGTTGAGCTGGGTGATGAAAACTGGTAGCCCCCAAATACAGATCTGTGTGCGTGGGTTTCCTGTAAACGCTATGCGCCAAAGTACCATCTGGTTTACGTTTAATTAGTACGTCCAGGAATGGTAGCATGCCATCTTTCTCAATCTCCATAGTAAAACATATGTTAGGATGGATTGAGTTCAGGTGTTGCAAGAATTCTTGCAACACCTGAACTCAATCCATCCTAACATATGTTTTACTATGGAGATTGAGAAAGATGGCATGCTACCATTCCTGGACGTACTAATTAAACGTAAACCAGATGGTACTTTGGCGCATAGCGTTTACAGGAAACCCACGCACACAGATCTGTATTTGGGGGCTACCAGTTTTCATCACCCAGCTCAACGAAAAACTGTTTTGACAACACTGGTCCACCGTGCGCGAGCCATTTCGGACAGTGATAGCCTACGTGAAGAACTAAGGCACCTACAGCAAGTTTTCAGACAGAATGGTTATTCTGAAGAACATATTAAACAGGCCTTTCTCCCCCAGAAACCGAAACTAACACCTGAACAAGAGTCTCCAAAAACCGTCGCTGTGTTGCCTTATGCCGGGAATACTTCTGGAAAAATCGGAAGAATCTTAGCATGATATGGCGTAAGGAGTATCTTCAGTCCACCTATGAAGATACGTGATATGTTACGCACGGTGAAAGACGACCTTGGGCTTCGAGTTCCGGGAGTTTATTCGATCCCTTGTGAATGCGGCAAAGTATATATCGGACAAACTATAAGAACTATCGAGGAACGCCGCAATGAGCACCAAAGATATCTGCGGTTACTACAACTGGACAAGTCCGCATTAGCAGAGCATGCTATAGAAAATTTTCACAGCATCAACTTCGACAACACTGAAGTTCTGGCTAAGATATCGTATTTCTGGGACTCAGTGATCAGAGAAGCGCAGGAGATTCGATTAAGTGACAACAGCATTAACAGAGATGGTGGTCTGTTCCTGAGTGAGGCTTGGGAGCCAGTCGTAAAAGACCTAAAACAGCAATGTGTTAGACACAACCTTCCGAGCAGACGCCGTCATGACACGTCGACCAATGGGAGATAAGTCGTTCGTGATTGGTCAGTTCCAGAGCCCCTGTGTAATGCCGCTGGTTAAGCAACGTTGAGTGTGGAGAGCACTTGGATGGGTGACCGCATATGCCAACTGTTAAAGCAACGTTATGCGTGGTTTTTACTTGGATGGGTGACCACTCAAGATACTGCCATGGATCTACTAAATGCCATCCAGTTGCTGAGCTACGGGATGCAGCCACGAGATGCAGAGATGCAACTAAACCGGTTTGACCCCGTCTATGGCCGTGTGCACCGCCGACCAATCAAAGAGCAGCGTGAAGCTTCCCTTGACTACAGGTTATAAATAGGAGCCAGGACTGGCTCGCGAGTGTCAGTCGTATCTTGTCCTTGCAAGTGTTATTTAACCTGATGAAGGCAACGATGGCAGTTGCCGAAACGTCGTTAAAAGATCCAAATAAATATATTAACCGGCAGAAAACCCGAGAGTCATTTATTTCAATATAATATCCACTTTAAAAGAATCCCTCTCTTACTACTTGCCTTCCTTTCAAACAGGTACTTTTACAAAAACAAATTTCTTTTGCTACAACCTGCCTTGCACCACTAAAAACTAACCAAAGCTTTGTATTACTAGCATCTCCCTCTCGGTATCAAATTCATTAATGGAATCCTTTGTTGTGGTTATGTCCCTCCAAAATTATTCTTACTTCTCCAAATGCTCCCTTCTGCAAACCACCCAACTTAAGAATATCTTGGTATGTAGGTTCTTACATTATAACTCTTCCAAACCAACCTAAGAATCCTTTCACTGTGATAGAACACACTGTATATCAGGCAGTGCTGATCCACCTCATCCCGTTTTATCTGACAACTTGTCTTATGTAGACTTCGGCACCAAACAGTCATCCACCTGGATGGAAAGTCATTGGTAATCCGTTTGCACCAATTACCTAGGCCATGCCGCTTCCCATAATTCCAACATCTCTTTTTTGAGAAACTGCCACCACTTCTGAACAGCTTACCAACATATCGTTGTCGTGAGACATTTCCTTGCCCTCAGCCTCTGGTAATACCCTTTCTTCTCCCTACTTCAGAACAGTTAAATCCTTAACTTTTATTTTAATTCTTAACATTTTAATTAGAATATTTTTATTATAATTAAAACAGAAGTATTATTAACATTAAGACAAAAGTAAAAGTATCACTTCTCAAGTATCACAGGCAGAGTGTGAAAAATTACACAATTGCAGAGTGTTACAACTAATGCCTTGGGCATATGGGTTCACTATAGAGCAAGGTTGCATAGAAATGAAATCTTTTTATGTGAATGAATTTTTGCAGATAATGTAGAGGTTATGAAGTGAAAAAACATTACTTTGGAAATGGCAATAAAAAAATAGCAGAAGTATTAAAAAACATATTAAATTAACATGTATAATAAGAGTTGTAAGAATATATAGTATAACTTTGTTATAAAATTTTTAGTTGCAATTCTTTCTGTATATTCCTTTTACGAAATCCTAGTCTGACAAAGTATTAGACCACACATAGTTATTGCTTATGAAACTAGTATGTGTACAGTGGCCTTATTTGTTACAATTTCTAAGAATTACTTAATGTGATATTGTTGTTTTTGTAATGTGATGTAAATAATTACCTTTAGCTGATAAAATTGTGATTTTACATGATTATGATGAAACTGCAAAGCTGAAATAAAGTAATCTAGCAGTATATCTTGTTATATCAACTTCATGATTGAGTCTTCAAAACAGAAGCAATAATAGCTGCAAGAATGGAGCAGAATGAAATGCCATTAGATGATATTAATATGGGGAAGGAAAGATAAAGTTGATCCATTACTTACCAAAGTTGAAAGAACAAGGGTTGTGATGACAAGAAAAAAACTCTACATAAACACAAAAACATTAAATTTTGGAGTATGGCTTTACTCATGAAGATAGAAACATATGGTTACGCTCGCACAAATGCCCGTGGTCTACCCAGTCATATTCATGTATCTGGGTTGACTGTGATTGATCTTGAGTGCCTAGTTATGTATTTCTATTTTCACAAATTAAGAGCATAGCTTGAAATATTGTGGCATTATGGTGTTTCTGTATCATTTTTTGTTGCAGCATTCCTCCTCCCCTCAATTCAACCTGTGGTAATCCTTCACATTTATTATTCTTTAAACAAACAAGTAGGGAAAATAGAACTATCGCTATTCAAGCAGTAAGGGGTCTAATTTATCTTTTCATATGGACAAGAAATCTTGTGCAAAGTTTACGACGATGTCTCAGAAACTAACAAATTTTAAATACATAATAATAATGAGAGTTACGACACCCATCATGAGTCATGTAGAGTCTCAGTAGGTATGTATCTTATCCTCTTGCCATGTGTCTTGACCCTATACATGAATATGGTTTTATATAGAAATGTTGTACACTGTGTTAATCATCGTGACTTTGTCTCTGGCCACCTGCCATCATATGTGGTTAGTGATGTGTTTAATCTATCCATCCTCCTTTATTTGTAATCATAATGCTACAATCTTGCTTTTTCTTGCCATGATATTGTTCTTAAATTCATCACTGTTTCTTTAGATTTTAGGTAATCAGCATGCTGCCTTAGTAGGAGAGATGTGTTTAGAAGAAGGTCAGGCAAAAAACACATACCGTTCTGGGTGTTTCCTGATGTACAACACTGGCACAACAGTAAGTAATGTGCTTATATTTTCAATTTCACCAAGGATTATCTGTGAATGCAATCGGATGTAAAGGAATGCAGCTGATAAACATGGCATTGTAATGGGCATATCTATCTAATATGATTGCAGGGCCCTGGTTTGAGTTGAAATGATTTTATTTTGATGCTAGTGAAAATTGTAAGGGCATTTAATGATGCATGGATTATTTAATCTATAAAATGAGTAGTCATAAATTGTGGGTTGTTGTGCAACTTCAGAAACTTAGCAGGTCTTGTGCCATATTCGCAAAGACACAATATGAAGAGTTACAATAGCCCATGTGAAAACTATTTTTGGTATGATGGCATCACTGTGTGCTTTGTTTACAATCTAAAAATAGATATTTACTATATTAATGTTGCACTACTTGATGAGATTGCTTTTGAAACCATGTAAGGGCCCAGAATCCATTCATCTTATTTTGTTTGTGGTCCCATTGTTATTTTGTTTGATGATGAATCATTATTTTCTTTGGTTCAATTCATCATTTTTCTTTGGGTTTTCTTTTTCAGTGTTTTATGTTTATTGTGCTTTTTTCACTTTATTTTGAAGCTTTAGTGTTGATTATGAGTCAAACAAGTGATTGACAAAGTCTGCGTGAATAGAAGTCGCGTATAACAAAATTAATATATGTTATGGCTGAACTAAATAATTGTGGAAACAGTCATATGTACCGAATATGAAGGAACTTTAACCTGGAAATATCTCATGTGGTCATAATCAAGGAAATCTTCCAATTACCAGCAATGGAATTGGAAGAAATGCTGTGTAAAGATATTTATGTGGAAAGGAAAGATAAACCATACTTGCCATTCACCGGAGTTGAACTGAGGAGGGCAGCTGCAACAAAAAATACAATATTTTGGGCCATACTCATTTTTAAGAAAATAGAACTGTATGACTGAGTTTGCTTAAGTGCTCACAGTCAACATGGCCACATGTGGCTGTAAATACCATAACATGTGTGTGAGTTTATCTTTCCTTTCAATAAAAAAATTGTCATTAGTTTTTTCTACAGATGTTTTGTTTCAAAATACACCTTGGAGTATATTTTGATTTATCGTCGCTTGTACTGCTCGGAACATTTTAGTTTTAGGTAAATTGAGTACCCTGGAAGAAGGGAGAAGTGCTATCTACAGAGAGTGCAATATTCATTTCTCTCATTGTTGATAGCCATGTAGTTAGAATGAAAAGCCATTAAGTATTGGTGATGCAATTGAAACAGGCACTATCACCCGGTCGATCGCGGCTATTAATCCAGTCGATCGTGTCGAGGTAGCTCCCTTTTGCCTTCAGCGCGCGATGGACAAGGCGGGAAGGTGTGGAACGCTGTCAATCAACCAGTTGACGACGTTAACAATATTTTAATTTTGTAGATCCTTGAAAAATGTGCTACAAAGAAATCAAAACTTTTACTTTCACCAAGAATGGTAACGGGACAAGGCTAAATGTAGGTGGATGCAGAAAAGGGGGAAGATGGGTGTTTAGGGAAATTGCCACCGAAGCATGCACTCCACTGTAATTTAATTTATTTTAAAAAAGTAAACTGTTGCTGCTTAATACGTAATACATACGTTGCAATACAGAAAAAGGAAATTTAGAGAGACATTTTAACACAATTCATAGTAAATATCTGATAGATTTTCCACCTAACAGCGAAATAAGAAAAAGTAAATTGCAACCATTGAAATCGCAATTAACAGTCCACTGAGCAAAGTAAGGCTCCAACTGAAGCTTCTTTCCAAGTAAGCTACAGAATTGCATAAAACTGCAAAGCTTTTTCCGCTGGAGAATATATCAATAATTTTAGAAGCAGTGTCAGATCGCTGTTCGTGAATTTCAAAAATAAAAATGAAATTAAAGAAGCTATTCATGGTTTACAGCTGTCTCGAAATACTGTGATGCGCCTTATAGAAACGATGAGTGAAAACATAAACGAACAACTACAGAGATATATCGTCCACTGCGTTGCTTTTTCGCCACAACTTGACTAGTCAACAGATATCACTGATGCGGAACAATTACTTATTTTTATTCGGATGGTCTTCGATGATTTATCGACGAAAGAAGAACTGCTAAGTATAATTTCCTTAAAAGGAAAAACTATTGGCCCTGATATATTCACGGAATTCAAAGCATATATTAGCAAGACTAAGCTACCTTTGTATAAACTCCCATCAATGACAACTGGTGGGCCTTCTGTAATGACAGGTAATCATAATGGTTTTATTGCTCTTTGCCACAAAGACGAAGAATTTCCAGACTTCCTTAGCTACCACTGCATAATTAATCAGCAAGTACTGGCAAGTCAGAGACTTAACACAAAACATGTAATGGATATTTCTTTCAAGACTGTAAATTTCATAAAAGGAAAATCTCTCTTTATACAGAAATTAGATGTGAATGAACCAGATTTGGCATTGCACACTGACATAAGGTGGTTAAGTCAAAGTAAGTTTTTGAAAAAGATTTCGAGATCTACTGGACGAAATAATAAAATTTCTAGAAGGTAGGGGTGATGATTATCGGCAACTGCATGATTTAGACTGGCAAAATGATTTAGCACTTTTAGCAGATTTTACCGGAAAACTGAACACTTTAAATCTGGAACTACAAGCCAAGAATAAAACATTAATAGAAATTATAAGTTCTATTACAGCATTCTAAAGTCAAACAGCGTCTATAATAGTTGACATCGAACATAAAAAATTTCAACATTTTGTAAACGTCAAGGATCATTTGTAAAAACATCCTACCTACAATTCCATTCTTGACAAGTACACGACAGAAATTAAGGCAGTGGTATCAGACTTCGAAACTCGCTTTGGTGATTTCAAATATATTGAGAAGTTGGTGGAATTCATAAGTTATCCGTTTAATAATTCCATTGATCATAGTGATATCTATGAAATAGCTAAAAAATTTGCAGATACACTTCAAATGGACCACATGATATTTCAAAACGAAATTATTATTCCGCGCCGCAACATATTTCTAAAAGCAAGGTCACCCTCAGGTCTAGATTTCTGGGCATTGGTTTCCAATGAGAAATATTCAAATTTAAATAAATTTGTTGAACAACTTCATTTGTGTTTTGGTTCAATGTATTTATGTGAATCAGGGTTTTCCTACTTAAAACAAACAAAAAATAAGCACCGTTCTCGCTTGGCAGACGCCCATACATTGGATTCTGTGAGGTTGGCAATTTAAAACTACAAACCTGATTTTGCTAATCTAGTGGGAGATGCTCAGATGCAATGCTCACACTAATATATATAAGTAGTTACTAACAAAAATTTTCTGTTTAATGTTTTACATCTTAATAAAATAAAAATACAACAAAATTGTGTGCTGAACTATACTGTTTCATTTAAAAATTTCAAGAATTACGTCATTGGTCGATCGCACATGGTTTCGTCAGCTAACAGTAGATCTTGGGTCTAATAAAGTTGGCCACCCCTGGTATAAGAGAAAGAGGAATTTGTTATGGACTGGGAAAAAGAAGAAAGTGGCTGATGCTGGGCGGATTTTAAAGAGTGGTGATAATCTATGCTTTATAATTTGATATTAGAAAATTTGTCTATATATCAAATTTATTTCAAGAAGTGTGATTGCATTGTACACTACTGATGATGAAGATTCCAGAATTGTAAAATTAGATTTTTGTCTGCTGGTAAGCGCATCCCCCAAAAACAAATGGATGTTTTTTTAATGTAACTGCACATAGCGGTAGATAATATCATGGGTTAACATATAAGGTATTTTTTATCTCGATAAGTTGGAAGAGTGAACTCGTGCAAAAACTGCTGGTTGGGTGTTGGGGTTTTGAATAATATACAACCCCTGGCCTCAAGGGTCAACCTGGGAGTGTTTCATTTTGATGTGAAGTCAGAAAGATGAGAAACTTAAGTAAGAGTACCCATAACTTGGTATGCCTTTTTCATTAAACAGTTCGGGTTTTAATGGTAGGTTTTATTCAGATGTTATATCAGAATTATGAGAAATTAAGATAAAAGTATATGGAATTTTATATCATTTTTTTTGCACATGATTCATCAAAAAACTAAGTGTAAAATTAAGATGGGGTTGTCTGTGGTTTTTGACAGATCTCCTTCTTTCCCTTTATTCGAGAACACTACCTTCGGCATTCTTCAGTTCTCCATTCTCATGCCATGCTGCAACCATTGCAATCTTTTCTTCATTAGTGTTTCTTCTATTGCATTGACCTTTTATCTATCCTTGATGTTTTCTTTTTCAATTCTATTCTTTCTACCAAGCTTGGTCAGTGAGTGGTAATGCATTAGTGTGGCATTCGGCAGGACGTAAGTTTGAATCCCCCGCCAGGCCATTCAGATTTCTATTTTCCATGATTTCCCAAAATCACTCCAGTAAATGGCAGGATGATTCCTTAAAAAGGCAATGGCCAAATTTCATTCCCTTTCTTGCTCTTGCCTCTGATGATCTCATCATTGATGAGGTGTAAAGCCATAATTAAAAAAAAATCCTGTATGACTTATTCAGTGCTCCTCTGGATCTTCATCTCTCTGTCACCTGCAACCAGCATTAGTCTCTTGGTGTTACTTAAAAACAGTTTAACTTATGGGATTACTAATTAAATCAGTATTGAAATGTTGTTAAATTATCAGAAATATTTGTATTAAAAAAAATTAATGTAATAAACTATTTATACCAGTTGAAAAGGATTCTGCTACATTGATATCTGATCATAATTAATTAAATTATTTAATGTTTATTAGGTATGCAGATAAGTCATTGTTATATTACAAAATCTTGGACACATACAGTTTTTCAGATTTACCTCAAATCTATTAAGAGTTGTAGAGATAAAAGGAATGTTTACATTACAAAAAAATGTACAGAATTAAAAGTACAGTATCTAAAAAAACTGACATTCCGAACTTCTTATGTGATGTTCATTAATTGATGTTCTGTTACTTTAAGTTCATTGCCGTAGCTTGCTGTTGTTAATGTTATAAAATTATTATCTAGTTCATAGAAAGCTTGCAGCAAATTATAGAACTAAGCTACCTCATTTCAACTAGAGAACATTTCCTTAGAACTGTATACATGAAGCATCTACCCATGCCCACTCGGCCTGCTGTATGAGGTGGTGCAGTGAGGAAATGGCTTGTTGGGGTTAAAGTAGCTACCGAGCGTGGTGGTGTAACGGATAGCGTTCTGGCCTCGCATTCGGGAGGACGGCGGTTCGAATCCCCGTCCGGGCATCCAGATTTGGGTTTTCCATGGTTTCCCCAAATCACTCCAGGTGAATGCCGGGATGCTTCCTTCAAAAGGCCATGGCCGAATTCCTTCCCATTCCTTGCCCCCATCCTTTCCCGTCTCTAAAGACCACGTTGTTAAAAAGGGACGTTAAACTGTTAAAAAAAAAATTAAAGTAGCTAAAGCTTGACACTATAACCTATACTACTAGGGTCTTGGAAGGTAACGTTAAGCTCTGCCACCATCATCAGCTCCTCCCCTTCTCCCCAAGATTCTCAAAGGATTTATGTTATGTATACTCTGCTGTAACAACTTATATTACTAACCAACATGCTCAAAATCTTGTGCATTTCACTATTATGGCAGGATAAATTCATGATGCAGCTTTGTTTATTTACAGCGTGTTCATTCAACTCATGGCCTTGTGACAACAGTTGCATATAAGATGGGAAAAACAGCACCAGTGATTTATGCTCTAGAGGGATCAGTAGCTGTGGCAGGAGCTGCTGTGAAGTGGATGAAAAACAACTTGAACTTGCTGGAAGATGTTGCAGAATCTGAAAAACTTGCTAGTTCAGTGAACACCACAGGAGATGTGTACTTTGTACCAGCCTTTTCTGGTCTCTATGCTCCATACTGGAGGAAGGATGCACGTGGGTAAGACACCTTAATGAATTTATAAGTAGTTAAAAATGTTTGTTTCACAGTTCACACAATGGTGTTACTATGAAAAATTAATTGCATAGATTTGCTTTATAATTTTGAATGAAGTGGCTGTGATTTTACAATAGCTGAAGTGAGCGTGATGGAGTCAACAATTTGTATATTAGCAGTGGAGAGTTAGTGACCGTTCACAGCTGGCACATCAGGCTATATTGTGCCATGGTGCTTGGGATAGTATTATGACAAATTTATCTTTAAATAATCAAGCTGCATTCATATGCTGTGAGAACTGGTGTAGAGCAGCGACACACTATGGAAGTATCATTTAACAACTGTTGTTTTTTCTGGTGGATATTGGTTGTTTTTATATCTTGTTTCTTTCCTTTCTCCCTTCTGTTTCTATAGCTAAAATACCATTTAACTTAAAATCATTATTAATTTTCTATATTTTACAGGACAGAGGTAAGCATACCACTTTTTTTAATGCACTTATCTTTAATGGGGTTTGTGCTACATAAAAAAAATTTTTTTTGCTGTTATTGCCTATGTTTCGGCACCAACCTGGGGCCTCTGTCAGGGTTTCTCTTTATCTATCCACCTGGTTTATGGATACACTTGATCACTTGATTCATGGTACACTATTTATTTTTCACCAGCAGAGATGATTTTGTTTCTCCACCAAAGAGTATTCACTGTTCCAGAGATGTTTGTAAATTGTGGAGCGATCTTGTGGTTGTTACAATGCGTTCGTTTGCTAGAACACACTTCCACATTTGGCTTAAACCATAGCTGCCATCTTTGTTGAATTTATTAGGATTTTTATAAATTTCTATAGATTCCATTATTTTACATTCTAAAACCTCTTTGGGCTTGCAATGATTGTACTACCAAAGGATTTTTTATAACGTAAAATAAGGGAATCTATAGAAATTTATAAAAATCCTAATAATTTCAACATAGATGGCGGCTATGGTTTGAGCCAAATGTGGAAGTGTGTTCTAGCAAACGAACGCATTGTAACAACCACAAGATCGCTCCACAATTTACAAACATCTCTGGAACAGTGAATACTCTTTGTCAGAGAAACAAAATCATCTCTGCTGGTGAAAAATAAACAGTGTATCATGAATCAAGTGATCAAGTGTATTCATAAACCAGGCGGATAGGTAAAGAGAAACCCTGATGAAGGCGCCAGGTTGGTGCCGAAACGTAGGCAATAACAGCAAAAAAAAAAAAAAAAAAAAAAAAAAAAAAAAAAAAAAAAAAAAAATGCAGTGCAAACCCCGAAAAAGACGAGTGAAGTTTTTTTTTCTTCAAAAATGATGCCTCCAAAAAGTGTGAAATTTATATGTTTATATTTTTGATTTATTTAATGCATGTGGTATTAAATGTTAGGTTTTTTGTTTCAATATTGACAAACGGGCCTTCCCCTATAAAAAGTATTGGGATAAATTTGAATGAAATGGGTGGAGGAGCTGTTAAGAGACAGGAAGCAGAAAATAATAGCATCAGAAGAGGTGAAGATGAGAACCAGATGCCTCGCCATTACTGTTCATTAGAAAGATAAAATTGTAGTTAAATACAAAAAAATTAAAAGGAAAATTTTAATACAAAAAAGGGGGCTGCTAGTCCCTAATCAGGCAGGAGGCCGATTGAAGAATGCCTCCCAATATTGATGGTGCCGGGGAAATGAAATACCCGGGGCGGACAAAAAATAGCACTTTCATTTGGCACGGTAAACGGCCAACCAAATAGCTCCCCAGATAAGGAGACACCATCTACCAAGAGTCAACTGCCTCTTATAGGGTGGATGAGTGGGTAAAGCACCAGGGCAATCTCTTGCCATAGGGAGGAGAAATCATCCATAAAGGTGGAGAAATCTGTAGATGATCAATGGCATGAGAATGTGGAAGGTAACGGGAAACCACCACATTAAAGACCCTAAAGGATTTCGTGGAAAGAACATGGCAATGGTGCTTCAAGTAAAACGTTCCAGAGTAATATTCCCTTGTTCTAATCTCCATGAGGGGAATACATTGAAGCATGGGAGTGGGATAAGGAGAAAGGAGAGAATGAGAGTAGGAACATGGACTGCTAGAACTCCTGTGTGAGTTGGAAAATTAGGCAATTTGAAACAGGAGAAGACGATAAATAAGTTGGATATTTTAGGGATATGTGAAGTTGGATTGGGGGGGGGGGAGATAAAGAGTTTGAAAGTGGAAAGTATCAATGTTATTATTCATTGGAGGAGTGGGAATTTAAGAGTAGCCATTACAATCAAGAAAGCTGTGAAGAGTAAAGTAATTAATGTGGAATATATAAACGGCAGAATTATGTTTATGAGAATAAGAGGAGAAAATAAGGATGTAGTTTCGATTCAAGTGTACATGCCAATAAGCCAACACTTGGATGAGGAAGTGGTGGGGTGCTATAATATACTGGAGGAAATTATGGATAAGGAATAGAGAAGTGCTTGTTTTATGGTGATGGGGGATAGGAATGCAGTGGTTGGAGAGGGAAAGGATGAGGGAACAACTGGCAAGTATGGACGTGGGATGCAAAATGATTGAGGAGAGAGGCTGGTAAGCTTCTATAAGGAATATTAGTGAGAAATTTTTTGTAAACCATAAGAGAAGAACGTGTACTTGGACCTCGCCCTTTGATGGAAAGAGATACCAGATTGACTATATACTAATACAGAGCAGGTATAAGAAATGGTTGGAAAATGCAAAAATTTACCCAGGAGCTGACTTTAATTCTGATTATAATCTTGTTTTGGCAGAAATAGAAATGAGATTGAAAAGAATTAAGAAAGGGAAGATAACTGAAAGTTTTAATACCGGGGCTCTTAATGAGGAATGGTGAGGTAGAGAAATAGAAAAAATCTTTATAAACGAATGGGATAGAGCAAATGTAAAAGAAGTAGTGGATGAAAAATTGGTAAGGCTGAAGGAGAATCTGAAAAGGGTTGCTGCAGAAGTAATAGGATTTAAGAAAAGCGGTAGAATAAAGAAGGTTTGATGACCGAAGCATTGCTACAGAAGATGGAAGAGAAAGAAAATGGAAAAACAAAGTAAAGCGGGGAGAAGGAAATTCAGGAAATTAAATAATGACTTCAAAAGAGAAGTTTAGAAATGAATAGAGAACTGGATGAGAAGTGAGTGTGATGAAATAGAACAATTAGTAAAAGAGTGAAAATATGATTTGATGTATAAGGAGGCTGTGCAGATATGCTTTCAAGGAAAAAGGAGGACAGCAGGGCTGGAAGTTGATAACATTAGCCAGGGAGGCTCATGAAAAACAGCGAAGATGGGGAGAATATATAGGAGAGCTGTATGGTTTGCAACCCTGTCCGAAGGATTTATGATTAGAGGGGGAAGAAAGTGTCTGCAATGAGGAGAAGGTATGTCACATTCTGGAGGTGGAAGTGGAGAAGGTTTTAGCAAAGATGAAGACCAGGAAAGCCTGTGGGATTGATGAGTTACCTATAGAAAGTGTGAAAAGTTTGAAGGCTGAGGGAAGAAGGAATAATATATTTGTGTAATGAGATTTATGAAAGAGGAGAATGGCCAAAGGACTTCCTATCAACCGTGTTGATACCAATTGAAAAGAAAAATAATGCAGTGGAGTTTGAGGATTTCAGAACTATTAGCCTCTTAAGCCAGACAGCTAAGGTATTAGTAAGAGTACTAAATAGAAGAATATCCAGTTGATTGTCCATGTCAATCGCGGGAGAACACTTAGGGTTTCAGAAAGAAAGAAATTTGCTGAGAACAATAGGTGAAAGATACATTGAAAGGGGAAGAGATTTGTTACATGGTTTTCATAGACTTGTAAAAGGCTTTGATAAAGTGCAATGGGTGATGTTAATGGATATTGTAAAAAATAAAGGCACTGATTGGAAGGAAAGTAGGCTAATAAGTATATTGTACATCGAACAAGGAGTGAGAGGGGGGAATGGATCTTGCAGAAGAGCGAAAGATTGTAAGAAGTGTAAGACAGGGATGTTGTCTGTCACCCATATTATTTAAAATCTATTTGGAGGAAATTATACGAAGGAGCTTAAGAGGTGAAGAAGATGTATGCTTCGGTGGATATAGGGTTAGTTGCATTAGATTGCTAGTGGAAATTGTCAAGTTCCTCAAAAGACTGTCATAGGCTTTATATAAAGAGACTAAGGAATTTGGAATGAAAATCGATAGGAAGAAAACTAAATGTATTATGGGGGATGGAGTAAGAAAGAAATGATTATACAGTTACAAGGATAAATAATTGAACAAGTGGAATCCTTCAAATATTTTGGGAGTATTGTGTGTGGTGGTATGAGTTACAAGAAGGAGGTGAAAGGTAGAATTGCAATGGCAAAGGAAGCTTTCAATAGAAAGAAAAACTTATTATGTTGGAGACCGGAAAAAAGCTGATGAAAAAAACTAGCTAAATGTTTTGTATGGAGTATGGGGCAGAAACATGGACGTTACACAAAGAAAATGTAAAGATGTTGGAAGCTTTTGAACTGTGGATATGGAGGAGGATGGAGAGAATAAGTTGGACAGATAAAGTAAGGAATGATGAGGTGCTGGAATGAATAGGAGAGCAAAGGTCCCTTATACAAACTATAAGAAACAGAAAAAGGAACTGGATTGGCCATGTGTTGAGGAATGAATGTCTGCTTAAAACCACCTTGGTGGGCATCGTAAATGGGGGGGGGGGGGGAAGAAGAGGTTGATGAAGAAAGAAAATGCTTGATGGAAAATATATAGTGACAAAGAGATTGGCGGAGCAGAGGGAGACATGGAAGACCGTTGCTGTGACTGGACTTGCTGAATAGCAGAAAACCCATGATGATGGCAATATAAAAAACTGTGGTGGGGTCCACTGGTGAGTGAAGGAAATATGGAACACAGGAGGGAGGAAGTGGAGAGGGGGGTCTATAGAAGAAAGTACTGGAGCTCTATCTCAAATTGAGAGAGTTAATGTCTTGGCAGAGAGATTGTTGAGCTATTATATGATGCTGTGCAGTGGAAGCTGGCAAGCTGATGTATGGGATATGCATCTGATGCAGGTGACTTGACATACAATGAGACTGGTTTCATTGATTTGATGCAATATTTTGTATTGACTGGATACATATTGCATGTTTTGAAATAAAAGGTATTACAAGGAAAGGAGCCATGTGGCGATTAGAAGAGTTAGGGGGCAAATGTAATCATGGTGCTTGTTGTATGGACCCACAGCAAGAACCACCTCCTATTTAATGCTTCCCTCCCCACCAGTGTAGCCAACTGACGAAGACACATCTATTTTGATCATGATATCCTCACACAAGCTGTTATATCTCTCGATTATCACCCTAAATTGGTCCTTAAGCAAGTATCCCATGCCATAATGTTTCCGTCATTCAAAAATACCTACCACGCACAAACCAAAATATAATCCTTACTATCTCACCCAATTCTCTCCTTGCCTGGAATCTGAATACTTTGTCATGCTTTTACTTTCTGAGATATTTCACTCAAATGGTTTCCATTGTCTCTGTTATACTTCAAAGAATGTTACCGTTTCAGATTCAGCTGATCATAAAAATATGTGTGTCCATAAATTCTTACTTCCTAACTGTCAAACAATCCAGCCACTGTCCTGTGTAATAGATCTTCTCATAAAACAAGCATCCATCCATCACAACCTATTGCAAAGCTTGGTAAAACAATCGTGCTACACTTACCATATTCTGTTTCATATAGCAGCTCACATGCCTCCCTTGCGTAAGCTCTTACATCAGCTCACTGCATATTAGTTACCGATTATACATGAGTGGTTTACGTCTTTGGCCTCTTCCATATCACTTTCTTGGTCTACCAACACATTGGCATTCTCAGGGTGCACATTTGTTACTAATTTTTGGAATCCTTTTCTTCTTTTATTCTGTCTTACTTTTTGTAACCTATTTGTTTTTCTTATATTGTTTCTATCTTTTTTTCCAGGCATTCCTTTAAGCTTCCTCATGTAAGCACCTTAGAATTTGGTTAAATTCCACTTTCTTAGCTACAAGGCATAGGGGAGGGGGTAAGCCTTCCTGAAATTATAAAATTGTTCATCTCGTAACTACAGGATATGGGAGACACGATTCATACAGAAGCCGATACTGCAGTCTATCTCAGAACATGCGGCGATTTAAAAGCAAAAAAGTAATCCAACATATAATACAAGCTCTAAATAGACCATTTATAATTGTAAATAACTTTTAAACCCACCTGAATCAGTGAAATCCTCAGTTATTCAACTTGTAAACAGTCGATTTTGATTACGTGAACATATCACTATTTTGCAACACTTTTCGATGCAGTAAAGTATTTTTATAATAATAATGAACTGAAATAAAGTAAAATTCACTAAAATTCAATAGTTTCAGATGGTATAAATAAAGCAAACACAATTTTAAAACTTCGTAGAACACACTTGCATTTTCAACATCACTAAACATGTTTTCGGAAATTTCCAGAGCTAATAAATAATTTCCATATAATAATAAAGAACACTGTATAACATATAAATGTTTCAAAGCATTCCACACAGTATAACGAACAATAAATCAGTTTTAAAGTAATTACACCGTAAAGAAAAACATGGCAACTTTCAAATTTGAATTGTGAACAATTAAGACCACTTCAGTAAACAGAATAACTTTTCAAATGCATAATAAAATTAAAGAAAAATTCATATGATAACACTTTTTCAAAATAAGCAACACTTTAATAATAATTAACAAGATATTAGTTTTTTTTAACATGTCCGCTGCGTGGCTATCACCTCGATTTTTGTGAGTTTAATAACTACTATAATACCCCACCGATAATAATAAAAGTTACAGTTTTTAAATTAGGAGCAATCAGGGGTTTAAACACGATAATTTATAATTTAGCAGAAACTTCCAGAATTGTGAAAGTCAAGTGCCAACGAGGGAATTAACCGATGTTTTTCAGGAAGTCGGTTACTATTCCGCACATACATTTGAATTTTTTTTACAATAAACTGAGCGAGTTTATCATAAACTCAACAAATCTATAGACCGCCTACTATACACTGTAAAATTTTGAACACTGGGGATCACAAATTTCTTCCTAACTATTTTTGGAAGCAAGATGCTACAGGCGTCGTGCGTCGAGAGGTATATAACGCTGAGTGGCGACAACCCGAGGTCACTCGTATACGATGTCTTGAGGCCAGCAATGTGTTAGTCAGTTTCAAGGAAACCGCTTGTTGGCACTGGCATTGGTCCGCGAAAGTGGTTACTGGAAATTTTCCCCTGCATGCAATACCGACAACCATGACAGAATATTTCGAATAGGCAAAGTGTAAGCAGTGACGATGAAACTCTGATATTTCATTAACGGGGTTTAGTCTGGTGTTTATACCTCTTCATAACTTGCAATTTTTGGAGATGATTTGTCCTATTAGCCAACTTCAACTGTAATTGTGACTTTGAAAATATATTGAAAATTTCTTAACTTGAACAGTGCATATTTCTCATAGTGAATAGTATCCTTTTCTTCCCTAAGGAATAAGGAGGGAAATGGTGGCTGTATTTTCTTACAGGTTATTTATCCAGGCTTAAACATGGTTTGACAACTTTATTAAAGAATATTTTGACAGAACTGAAAGCAAGTTGTAGGTTAGCTAAGGTGATTAAACCGATACTTCACCCTGGTATGTGGTTTTGTCCCTTACACTCAGAAATTTCATTTCAGTTGCTCTAGGCCTTTAAACTTTCCTATCAATGTTTTGTTACCACAGAGTGCAACTGGAACAGTGCTATAGAGCTTATTAGATGTTTCTAGTGAGTCTTTGTTTTACAGTATTTTTACCGATTATATTGCACACTGACTAACATTTATTAAATTTATTATTGAAATCATCATTCCAATCACAAGTGATATCATATCCAAGGAGCTTGAAGTGTTTAACCTGTTCTAAAGATGTCTCTCTTTGTATTTTTGTTATTTTTATTATTTTTATTTATTTTACCGAATGTGTAAGATTTATTTTTTGTAGGTCTTTTTCAATTGGAGCAATTAGTACTGTCGTTTACAAATAGTAATACGTCAAGGACTTTTTTTTTATCAATTTGGATTGGATTTGGTACAACTTCTACCATTTTCTAAATATTTGGTCAAGAGTGGATATACTTGAGATACTCATCTGTTTATATTTCTGTATTCACTTCCACCACTATTTTAAAACCTGTGTTATAGTAGTGGCTTTCAATGACTTTCATTAGATGATATGTAAATCTTTTGTTATTAAGGATATATCACAACTTGTCTCTATTTAAATAGTTACAGGCTTTCTCCAAATCAACAAAATTCAAAAATGTTTTTTTCTGTTTGTGTTCAATAAACAGTAGGTCCCCTTTACCTGGTAGGAAAGGAACTGGCTTTACTACCTCAAATACCAGGCTTAGTATATCTGATTTTGGAGGATTGAACCAACATTGGGGTTGAATACAAACCTTAACTACTCGTAGTTGTATCAACCTGATATGAAACCACTTTGTTCTTCAAACATTACAAATTACATCACAATCATTTGAAGTATCTTGATTATTAATTTATATCCATCATTAAGTAAGCTAATACCTCTATATTTATTACAGGTGTGCCTATTTCCCTCTTTATGTATGGCTTGGACTGCAATAGGTTCCAATTTTTTTGGTGTTTTTGCTTGCTGCTTGATAAATGTTTAAAATTTGGACCTTCTTTTATATAATTTATCACTTTATCCACCTGAACATGTAGTTTTTTGGCACTGTTTAATGCTTCAATCGTGTTTCTTATGCTAGGAAGAGTACATTAATCCTTTTATATATTGCTATTAATGTAATTCGGCAACATATTTACATTTCATGGAGGACTGCAATGGATCTAGTAGTTTTCTATTTCTCAGTAACTGTGTTGACCAGTCAAAAATATTTTCTGGCCACCTGTTATAATGATGTGGGACCTGTTGCCATTTTGTTTAAATAAGAGAGATTTTTAGGTTTTCACTTCTGCTGTTAATCTTTTATTTTAAGCTACTACATGAAATACTGCTGTTGATGGGTAATAGGGTATACTTTGGTGTGCAGGAAATCATAAATAGAATATAAATAATGTTCTCGGGTGACTAGCCGAGTTATAGGAGTGTTATAATTACACAATATTTCGGCGCTCTCAATCGTCAGCGCCATCTTCCGGTGAAGTGAGGTCAGGAACATGCGAAGTTGCTGAGCTAGACCAGATTCCTGCTGCTAACCTCTGATTGGTCGGCTGTGGAACCAGTCGTAGTAGAGGTCAAATCTCGTTGCGGCTTGAATTGATGCCAAGGTGAAGTTACGGCAAGATTTGATGTCCTTTTTCACATGGCATGTAGCGGACGGGCTTAAAATCATCGCTCCTTCGAAGATGATATCCGAAAACAAAGCCTTCACCATAAATTGTTTGTCCAACTGATGGGTCAACACGGATCCATTGCAGGCCTCATATTGAGCCATGCTGCCACGTGATTGGTCAGATTTGTAACCAATCGTAGCCGGCGTCCTGCCTCGTAACAACTCATCGTACCCAATCAGAGGTTAGCAGCGGGAATCTGGTCTAGCTCAGCAACTTCGCACGTTCCTGACCTCACTTCACCGGAAGATGGCGCCGACGATTGAGAGCGCCGATATATTGTGTAATTATAACACTCCTATAACTCGGCTAGTCACCCGAGAACATTATTTATATTCTCAATGCCGAGAAAGAGTACGTAATTATATAAATAGAATAGAAAGGGGGAAACTGTAAATTTTGAATCAACATTTTTCATAGGTTCTTCTTTGTTGACCACATGAAGAATAAGGAATCATAAACATGAAAGAGTGTAAAAATTTTAAAAAAAATAATTCTTGAATATTCTTTAAACAATATTTCTTGCTTTAAATTACATTCATTACTCCTCATCTCTCGATTTGAGTGGATTTTCAGATTTCTTATTACTTTAGATTTTGACATTACTTGATTTATTCACCAAGATATTTCATTGATGATCTGCTGTATGTCAGAGTATGAACCATTATAGTTTCTAAAATAATTAGAGAAACAACCAAGTGTCTACACTTTTACAGTTAAAGCATTTATTTTAAGATATTGAGACAAGATATGTGGAGCTCTTACCAAAGTAATCAGCATGATGATGATTAATATACAAGTATGAAGATAAGAAAGTTGTGGAAATTGAAAACTTGCAAGCATTTAACAATAATGGCTTAGAGGAAAATACACTGGCTTGGCAATATGATCTTTTTTTAAATGAAAAAGTGGGAATTCTGAGATATGTATTTATCCTTTCCAGTGTATTTGTTTAGTAATTATATCCATGTCTGAACATTATTGTTGTTGGTGTTTTAGGGCGCGTCACATGTCTGAACAGATATTCCTCAAAATGAAATGTGATATCTCTTAATGGTCAGGAACCTTAAATTAATTTTAGTGCGGGTTGCCAAATTGTGTCATGTGTACACCATTGCTTGTTACGATAATATGCTCGAACCTGTGTCATCATCAGAAAGTGATAATTACAGACCTTAATGTATCTAAATATCTTTCAGTTTCACCTAAATGTTTTTATCTATCTAACACCTTCAGTTTATTGAGCTTGTGTAGTGTATGGTCAAAAACATAGAGGCAGTAAAAATATGATGTCAGGAACCATATTATGAACTGTTCAGACTTAGAGAAGTGCTGCTGGGAGTGCTGTGTGAGTAGGAATAACTTCTGTGTCAAACCTGGTTGGTGCTGTTAAACGGACACCTCTTTAATGTGGAATCATATTGTGAGGATGTTCATGTGAATGGGATGATAAGGTTTTCACCATATCTTCTATGATCTAATGAATTTTGAACACATTTCATATTACTCTAATTTATTTCGATAAACTCAAGGGAGTTATCTTTTACCGGTAATGATACTGCTTTTAATTAATGAACTAACTTACCTTTGCATTGGTATCAAATGTTCTAGATTTCTTTATGTTCCCAACAGAATTATTTGTGGACTAACACAGTTCAGTACAAAGTACCACATAATCCGTGCTTGTTTGGAAGCAGTGTGCTTCCAGACACGAGATATTTTAGAAGCAATGAAGAAAGACTGTGGTATTCCTTTGACCGAACTGAAGGTTGATGGTAGGATGACAGAAAATAAACTTCTTATGCAGCTGCAAGCTGACATTTGTGGAATTCCGGTTGGTACGTGCACTGAATTGTTTTCATTCAATTTGTTATGTTTACTTTAAGTTCAAATGTTAAGTTCATAGTGTACTTCAGTATTAATTTTGAGTCTTAATTTTTTGTTGATAAATGGAATAGGAAGAAAGTGATAGGGAATATTTAAAAATTGAGTTAGTAACTTTTCAATTTAAGACATCAGTAATTTTAAATGCTGGTAACTGAATTCAGTTTTCATGTACAATGAACCTTATACACCTTGACACTCATTTGATATTAAGTTTTTAGAATGATTATAATATAATGGAGGTATCATATTGTGGATGTATGTTTGTATCATATTGTGGATGTATGTTTTTTAGTTTTCCTTTGCAAAAGTTATGCTTACTTTACTGTAGTAAATTGTTGTTATTGTTTCAATTATTATTTTAGGAAATTGCTTCTCTTACTGATTTAATTGCTGATACTTGTAAATATTCCTTTTTTTTGATACAAATCTTAATGTTTAGCAACTAATTGCTCAGCCAGTAATGAATCTGTTTCCTATATCTGCCGTACTATTTCTGCTCTTAGACTTTAGAATGTTTTAAGTTATTCTATTCTTCACAAAAAAGAAAGAAAACCTGTGCTTGTCTAATGTAAGTGTTACTATTTTTTCTGAAAAATATTGCTTAAATCAATGATTAAGTTTATTGATGTGCAGCAAGACCTTCCCAGTTAGGATGCAACACTAAATTCACGAAATTCATCTCAACTCGTACGAGTATCGGTTCTAGTTAGTTCCCTGTTCCTTTTTGCCTGTCGGGTTTTACAATTTGTTGATGATAAAGTTATCAGAGCTGGAAGACGATTGTGGACAAGGTACGGGCATTCATCTTTCCTTTCTGAAATAATCATCCACTTGGAGTTATATTTTGAAATCATAAACTGGATACCTGCCTTAGGAATCTAACCTAGGTCCTTTTTACTGAAAGACTCAAATTTTTCTTTGAAAATGATTTTCTATTTCTTCCAAACATGTTAGTTACCATTTATTATTTCAACGTAGCTTGTACTATTCAGTAAGGAGTGTTTGCTTGATGACATTACTGCAGTTACTGAAATTGTACTGTATGCTAATGACCACTCATCCTAGTTTGCAGGGGAATGGTTGATAGATGGGGATGATGTAGGAGATAGCACTATGTAGATTTTCCTGATATGTGAACTTTGAAGGTGTGACACCTGGCATGCTGCATGATGGATAACGTTTTTCTGATGATACGGTTAGCTTATGTGGTGTTATAGTATGCATGTTGCAGGTTCTGCAACATGGTCTGTTGGATGGATTGGAACAACTTGGTTGTTTACAATGTGTGATTGGTTTTGTAAGACTGAAGACTTTCCCAGCTGATGGTTCTAATTGAGTCCTCCCAAGTATACCACTGTATTGCATTGTGACAGAAGGCGAGTTTGATGGCTGGTGCTGCCACGTTTTCTAGGTTTAGCATTACCTGTACTAACCTGTGTTCTAACAGCTTCTGAGTTAGTTCCCAGTGCAGTGCCACTTTGTGTAGAATTGGCCCATCTGCTGCTTCATGTCAGCTCCTGACCCCATCACTGTACTTAATTTTTAATTTAATGTAATTGCTATGGAACGGGCACTCCGGTGACAATTTCCTACACACCTATTTTCCCCTCTACAAATTTCAACTTTAAATTCTTTCAATGTTTTTTGGTAAATTATACATCATTTCTCTTGGTGACTAATTCTAATCCCTCGTCCCTTTATCTACAAAAGTAAATCTTCCCAAACCCTTGTGCCTGAAATTGAGTGCCAGCTTGTGGTCGTCATTTCCCTTCCAAGCATTAATCTTAATTCTTTCACCAATATCTTTCCACACTTCATCACCTTGTACACTTCCATTACTTTCTTCACCCTACTCTCCTTCTGTCTTCCAGTGAATCCCGTTTCACCTCTTTTATCAAATAGGTTACCGTTTGTGTTCTGTGGTAATTTCCAGAGAAAAATCGGGCAGTCCTTCTTTGCACCCACCGTGCGTTGTGGGTGAACGGTTAACGTTCTGGCCTAGCACTCGGGAGAATGCCAGTTCGAATCCCCGTCCGGGCATCCGGATTTGGGTTTTCCAATCACTCCAGGCGAATGCCGGGATGCTTCCTTCAAAAGGCCATGGCCGTATTCCTTCCCAATCCTTGTCCCCAGTCCCATCCTGCCTCTAATGATCTCGGTGTCGATGAGGTGTAAAGCCATAAGTAAAAAAAAAAAAGAATCCTCATAATTTATTCCAGTTACTGACTTCCTTACCTACAAAAGAAAGTTGTCCCCTTACCTTATGCTTGAAATAAAGTGCTAGTTTTTGCTCATGGCTATCCCCTCCCTTCCCTTTCACAAACCAATCCTAATTGTACTAATATCTATCCAGAACTCATCACCAATATATGCCTCATATACACTCAGCACTTTGTTTGTCCTGCCTACTTTCTTACAGTTACTACAAATCCATCACAAAACTCTCCTTTATATATCTCATATCCATTTATCATATCAGATTCCTGGAGCACAGTGAAAATAATACTTTTGTGCGGGTTGAAGCTTAAATACTACGCCTAGCAAATAACTTGGCAGACAGACTAGCAGATTAACTGCTGTGCGATGTTGCAGTGTATATTTTAACATTTTAACAGTCTAAAATTCATTCAAAGAATTCATTGCAAAGAATTTCATCAAGGCAGGTAGTACCTCAACAATGATGAAGATCAACCACTATGTTGGTGTACTGTAGTATATGATTAACCAATTGAAATGTGTGAGGCCCATCCAAAAAGTAACTTATATTTTGCTTTAGTGGTGAAAGGTGTATGGTGAGAGCTGCCATCTTACATTTAGTGTTTCCTGGTTGCCTGCCTAATTGCACATCCAGAAATGCTAGGAGAAGTTTGTTTTATATCTTACTGGTCTTGTGTATCTTTTTAAAATATACATTACCATTGAAAATTGTGCCTGCTAACTTCAAGTAGAGTTGGTAATAATATTTTTGCTAGAAACAAATTGTAAACCAATTGACATTCATTACTAGTTGTCTGGCAGGGTTACTGAATTGAACTAATGAATTAATTTGTTCTGAGTCATTGGTGTATTATGTCTAAAAAAAAAAAAAGGTCATGCTGATGTGTGCAGTGAGAAGTGTGTTAAGTACTGTGTCTGTCCAATTGGCCAGAAAGATTGTGCAAATTGGGATTTCACAATAACCTAACTTTCCCATGAATTTCCTCAAAATTTCATGCACTTTTTTGCATGCTGTCATGACAAAAAAAAAAAAAATAAGCTACCACAAGTTTTGTGTTCATTAGCTTCCAAAAGTTTACTTTGAATAATACAAACTGAAGTGGATAGGGTCAACTTTGACCTTTGAGTTATATGACAAAGAAGAGGAGTCATTGTTAAACTGAATCATAATGGGAGATGAAACATGGTTCTCTTACATTAATCTTTAAACAGAAAACCATTCTGTGGAGTGGGGTCATACTTGCTAACCAACAAGAAATGCAGGTGAATGTCGTGAGGGGGAAAAATGGCTACATTTTCCAGGGACCAGAGATGATTATGGTTGATTTAATGGAATGTGGTACCATAATAAATGCAGATATGTTTTGTAAAAAAAAAAAAAAAAATAATGAAAGAAATGTGAAGAGCTGTTTAAAACAAGTGGTGTGAAATATAGAGTCCTAAGGTCTTTTTCATTAATGAAACTGTGTGTCCACACACAATTGGTTGTTCATGCAGTCTGTCGGGACAATTTGAATGGAATTTTTCTGTACATCCTTCACACAACCTGGATCTTATTCCTAATGATTGCTGCTTGTTCAAACACATGAAGAAATGGCTGGCAACTCAGTTTGACAACAATTTGGATCTGCCGAGAGGTATCACTGAGTGACTGAATCATCAGGTGGGAGAATTTTATGAAGAGGAAATAGTAAAAGCTTATACATAGATTTGATGTCTTGCAGTTCAGATTTCAGTTATTGTTTCCTGAAATCGCTCAGATGAATTCTGGTGTGGTTCTTTCAAAAGGTAAATATCATAATATCTTCCTGGTCCTTATCCCTAATCTTCCTCAACAACAATGAGCTATAAACCCAGAAGACGAAAAAAATTTCTGTCTTTCGAAATAACCTTTCTGCATGTACATAGTAGTGAGGTAACTGTGAACATTTTCGCGGCGGCAGCACTGTAGATAACACTCTCGGGATTCTAGCCGCGTCAAATAAAAGTCGACTGGCGACGTTTCGAGAGCCGGCACTGCTCCCATTGTCAAGCCCTGCTTAACTAACTAAAACTGCCTAGCGGTAGTCTCTTATATAGGGCTACCGGACGGGAGAGGAGGGGAACTCGCGCGGAGGGTGGGTCTGCTTGGTGACGTCATGTTCTGGTTGTTGTTATGCCCAAATATGGTCCGTTCCCGTGTGTTTCATAATTGTCTAATAACTGGCCTCCATGTTTGACTTATGTTAAGTCCTTGATCCCGATTTATCACATTGTTATTAACTCTGATTTCAATCGCCTCTTTCACGACACTATCCCAAAAATTATTAGCATGGCAGAGGCGTGTCGTCTTGTCAAAGCACGGCTCATGACAGTTTTCAAGGGCGTGCTCTAATATAGCCGATTTTTCTTTCTGCCCCAACTTAAAGTATCTGATATGCTCTTTGCGCCTTTCATCGATCGTTCTCAAAGTCTGTCCTATAGGGGAAGAGCCACACCCACAAGGAATTTTATACACTCCAGGGGCCCGGAGATTTATACAATCTTTCGGGGTTCGTAATAACTGACGGATCTTAGGTGGGGGCCGAAAGATGGAGCGGATGCCTTGCTTGTTGAGCAGCCTGGCTATTTTTGATGTCACCGCTCCGCAGAAGGGCAAAAAGGCAAGTGGGGTTTCCCGTTCCCTGTCATCCGTTTTGTTTTTGTTTCTTCTTCCGATAATCGCATGTCGAATTTCTTTGGAACTACAACCATTGGCCCTAAACACGCGTTCTAAGTGTCGCAGCTCTTCTTGTAGATGCTGATTGTCAGATACCGCCTTTGCCCTGTGGACCAACGTATTCAGTACGCCGCGCTTCTGAGATGGGTGATGAAAACTAAGGGCGTTTAGATAATGATCAGTGTGTGTGGGTTTTCTATAAACACTGTGCCCCAACCTTCCGTTCGGCTTTCGACGTACCAATACATCCAGAAAAGGAAGTGCGCCATCTTTTTCGATTTCCATCGTGAACTTGATGTTGGGGTGAACGCCGTTGAGATAGTTCACAAATTCATATAGGGCTGGTATCCCATGAGGCCACACGAGGAATGTGTCGTCAACAAATCTATAAAAACATTTGGGCTTTAAAGGGGCCGCGTCAAGAGCTACATGCTCAAAATGTTCCATGTAAAAATCGGCAATCGCTGGGGATAACGGGGACCCCATGACCACGCCGTCAGTTTGTTCGTAATATTTTTCTTGGTACACGAAATACGTCGACGTGAGCGTGTGTCTGAATAATTCCACGAGTTTTTGGTCAAAATGTTCACTAAGTAGTTAGATTGTTTCCCTTAACGGCACCCGCGTAAATAACGATGTGACATCCAAACTGACCATAATATCGTCACGCTCTAGTCTCATTGTTTTAACCACTTCCACAAACGCAGCAGAGTTCTTAACGTGGTGTGCACATTGACCCACAAATGGACTTAACTGACGTGTGAGGTATTTGGCCAACCTGTACGTCGACGAATCTATGGCACTAACTATCGGCCGCATCGGAACATGCTCTTTATGTATTTTTGGTAGGCCATACAATCTTGGTGGTCTTGGGGCTCGGACTGTCAAATTCTTCACTGTTTCTTCTGCCAATCCAGCTTCTTTTATTAAAATATTGGTTTTTCTGACTGTCCGTGCCGTGGGGTCGCGCGGAAGCACACGATATGCCTCATCATCTAAAACTTCACACATCTTCTGGTGGTAGTCAGTGTTGGTCAGAATTACGGTCGAATTTCCCTTGTCAGCTGGTAAAACCACGATTTCGGTGTATTCCCATAAAACACGTAAGCCGGCTCGTTCAGCTGCGGTCATATTGGGCTTAGGTGGTCTGGCCCTCGTCAGGATGCGTGTTGTCTCCCGGCGTACCTCTTCCGCTGCGTCCGTTGGAATATTACGCACAGCTTGTTCCACTCCACTGATGATGTTCATGATAGGCAAGGAACGTGGAGCCGGTGCGAAGTTCAATCCTTTCTTCAGGGCTGAGATAGCACCTTCGTCAATTTCTTTCCCCGATAGGTTAATCACGGTTCGTCTGTCTTTGGGTAGCCGGGTGTCGCGCAGATCACGCGAAAGGCGGTTGAATTTACAGCACTGCCTGCGCGTGGCCGTCCTTAATATAGAATTCTGTTGTCCGGTGGTGAAGTTGTCGACCCATTCCCAATCCATCGGCGAGAGGGCTGCTGCTAATAGCAAATGGCGTCCCATTAGTTCTCTAGCATTTTTGTCGAGGTCACGGCGAGTTTGACGAATCCTCTCCCTTACAATCGCCGGGCTGGTGCGGCGTAAAATCTTCTTCATGGCAGTAGTGTTTGCCGGATGGTTTACAACGGCAAACCGTGGCACTGTTTCGGTGTGTCTACACCTTAACAGGAAGGCCAGCGAACTCAGTAGTTTGGCCTTCTTTGAGAACGATCGATGAAAGGCGTAGAGAGCATATAAGATACTTTAAGTTGGGGCAGAAAGAAAAATCGGCTATAGTAGAGCACGCCCTTGAAAACTGTCATGAGCCGTGCTTTGACAAGACGACATGCCTCTGCCATGCTAATAATTTTTGGGATAGTGTCGTGAAAGAGGCGATTGAAATCAGAGTTAATAACAATGTGATAAATCGGGATCAAGGACTTAACATAAGTCAAACATGGAGGCCAGTTATTAGACAATTATGAAACACACGGGAACGGACCATATTTGGGCATAACAACAACCAGAACATGACGTCACCAAGCAGACCCACCCTCCGCGCGAGTTCCCCTCCTCTCCCGTCCGGTAGCCCTATATAAGAGACTACCGCTAGGCAGTTTTAGTTAGTTAAGCAGGGCTTGACAATGGGAGCAGTGCCGGCTCTCAAAACGTCGCCAGTCGACTTTCATTTGACGCGGCTAGAATCCCGAGAGTATTATCTATAGTAGTGAGGTGTTATAACTTGGATTCTAAGCTGTCAATGTCAGATACTGCCCTAGCCAATGTGTGCTCATGTGTTTAACACATTATATCACTGTAAAAGAATTTGGAAGTTCCTCAATTTTAGATATTAATCCCTGTGGGCGATTTTGTGGCACATACTGTATTCCTTTTTGCTTTCTGTCAGGATGTTAAGAAAAAATTGGAATCCTTTTCATTTGCAAACTGAATATATATATTTATATATTTAATTAAATTGCAATGGAGTGCACACTCTGGTGGCAATTTTCCTAGTTACTACCATTTTATTGCTCACTCTGTCAAAGGCCTTTTAAAGATCGAGTGCTACACTTTCAGTTTGGCCTCCCTTGTCCATTTCATCTGAAGTATCATGCGTATATCACACCAACTGAGATTCGCATGAATATCCTTGCCTAAAGCCATGTTGCCTACTTCAAAACCACTTACGCTCCTCACATATATTTCTGATGTGGTTGCATATCAATCTCTCCATTAATTTATCTACCATTGATGTCAGACTGATTGGCCTATAATTTTTGACTCTATTTCTCACCCCTCCTTTATATACCAGCACTATTAACGTACATTTCCAGTCCTGTGGTAAGCAGCAAGTATCCAGACTCAATTTAAATAATATTTCAAGATAAGGTACTGTAAGGTAACCTAGAAATTTTGTAACTTCGTAACAAAATTTGTTTATAGAACAGCAAGTTCAGTTAAATAGCATTGCAGATCAGTTTTAAGTCATTTGCTTACATAATTCAAGTCATAAATCTGGTTAAACGGTTATAGAAAGTTGGAACATAAGATTTGAAAACGTTGAAAGTTAAAAGCCGATATGAAAACGTTGAAAGTTAAAAGCCGATATGAAAACGTTGAAAGTTAAAAGCCGATATGAAAAGTTAAGACATAGTTGCACATTTAAAATTCCAGAAGTCATAATTTGAAAGTTAGTTTATAGCAGGAAAGAAGCATAATCTTGGCTTACTCAGCATATTTAAGTTTGGAGAGGTTCACTAAAGTTTAAAGATTAATTTTTGAGTGATGTGTAAAAACTTTCAACTCGTGGAGAAAGATCAAAATAACCAGTTTAGGAAGGATAAGTAAATTCAGTTGAAGAAAACTATATTTAAAATAAAGTATAATTGGATACAAATAGTTTTCAGTAAGTCGCGTTAAGATAAATGTAGTATTTTGATCAGGATGGGACAAAGTAGAGAATTTTAGTCTTGAGAAAATGTCGGAACAAGCCAGTATTTCCTGTTTCATCATCCTGAAACTTTAGAAATTCACAAAAAATCGAGGGAATCAGATAGCAACTCCAAAACTTCACACCCTATAGATAAAAACATGTAGAATCATTTAAAGAATGTTTCAGGGCTGTCACTTAAATACTTAAAAAGATATCAATTTTGGGATTATAAAATTTTGTTCAACCTGTGAGAAAATAGTAAACAAGGTGATTGTAGTACCAAACGAAAGAGCAGTAAATTAGAAGCAAGTTAAAAGTTATACCAGCTTCGTAGCTTTAAAACTGAGGAAGATATAAACATTTTTTTGGGAATTTCAGAAAATATTTTTTTTACAGCCAAACCATTATAGCTACATTATTTTTTTTTTTTTTTTTTAATGATTGATTGTAACATTCATAAGTCAACCTAACTACTGTAAAAATTTCAGGCAGATAGGAATTTATTTATGCACATTGAGGAAATAAGGTGACAAAATCCTCGAATGCAGAGGACTACATTTGATCAGAAGGTGAGACTGCTTTCATGGGAAACAGGTAAACGAAGCGGTCCAACGAGCTTTCTATGAATAGTGGCCCTATTCTCTTCTCGCGCCCAGTCTTTGAAAATCAATTAAAGCGTGACCACGCTACTTTGCGGCGCGATCAGGGCAGGTGGAAGTAGATGCCCGGCAGGCATGTTGAACTTTAAGGCTATCATGTGGTGAAATTAACATACCTCATGTGACTCTAAATTCAGTTAGGGATCATGAGGTTGGTCTGTCTCGATTTTGTTAATCGTTCCTGCAATTAAAATTCTTTGGTGGTGATTTCCGATACCATCTGTTTGTGACTTTATAATTTTTTGAAGAATATATTGTTTAACAATTTAAATTGCAACAGTGACTTTTAATGACTACATACCTTTCCTAAGTTGGGGTTAGATCAATTTAGGTGGCAGCTGAGTTTCAGTAACGCACAAAGTGTATATCCAAAGGCAACAGCGCACAGTTGGAGTTAAGGCTGAACAGTTTAGCACTAACCCCGGTGCAAATGTTTTGTTCTTACAAAATAGTGTAACATCTGGCCTTCTTCAAGATATCTGTAGTAATATTATCTACACCAGCCCATTTATGTTTCTTCAGCTTTCTTATTTCCTTCATGATATCTTCAGGATATCATGAAATTTTTTGGTCTGCTCGTTTCTAATTGTGTTGTTAACCTCGTTCTCTGATTTTGACCCTCCCGTTTCTGATTCATTGTCCCTAATGTGCTCACTAAACCAGTTACTTAAAATCTCTGCCTTAAGATGGCAGGATTCACATTGCTGTTTCTAGTACGGTCTTCCTCACTTCTCCACTATTAAGCAGTGTGTTGTCTACTGCTTTCGAACTCCTACCCTGGGCATTTCATGTAGAAACTGAGAGCAGAGTTCAAACCTAAAAATTTAGGAATTTTTCTGCTTTCCTGTTCATTTCTCTGCCTTTCTAATACCATCTGTTGTAAGTGATGATACTTCTAATTTTTTGATTTATATTTCCTAATGACCACATTTTATTTCCCAATAAGCCCAATTTACATAAATAGTTAATACATATTGTAAAGAATCTGATATTGAGACTGCTTGTGTCTGTTGTCTCTTCACCCCACTACTCAGCAGTTTTGATTATTTGTCTAATGACTCTGCTGTACTCTTGTGGGATGATTTATGTTTGGTTTCATTATTGACATTTGTTTAATTACAGACTGAATCTAATCATACCATAGGCAGTTAATATAGATAATAATATTTACATGTTGTGACAGTATAGTACCCATCTAATATGTAGCTCTTCTGCCGCGTTCTGGCCTCACATTCGGGAGGACGGCGGTTTGAATCCCCGTCCGGGCATCCAGATTTGGGTTTTCCATGGTTTCCCAAATCACTCCAGGCAAATGCCGGGATGCTTCCTTCAAAATGCCATGGCCGAATTCCTTCCCATTCCTTGCCCCCCATCCTTTCCCGTCTCTAAAGACCTCGCTGTTGAGAGACATTAAGCAGTTAAAAAAAAGCTCTTCTGCCCTGGCTGACAGCCTTGACATTATAGAATGAAATTATCACACACATATATAGTGTGTATGTGTAGTGTATATGCTCTACATTATAGAATGTAGCTTTGCCGGTGATTTTAGACCAGTTTGAACATCTTGTATAAATGTGTTGAAGTAGATCCACCACTCGTAAAGTTGAATGGAGAAAGGGTACATTGATAAAAACACTACACAATCACAAAAAAACACAATATTTTGGGTTTCATATGACTGGGTTAAGTGTGGGCACTCGTGCAACCTTAGTCAAATGTTTCTATTTTCCTGAGTTAATATTTTTTGTTTGTTTTTGTTTTTTTGATTGTGTAGTGTTTTTTGTCACTGCAGTTCCCTCCCTATAACTTCGGTGATTGATGAGTCTACTTTATCTTACCTTTTCATATTAATATTGCCTCATAGCATTTCATCCTGATCCATTCATATTAATGTGTGTAATATAGATAGTGGATAAAACGAAAATGGGGTAACATGATATGAAAAGAGAGGTTCAGATTTAGTTTCTGTTGGCAAGTGGAAAACACATTTGATTTATAGCATGGCAGGCAGGCCCTGAATAGATTCATTTACAATTTGAATACATTCTCAGACTTATAAAAGCATTGGAACGCACGGATATTTCAAGTTTTCTTCTATACCTCACTAATGTTGAATTGGATGAAGTCGTGAAGTTCAATGTAAACCACTCACAAGATAATTTTGTGAGTTGAATATACATATTCTGCTAAAGTATAGACAGGAAATACAAGAACTGTTTCTTTCTTGCTAGAATTTCAAGAATAATTAGAAAGTTGACTTTTTAGGCAGGTAGTTAATACTAACTGAATATAAAATGTGCTAAGTAATTAAGTGGTTGAGATATTGACAGGTTATATCATTATCAAAAAGGATTGCAGCTTTTGTTTTAGTACATTTGCAATCCTGTGCTTACAAGCTTAGAATTTACGATTTCCTGTGAGGGACAAAGCATCAATGTAGTTCTCCCGCTCAATTGCAGAGAGCATCATATGAAACCAGTGGCTGCTTGGGGTGGCGTGGACTGGATGCAGAGTGTACTGGTAGATAGTATTAACGACTTCATTGTTCATCTGCAGTAAAGGCAAACAGAACAAGCTACTGGTTTGGGCCTTAAACCTCCAAACATGGAGCAGAGCAGAAGAAACATTTTGACGACATGGACCCTATGTAAGTAGACTCGTGCTAGAAGGTTTTGGAATAATCCTGCCTTGATCTTTCTTGACCCATCTTCATGATCTGATGAAGAACACAGAATTTTTGTTACACAATTAGGAGTTATTCCTGTGAACACTTCTTTGCTACAAAACACCAGGAAATCAACGTGAAATTATTGAGTATATTATATCTAAAAATTTTGCTAGAAACATAAGTACTAATAAGCAAATATAAATGAAAGTGAAAAGTACTTATTCTAGTTTCTAGGTTGTGCCACATCATGGTATAAAATGCTGTTATTTCAGAAAGCATAGTATGACCTCCTTCCAGAGCAGACCTGCACTCCAGTGGCTTTTTTCACTCAAATATATCCGATCTCTGTGTGGAAAGTTCGTCTTGTCTGGCCAATCAGGATATCAGACTTGTCATTCAGTTTATCTTTGGGTAGATTGGATCAGTAGGGAGTGAGTGACCTGTTCTATCTATAACAGAGTGTGTTATCCAATGTGAATCGTAATGCTGCTGTTCTCCTTGATGTTGAATCGGCATTAAGCAATCTTAGCGCTTCCTCAATCCATCTTTGGCTACAGCTGATTTTCTTTCAGAAACTGAGCTTGGTTTGTGAGCAGTAAACATTCAGGCCTGGCATCCTAGAGGATGTTGGGTCAGTTCCAGATTCAACCATCCAGTTTTTCATTTTCCATTTTTGGCTTAATTACTCCAGGCAAACACCAGGGTGTTTACCTCAGGACCATGACTGAATTCATTCTCATTCCTTAACCGTATCCTTTCTCAGCTCTAATGGTCTCAATCAGTCAAGGGAAAAAAATCTTACAAATGCAGCCTAATATTCACAAAGTAGATGAAATTACTTTTTGTGATTGCATGCCATTCAGTTTAATTTAAATTTAATTTAACTGCAGTTGAATGTATTTACTAGCAGTTTTCCAACTCTCCTACTTACATATGGTCCGATTTTGTTTTTATTTCAAGTTTATTGAATACTGTTTGTCCACAATCTATTTTAAAAAAATTAATTTTAATTCTAAGTTCTGTCACTGTTTCAGGTAAACTGTTCACCATTTCCCTTGGTATTTTATTCCAGTTCCACTCCCTTGCTTCTCAAATAAAATTTTACAGATACCTTATGCCTAAACTTGAGTGTCAAATTGTGGTCATGATCATCTCTTTCCTTCCATGTGCTATTCTTAATTCTTCCACTGCCATTCATCTACAGCTGACTATCCCAATATATACCTTATACGCTCACACCATTCTCTTCACCCTCCTCCTTTATCGTGTCAGTTACTGATTATATTATACTGTGGTTCGCACAAAGAAATCTAGCTGCTGTCCTTTGCATGACCTTGAACACTTGTGTTTGATACCCATGTTGTGAATATAAATAAAAAAATTTGAAACCTTTCTCTCTCAACTGCCCAATGTGTCATACCTAGTCAAGTTTACAGTGAAATATCATTCCAAGATTTTCAGATTTTATGTCTACAACCACAAATTCCTCATCAACGCTACAAACATAAACACTTTTTGTCAATGTACCTAATAAGGTTACTATTTTTTCTTTTATCTTCATTCCACTTTAACCTACTGAGCTAGATATGCTGTCTAGATCCACCTGTAGCCGTTTATGACCCTACACATTGTGGCATAACGAAGAACAAAGGTTTTATAGATTACTCTCTGTCAGTAAGAGGTTGCTATAGTAACAGTTGGGTATCAATGAGAGCTAGAGCGAGAGCATGAACACGAGTTGGAACGAGGAGTTATTTGATAAAAGAACCTGCAAATCTTCGGAGTTAAAAGCATATGATTAAACTTTAATAAATGTTTATTAATTGTCAGACAAGTTTACTTATTATTTAAATAAAAGTTTAAAAAAGTAAAATTACGAGCTAAGACAGAAATACGACACGAAATGCAATCATCGAAATGCGACAACATTTCAATCCTATAATGTTATGTCATCTGCAAACGATTTAAATTCTGACTATAAATCAAAAACAAAATAATTAATTAGAATAATAGACAGCGGTGGTCCCATTACACCTCCTTGTGGCACACCTGTTTTTATTTACATCTCTTTTTTTTTTGTTGCTGCATTTTGTATCCTGACTTTTTGATTCATAGCTTTATTAATTCCTTCACTTGGATTGTCACTTTTCCATCCACAACAGTGATTTCTTTCCTTATTTACCACCATTTTATAGCTCACTTTGTTGAATGCCCTTGTGAGATCCAGTGCTACACTATCTACTTGACCACCTCTGTCTATTTCAGTCAAAATATCTTGTGTGTAGCCCACAAATTTAGTTTCATGAGAATAAATTCTTATAATCTCATGTTGCCATTTTGCATACCATTTTCTTTCTAAACAGCCATTTCTGATTTGGTTTCATATCAAGCTCTCCATTAACTTCTCATTGAAGTCAAACTTGTAGGCCTGTAGCTTTCAACTTTGGCTGGTTGTTTATGATCTATGTTACCACACTGCTTTTCCCGTCCTCTGTTATGCTGCAATTCACCATACTCAGTCTATTCGGAGGATTTTAAAATGACAGAGATGTTGAGTGGCTGGTTCAATGAGACCACTAGATACTATCATCCTGTGATGGGAGGGATTAAATCAGAGGAGAGTCTCCATATAAGTATAAACAAAAAAATTACAAAATTTGAAATAGATTCTTAGGAAATTATGAAGGAAAACAGAAACCTAAAAAAAAAAAAAATTACACGAAGGGGCTGGTCTAAATAATATTACTACACATGCATGAAAGATTGTGGGATATGATATTATACCTTCCTTTGAAATTTTATTTAAAATTAGTCTGGAGTCTTACCAGGAGTCTGGAAAAGTGATAGTAGTGACAAAGAGGGTTGAAATTACAGGCCGATTAGTTTGACATCATGATGGTGAGATTGATATGCAACTTATCAGAAATGTCTGTGAGGAAAGAAACTGGTTTGCAGATTGACATCATGGCTTTAGGCAAGGATATTCATGTGAATCTCAAATGGTGGACTATATACAAGATAGTTAACCCTTTGACTGCTGTTGACGAGTTTACTCGTCACGCTGCCTGCTGCCCCCGTGTGCTAATGACGAGTTTAGTCGCAGCCGCCGGTTTTCCCTGAGCGCTGTTGACGAGTTTAGTCGCAGCCGCCGGTTTTCCCCTGAGCACTGTTGACGAGTTAAGTCGTACCCGTCTGCCGCTACCTGAGTGCTGATGACGAATATATACGCGCCGCTACCTGAGTCGTACAGCGGACTTCACGCCCCATTTCTCAATAGCCTTTCACAGTTTTGGTCGCTAGCTTATCGTCCGAATGTTTGTCTTTTGGGAGCCTAGGCTTCGCTCTACAGTTCACTTTTCAACGGAAATTACATCAGTGTTCCTTGTGTTCTGTATTTTATAAAGAAAATGGCAAGATGTCGTGGGTGCATTGAGGAAGAAATTATGGAGATTCTTACGAGGAGCGACACTGAGGATGAACTACTTGATTTTTATGGAAGTGATAGCTTTTCCACAGAATAGGAAAGCTGTAATCCTAAACCATACTCGTCAGCAGGGATGACAATGCAGTCTCATGTTTCAACAACAGATGTTAGTTGTGAATCTGAAGAACCAGAAAGTGATAGTGAAACACCTTCGAAGAAATTACGTTTTGGTCATAAATATGAGTGTAAAGAAAATGATTTTCGTCCAGTTAGTTACGCATTCGATGATACGCTATCGGGACATGTTATCAAATAGGGAATGTGCCAAGTATTCTGTCAGTTTTCGTGTTTTTTTTTACAGAAGAACTGATGAAATATAAAGCTGATGAAAAGAATCGGTTTTATATAACCACTATGGAGGATATTCCAGAATCAGTGCATTCTCGAATATGAAAGTGGAAAGATACTGGAAATGATGAAATATATAGTTTCATAGCTATTTGCCTTCTGATGCCTGGAGTGAAAAAAAATTGAAAATTTGCGAATATTGGACCAAAGATGTTCTTCTAAATACTCCAATTTTTAGTGAACTTATGTCCAGATACTGCTTTTTGTTACTCTGGTTAGGTTTCGTGAGATCCCCCCTATTTCACCTCACATAATTAATGGACATACACTTCACAGCTTTGAAATGTTGAAAAATCTGTTGAGTACTTATGTGGATCAAATTTCAACAAAGAAACAAAATTACATATAATCGGCTAATTACAAATCGCAGCAAGCATTCAGCCTATATCGAGATATTTTGGGAATCTATATCTACAAGATATTCCGCAAGCCAAATTTCGGTGTGTGGGGTAGGCTGCTTGTACAATTATCATTTTCAGGTGTATATTCGTGAATAGCGCGAGGAAAAATCTGATGCCTTTGACTCTCTGTGTGAGTTTGAATATCTGTAATTTTACAGTTGTTGTCTGAACGCGGTATGTAAGTGTAGAAGTAAAATATTTCTAGCATCTTTTTCGAATCTACGCTCTTCAAATTTCAACAATAACACTCTAATACAGTAAGGAACCTATAGAATATTGCAGTTATTATAAACGCGTATACAAGGAAGAACAGTAAACTATTGAGGTAAATTTAAGAATCACGATGCTTTTGACATAAGCTGCAAAAATCGAGTAAAAACTACAAGCAAGATATAATTATTAGTGATGAAAAATAGGGTTAAGAATTCAGTTTAATTCTGCAGTAATTTATTTGCAGAGAAACTATGTAGTGTATCAGCCGTGAGAGGTCACAGTGCTTCGCCAGGAATATTCAGCACTGAGCGGGTGGGGCAGCGCGGGCCGCTCCGTCCCCAAGAATAATCACTTAGCACAGGTAGCAGTCCTCAGCGCGGCAGGTAGACGATCCACCGTCAGCAGACAAAGGGTTAAGTTCAATTGGACAAGGAAGGCCAAGTTGATTGTGTAGCACTAGATATTTCTAAGGCATTAGGCAGATTGAGTCATAAAATAGTTTTGAAGGAACTGGAAACTATTGGATTGGATAAAATTTTACTTTCTGGGTAGAGGAATTCTTTAAAGCCATAGAGCAGGGTATTACAGTAGGAAATACACTATCAAAAAAGGTGGAAGTAAATATGAGAGTGCCACAGGACAGTGTATTGGGACCATTGCTGTTCATTATTATAGTGAATGACTGTGGTGATGGTTTACAGTCAGAGTTTAGGTTGTTTGCAGATGACATACTGGTATATAATAGGATGATAAAATGACAAGACTGTGAACAGCTGCAGGGTGACCTGGATAGAATATTTAAATGGTCAGCATGGAATGAAGATAAATGCCAAGAAGTTATACAGGTAAAAAACTAAAGATTGTTTTGATTATAGGGTGGTGTCAAAATTGCTTGTTGAAGGCTTGAAGTGTAAATATCTTGGCATAACATTTGATTATAAACTCAACTGGGCAGGGTACATTGGGCAGGTGGTACAAAAAGGTTACAAAATCCTATATTTACTGTAGAAGATGATGAGAGTATGTACCAGAGAAGTTAGGGAACTGGGTTACAAAACTTTGGTCAGGCCATTGGCTGAAAATGGTGGTATAGTATGGGACCCCCATTTTGGGTATCAAACACAGGAGTTGAAGGGCATGCAAAGAAGAGCAGCTAGATTAGTTTGTGGAAAATGTCGCAGGACCCAGTCAGTATCTGTAGCTGGTTTGGGAGACATTGGAGGACAGGAGGAGGGAGAAGAGAGAGTGGGTAATGTACAGGGCATATGTTGGTGATGGGGCTTGGAGAGATATTGGTAGAAGAATTAGGAATTGTGCATGGAAAAGGAAAGATGCCAGCTCTTAATTTCATGCATAACGGGGTGTTTTTTTTTTGGTAGGTAGGACTGTCAGGGATTGGAGAAAATCAACAAGTGATGAATAATTGACCAAAAACTCTGATGGAATTAAAAATTAAAATCTTTAAATCACATAAGTAGATGAGGGAGGAATTTAATACAAATTATGTAAGCTAATTAAAAAATAAAATAAAAGGAGGTAATTAGATGACTAAGGGAATTGCCACTGGAGCTTGTGCTTCATTACAGTTAAATTAATAATAATAATTATTATTATTATAAGCTTACGGTGCACAGCATAATTGTGAATCCCCTGATCTTCTAATACACCTGTAGTATAATTATCAATACTGTCCTTTTACACTGAATTTTACCTAGTTTCCTTATGATATATTTTTTTAGCCTGCTTGTTGTTAATTATATGGAGAAGCTTCTGTTCTGACTTGAGTGATAGTCCCTAATTGTCTCATAAACCAGTTACTTAATATATCTTCAGTATCTCCTTTCCCATCCTTAGCTACAATTGTGTTTAAATACCTTTTCTACCCCTCGGTTTTCTATCATAGATAGAAATTCCTTGATCCATCATTAGCGATCCATCTGCAGCTTTAATATTCCTTATAAATCTGTCTTTGATGACCATATTTGCTGATATAAAATATTTTGTTAGTTGCTTCAAATGTTCCCTACTGCCTTGTTTTCCAAATCTGTTAATTAGCAGGTTATTAATACATGTAACTTGTTGCTCTAATGAAACAAGGCCAAAGCTACATGGTATCTCATAATTGTCTGCAGTTTGCAGTGGAAGTTACATGTATTCCATGTTGCTAGCATCAGATAGCAGTGCAGTATTGTGTGTGTTATCATCGTGCAAGCATATCATGTCTGATGTAAAAAAACAGCCTTAATTAGTTCAGAACTATGTTGAAGCAATCTGTCACAGGATGAAAGTTTAGCACTGAACATTTTACAGTGATGTGTTAAAACAGATCACATAGAAAAGCTGTTAAGTAAGGTTCTGGAAACCAGTCTACAAGGTCCATATTGAATTCGACACTTCCCTGATTAACGAGAAGCAGACAAGTTGCAAATAGTGGAGATTTATGTGGTCCTGTAGTGATATGACCAGGTTTATGTTTGAGAGACTGGCTGCATTGTTGATAACAGACTACAGGAACAGATATACCCCTTTAAGCCAAACAGTACTTCTAGTTTGGCTATTCATGATTGTGATTAGTCATGTCATTTACTTCAAGAATAGTAACATCAGTGAAATGGTGACTTAAAACATTGTAATATTACTATAACCTTGCTTCCTTCTCACTACTCCCTTTAAATAATTAAGTTTGTTTAAAATAAAGGAATTGATTCAGTTATTGTGGTTAAGTGGGCCTAGTTAGTCGATGTATGGTTTTTTGTTCTGTACATTATATGAAACTGTTCTTAACAAGTGTGTCATACTTTTTAATAGTGCTAATTGATTTCAGCAGTAAACAGTTTAAGTATTAATATGTTATATTTTACCATATTTAGGCATGTTTTTTAATTAATTTAACTGTGATGGAGTGCATACTCCAGTGGCAATTTCACAACACATCCATTTTTTCCCTCCTAATTGTGCTTGCCTACTTTTGCCCTTTACTAATTTTAGTTTTAAATTCTTTCAGCATTTTGGTAAAATATTCATCACCTCCCTTGTTAATTTTCTCCAATCCCAATACCGTAAGCAACAAAAGAAAACATTTCAACACTCTTGTTTGCGACACAATGAGATTGTTTATTTTGTTCAAAGCAATGAAACTCTTAATAATTTCATTTAATATTATTTCCATTTAGTTCAAAGAAGTATTAAGTTAGTTTTAATTGCTTCAAATTGTAATATATTGTTTGGTCTGTTGGTGTTCTGGAATCAAGTAGTGGTACCTAGGAATTTTCTCTGTTGCTTATAAAATGTCATTCTGATAGCAGGCAGCAGAGACATTTGGAATATTGCTATGAGGCAGTTATGCTAGTTTTGTCATCTAATGTGCCTAGTATTGTTTGGAGAATAGTCTGATGTCAACTTTGAATGTGTTTCTGCATGAATAGTGTAGTAATAACCTTCTTAAACTTTCTGATTTGAAGTAACCTCAACACCACATTTGAGGAAGGTAATTACTCTAGTGGGGAACAATACTCACTTGGTGACCATTCAACCAGCAACTTTCAAGTTTGTAAAACTTTAACGTATGTCATTCCAAGCTACCTCATGTGTTAAGTAGTGCTGGGTCAAATCTTGCAATTGGTGAATAACATTACCTGATCGATATACCTTAGATCTAAAATGCCAAGTCCATGAATACTGTAAACTTTACAACATAGCTCTATTTGTCTTAAATTTAACAGGTCTCTCGCCCCAACCACAAACACATTGCCCAATTATCTGACTAATCAGATTGGCTGATCTTTCCAGATTGAGAGTGGGTATGTTAGCGCTTATGGAAATAGGTTGCAGCACTTCGGATGAAACTTTGAAATTTTATCCAGATGTTGCATCTTCTTGGGATATTTTGTAAACCAGTGGTTCCCAAACTTTTTTGTCATTTAGATGACTTGTCGGATTATTCCCCCCCCCCTCCCCCACATATACCCCTGCCTGCCTAGAATTGAATTTTCCTAAATTTTATAATATCAAAAGTGTTTTTCACAGCTGACACATGGCTTTTTCTTGTAGTATGTGCTGTTATAAAAAAAGGAAAGTACTTATAATTTTTGAAACAATTATTAAAGCAATGAAATTGGAAATATTATTTTTATCTTTTTTACAAAAAAATGAAGCACAATTTTGTTTCATTTTTACGTATTTTTCTATACAAAAATATGATATCATTGGTTTCAAATCTGCAACTAATGAATAAAAGGGCTTTGACTATACTAAAAGTTGAAATTACATTATGACATCCCTGAACAGATGAAGAAATGTGTGACTCCTATTTAAATCTTTTGAGCCCCTTAAATTTCTTTGTGGGATCCTCTGCAAATCAAAATCAAATACTTTGAGCATCATTGTCATAAACCATCAACTGCAATAGCAAAAGCCTTTGACTGTGTCAGAGAGAAGAATTGTTGATTTAACACAAATGTTCGTAGAATGGCTTAGTTTCACAAAAACATAGAGGCACTGAGGAAATTGTATTTTCAGATATAGACCCTTCATTGGCAGAAGGCATTCCCCAGCTGGGAATTAGAAAATGACTCATATTGATAAAAAAACACAAATAATATTTAAAACAGAAATTTACATCCAAATGTTGATTGCTTTTATGAGAATGCTCAGGTGTTATAAGCAGTGGTTGCCTTGTTATTAAATTAACCTAATAGCTAAAGTTAAAATTAAAAAAAAAATACTATCATGCCTATAATAATGCGCTTATTGCACTTTGAAATTTTTCACTTTAAAGTGGACACTGGCATAATTGTGTAGTAAATCTGGATATTGTATCATTGCCTTGAGTAATTGTAGCCATAGTATTCATACCTTACATACAAGAAAATTAATAAGATCTAGGTGACCTAATTTTTTTTTTTTTTTTTTTTTTAAATGAACTTTCTTTTAATTGATGCTTGTCTACTTGAAAGTGGTAGGTTTGCCGTTATTAACAAGAACTGAAAAACATTTATATTTTCTTTGGGTAGTGACACAAGCTCCTGTTCCTATTTATATTACACACATTCCTATAACTAGTGACCAATGTGAAAAAAAAATCAGGAATACAATGAATAGTGTGGTTGGTGTTTTGAAATAATACGGATGAAGAACTGCCTCATTTATAACAACTGTTTATTTGTTTAGTGTTATAGGTTCATAACAAAATATTTACAATATGTTATGAAAAAATTAGGAGAATTTCTGGATGCATAAAACGTGTATGACAAACTGTCACTGACTTAAACGGAATACAACTAACCTGATAAAAATATAGACAGCGTACCAATATCTGTGTATATGTTTGCTGCGATCATAGTGAACAAAATGATAACATAGGAATCACATAACAAAACAGAAATATTTTCGTAACAGAAAAAATATCAGATAAGTTACTTATCGCAAAAAAAAACCCCACAGTTTATTGATATCTCTGTGATATGTGGTGCTGTGATCTATTGGTAACATGTTCAATCCTTCATTTCCTAAAATATGATGTGACTAAAATTGAGACCTTAATCTGTAAAATGATACCTTATTTATTGATTTCGGTATGGTATCAATGGCTCATGAGCAAAAAAACGAGGGAAAAAAAATCGCACTGTAAAAATGTTGCTTCTTTGCCCTTTAAGGGTCAAATGAAGAAGATCAGCCACTATGTCATGATAGTTTCCTGCTTTATGGTTTCCAAGTAAATTTCAAATTCCTTTCTTAAACTATGATGTGACCAAAGCAGAAATCTCAATTTTTCAAACGATACCTCAGTTATAAAAAGAATAGCAGAGGATGATGATAGCAACAAAAAAAGATGGTCGTAGAAGACAAATGAGTTGGTTCGTCTAGCTGGAAATATTTTAAAAGGTGGCTCTTGTTGTGTGGAAAAATCTGAGATGCGCAGCTATCAAGCATAATGACACTAACAAAATAGTAAGCAGTAAACAATCATTAAAATGCTGATCAAGTGACTGACAGTTTTCTGAGGGGAGGCTCATGAAATGGGGAATACCTTAGGATTCTTTGCTCGGACCACTACTGTTTTTGATAACATGGTCTACAGAAATAAACTTTTTTTCACAACAAATACATTCATTTATTTTTCATGCTGAATTCAAATATGATTTTAGTTTTTCCCCATCAGGCAGAAGTTTTTCATGATATTCATTTGATTTTTTAAAAAATAATTTGTAATAAAATCAGTAACTATCTATCTAACTCTAGATGGTATACTACTCATTTTGACTTGCCTAGAAACTTAGATAGTGATTTTCAGGCATATTTTGCATATGGAACAGCTCTTTCCTTGGTCCAACAGAAGTCAGCCAGCATATTAGAACTCCACTTGCCTTGGCACCTCTTTTCCATTGTAATTATTTGCTGATGAAAACACTCTCCATGCTCATCACTGACAGCCCCAAGATCTTCCAGGAAGAAGTTTATGTGAGAGTCCGAGAAGTTAATTTTTAAGGACATGTTGCATCCCATAGCTTCATGATGGTTTTCTGCTTTATGATTTTCAAGGAAATTGCAACATACCTTTTTGAAAAACTGCCATGTTGCTTTTTCCAGTGGATTTAACAGTCCTTCAAAATGTTCATCAGCCATTAACGACCGTATTTGTGGTCCTATAAAAATTCCTTCCTACAGTTTAGCATCACAGACTTTGCGAAATTTGGATTTCAAGTACAAGAATCCATCAGAAAGTTTATCTGTATCCTTTACAAAATTTTTCATTGATTCTAATTTAATATGCAATGGAGGTAAATATATATTTCAGGATTCACTAAAGGGACATGTGACACATTTTTCTGGCCAGGGATAAGAGATTCACATTTACGCCATGATTTTATAACGTAGTGAGACTTCGTATTTCTGCTGTCCCATTCGCACAAAAAACAGCAAAATTTGATGAACCCCAGTTGCAAAGCAAGCAATAAGTCACCACAGATATACCATTTATATTTTCGTTTCTATGTTATACCCTATAATTATCTGTTGTGGTCAATTCAACAGTGTGGCAACCTATTTAAATGAATGTAGCAGAATTTTTCATCTGGGTATCAGATTAGCGAACATATTCATCTACGGTTACAGCTTATGTGAGACTCTTGTGCATGCCCCAAGCAACATTTTTAGATAGCGAAGGGTGGTGCAGTCCACGAACCTTTCTGACATTTTATGTCTACCATTTTACTGTGCATTTTAAATCAAGAATAAAATATTTCTGTATTTATCCATTCCTCAAAATATACTCTCCCTCACTCTCTCCACAGCAAAATACATTTCTTAATTAATTTCCTGTCAACAATTAAACCCTAAATCTTATATTTCCTTTTTACTATTTGCTCTTTTATAACATTACTTACTTTGTGAAAGAAGATGCAATATTATCATATCACAACGTTGTAGTGTGACCTGAACAATTTATCAAGCTGGGTAGTTTAACAGGATGGTGTAGTTTGGAAACATATCTAAATTTTAGTTAAATAGTTATGGGGAATAGCTCAGCAGCTTGTATTTTCTTTATTTATTTACTATACTTACAGTTTATAATTTCATTATTTTGAAGATAATTACAGTTTGTGGAGAGTAGGCTCTGATTTGAGTAAGGTAGTCATTCCCACCTGTCTTAATTGTGTTGCCACGATATCTCGTCCACCGAAACTGTTACCAGCGTAGCTGCCCACGTCCACCATCTTCTACCGCAACCGCCGTTCACGCCGCCAAGAACAAGGTTGAAGGTTTGCTGAGGTACTTGCCATTAATGTCCTGTATGGTACAATTTTTGCCATGTCAGAATAGTTGATTTTAAAAATATGAAAGTTATGATAAGGAAAAATAACCTCTCACATACCTCAAATGAAGGCAAGATAAACTCGTAAAGAACACAAAAACACAAAATTCAAAATATTTCGGTTAGTAACCTTAGTAATTTAGGATGCGAGACATATGGCAGGGGGAAAGATGTGACCACATCCTAACCCGCCACATGAATGAAACAAAGATGAAACACGTGGGAGGGTGAGGTTTGAAGTGGCGGTGGAGGGAGGGGGGGGGGGGAAGTTGATGAACGGTAATTGTGGAACTTATTAATCTCTGTGACGATCAAGGTAAAATGAAATTTGTTTAAAAAATATATAATTTTTATCTGCTATAAGAGTAAATAAACAAAACTAAAAAGCTGTAAAATATATACATATGTTGAAAAATATATATGAAAACTGACTTTAAAATTGCAAAATAATAAGTGACAGGTTTAGTGTAGGTTGAACCTAGGGGTGTGTCTGGTGTCTATGTTATGTAGATCTTCGGAGTTCCAAATAGATGGTGATGTCCGAAAATCTCTGATAGCTATAACTGCGAAATGGATGTTGAGATGGTTGGAGTCATCTGAGTTGGCATGAATTGGATAGTCTGGGTTGGAAGTATAAACTTTATACCTGTGGCCATTCATCCTGTAGTAGTTGTTCAGTGGTGAGACCGATGTAGGAAGCCGTGCAGTGAAGACAGGTAAGTTGGTAAATAAGGTGAGTATTAGCATAGGTGGCGTGTCCGCTAATAGGAAAGGCTTCTCTGTGATTGGGTTAGAGTAGGTAAAGGTGACTGGTTGCATGCTGCATGTTTTGAAACAGGATCTATTACAGGAGAAAGATCCCTGTGGAGGTCTAGGAGAGTCAGAGAATAAGTACTTGTGGACCAAGATATTGTTTAGATTAGGAATTCTGCGGGGATTCTACGACAACTGCAGTGCCACAATTTGATGATGGAATTTTATGTAATTCAATGAGACAAATAAAAAATTAAGATTTTTTTTTATATCTTCCTTAGTTCTCGAGATACATTGTCTCAAAAGTGAGGCGGTTATTCTGAAATGGTGACCAGAAGAAAAATTTCTCCAAAATCAAAGTTGATGATTTTATTTCACTCAATAAAAGTACGTAAATGAAGTTTTAACAAAATAAAAAGGTAAAGCTTACCAATTTCTGAAGATAAAAGCAAATAAAAATATTTCATTCTGCGGGGATTTGAACTCGGGTCAGAAAATTATGAAGCTAACACCCTACCACATAGACCATGCTGCCGTTTGGTAAAATAAGGCAATAATTTACTATATACCTGACATTTATAATTTTTTGTTTATTTGCATGCAAATATCTAAAAAACTTGGGCGCATTTTGAGAAACGACAATACCACAGACACATATGCTGTGTACCCTTCAACATATATGAAGGAGATCGAAATCCGTCCTTAACATGTCTGATGGTTCCCAAGTAAGCATAGGTTTTTGAGGGCAGTGGGATTGGCAGAGATTTGTTGTGAGGAACTGGTGTGGTGATGAGGGAGGGCTGGAAGCTGTAATATGTAGAAAATAAGTGGAAAAATTGTGAACAAAACCGGAAACAATCGATCATTTTTAATTTTTTTTAACAATTTAAGGGGGAATATCTCCCTCCAGATCTACCTCCTTGCTACAAATGTTAATGTAGCACTTTTGACCTCTCGAGCCCCTCAGAAGAAAGGTTAAAACTAAAACAATCCTTTTCAGCCCTCTAAATTATTGAAAATTGGTAAAAATAGGTGAGGGGGGCCTCTCCCAAAAACTGTGGGTGATGGGGGAAAATGCGGGTCATATTCGATTCAGGTCATTTTACATAAGACTCAGCAGGTATGATGTTAGGGCCAATTTTCATGCAAACCAGTGTATTTAGGGGCCTGTCTGCTCACCATATTGCTGCAGGTACTATAGTAAATTTTATGCACTACATGATATTACTTAATATTTTATTTCCCACAATGCAGAACATCACGATACTGCAGAATTGTGTGTTAAAATTGCATTTTTTGCTTGTGACAACTAAAAAAAAAAAAAAGTGATACTTAGTTTCATATTATGCTTCAAATATTTTAGAATGAGACGGAAAAATCTAGCTTATTTGTGTAATTAGTATCGTGTTACAAGTAGCTGAAATGTTGAATGAATATTCTTTCCAAAAACTGCTTCTCTATTATCCAACAACAGGCAGGAAGAATACTTCATAATTAACAATCTGCTGTATGTTTTGGTGATAGTGTTTCGTGATATTCTTTATATTGAATTATGCATTAATCACAGCATTATTGTTATAAGCCAACTTCTTATCCAAAGTTTGGTTAATTTTAAGATTGTTTTTTTCTGCTGTCGGCGATGTATAAAGAATTAGTTCACTAGTAAGCTATTCAATTAATTTCCCATTACCTTATAAATTAGTCACAGAAATCAGCGAAGAATATTTTAGCTGGAGAGATACTGTCATATCCTGAAGTACTCAAGAAAGCTGCTGGGCTCCTTTAGGATTTAGAGGACACAAATTCGTACCTACGTTTTATGCATTCAAGAAAGCTGTTGAAACTGTTCGTAGATAAATTGTCAAATTACAAGCAGTTAAACACTACTTTGAGTTATACTAATTTGTAATAAAATGTCTTGAGGTTGGGAAAATTAGTAAGAGCATAAGAGGAAAAGCATACTGTAGGAGTTATCTGATCTGAGATGTAGTAAGAGTACAACAATCTTTTTTTTTTTTTTGTTTTTTTTTTTTTTAAAAAAAGAAGTGAAGTGAGAACAATGGAGTAGACTGGTATGACATAAGTTGATTATGGCTTGATGTTCGATTGCTGGTCAGTGGTGATTTATTTTATTTGTGGACAGTTCTAATAAAGGACGTTTGGAGTTAATACAAGCCTTGACGTCATTAATTGATTTATGTCAAGTGCTTGAACAATGTAATACAAAGAGGTTTCAGTTACTGCCCATTAGAATCACACATATTAAAGCAGGAAACTACAATAAAAAATACAAAACATTATATCACTATATGAGTGGCTGCTATTTGCTAGAAGTATAGGCTTTCGGAAAGATAATGTTAAAACAGAAAGTTTGGCTGACCTCTAACTGCAAGAGATTTAGTGGCAGGTATATCCACTCTTGCTCTGTACTAGACATATCCATATATCATTATTTTCTAACTGTGCAACCCTACGTCCACCCTTTCAATTTTTTTCTCTTTTTTCTGTCAATCCCCTGGTTACCAGCATTGTTGTTACAGGTATAGGCCAACAATCAATAGAGATGCCCACATTATACTTGTCTCTTATATCCTCTCTTACACAATAAAATGGCCTCCAAGAAGCTGTTTATTATTACTTTTTTTGTCCTTGTTATTTTGTGTCCATCTAATGTTTGTGCTTCTAGTTGGCGGTTTGCTTTTGCTATTATTCATTTTTGAATTCACATTGCCTTTTACTATTGTTTCTTCTTCCATTATTACTTTAATAGTTAGAAAATCATTGCATATTTGGACACATTATGCAAAGTAATCAGTTATAAAAACTTGATGATATTACCGATACCATATATGGTAAGAAGAGAACTGAACATATGCAAAAAGGGAAGATTTATTAAAATTATGAATTTTGCCTTGCCTTTAAGATCTGATAGCATCCCTCATATTTGGCATAAGCAAGTATTAGGATTTACTTAATTTATTTTACTTTTTATTTTTATTCTCGCCTCATTTCCTTTTACACACTTTGCTGCCGAGTGCCTTCTACTCTAGATTTTTATCTTAATTTTCGTAGTTGATCAAATATTTCACTTCATAAAAATTACTATGCCAATCTTGTTTCTGAATAATTTATTTAATTGATTTATTACTGTTTGTTTGTCTTGAATAATTCACAGACACAGTTTGTAACCTTAAATGTCCTCCATTTATAGCTATATCAAGCAAAAGATCTGTCTCCAGTATAGGAGTAGCCATGGCAGCTGGACAGGCGGACGGCATTGGTGTCTGGAAGAACTCTACCGTACACCAGGACTCGGAACCCAGTGAAATTTTTCAACCACAGATTAGTGATGAGGGTTTGTAAAAATTTGTTTTGTGTGGTTTAAAGTGTTCATACTGGAGTTATGCCCATTATTTTGAAATGAAAAATTAATTGCATTAGCTTGTTGTAATTGAAAATTTCAAAGTTTTTCTCAGAATCAAACATTTATCCTAAAATATACTGACAATAAAAATATATAACATTTTGTGTTTATTTTCACAAAAAAATTATCTTTTATATGACTGAGCTTTCTTTTATTCTGTTGTTTCAACAGAGCGAGATCAGCGATACAGTAAATGGAAGATGGCAGTTGAAAGAAGTTTAGGATGGGCCACCACAAAGAAATCAGCTGCTATGACAGGTAACTGTAAATGCTTTACTTATTCCTTTTGCAAATTTCACTAGTTTTATTTTCTTGTAATGTGTGGCAGTAAAAATAACTATCAGTTTTCTTGATTATCTGTAATTGTTAGTCGATTGAATTCTTCTTTAATTGTTTATTTTATTTTATTCCTCTCACTTAATTTTCAGACGAACGCTTTCGTCTCCTGGCATCGATTCCTGCAAGCGTCTTTCTGATGACAGTCTTTGGTTTGCTAGTTCTTTCAAAAGAACTTGTTAGATGACACCTGTGTAATAAACATTTTAGTTGGGGATGATGTGCAATGTTTTTTAGAATATTACTAAGCTACAACATTGTCTTGACAGTAACAATGGGCGCAGTAATCAATAAATTAAATACTCTTGTACATAATACATTGTTAAATTTATAAAATTTTATTTTTATGTTTTTAACTTTTGTGTACAAATAAAGAAAATTTATACCATTACTCCATATGTTACATCAAATGGTACTTAAAGCTTTAGGCTCTGTAACAACTATGGATTTTTTGAATAATAGTATGGTTTTATAGGTGCCTGTAATCTGTTATATTAAAGAGCATGAAATTACATTTTATGTTATTTTTTCAAATGTTTTATGATTTGTACAAAATCTATAATGTGAATGGAAAAGCTACAATGGTTTAATAATATTTATCTCTCTTCCTTGCTTCCTCTTTTTTGACTCATCACTGTGAAGTAAACACTTCTGAAAAAATCGAAAGAGAGACTCACCTTCGAAAAAATTTATTATTGTATGTAAGAAAAAAAAAAGTTTGTATCCTTAAGAGTGTATGGCAAATGATATCTGAACAATTTTCGAAAATTTTGTTTCAGAAATCAGTTCGGTAGCAATACAGTACACACAGTATGAATGAAATAAAACCATACTGGAATACAATTAGTTTCTTTAAGTTCTCTGGTAACTAACCAGGTAAGCAAGATGTTTTCACTTGGTATTTTGGTGATCAAACTTTCTATCGCCACCTTTGAGTGAGGCACTGACTAAGCTAGAAGACTGGAGCCTTAGAACACATTATGAAGGTGGACAGAGTTTGAGCACTGAAATAGCATGAGAAAATGCCATGTTATTCAGTTAGTTACCTAATTACAATACATTAATATCCTACATAGAACAAAGACTTTGTTCTATTATATTAAATTTCTGGTTTCTCTCTTCTTTTTTAAAAAAATTCTGACACAGATTATGCAGATATATAGTTACAGTAGAACTCCAATTATCCGAATTGCTGATTATCAGAATAGCTTTTTTAATTAAGACGGAAATGTTCAGCAAGCAAAGACTTTTATTTAGAGTATGGTACATACATACATACTGTACTAATGTACAGCACTTGTAAGTATGCTTAACGTATAAAGTATTGCTGATACATTTAATTAATTAGAAGCTGTTTTTATTTAGTTTTTTCGCTCATTTTCAAAATACATATAGTAATTAATTAAAATAGACCCTTTTTTTTAAAAAATCCAATTATCCAAATTTTTTATTATCCGAATGGCGTCCATTCCCAATTGATTTGGATAATAGGCTATTTGACTGTTTTTAGAAACCTGTTTTAAATTGTTTATTGGTTCACGTTATTCACAGGACACTTTTTATTTTTTTGAATAAAGTGCTTACTTTACGCAAAATTCATTGTTAAAATTGAAAGCGTTTAAAAGCCCGCCAAAACGCTCCTTCGCAACCTGTTGCATGTCAACGACGCCCGTGACGTCAACTGCCCCAAAGCACGGCGGCACGACCTATATCGTTGGCCGTGTCCGTAAGGGATTTCTTTATCTATGAGTGACGTGTCGTTTGTTGGCTGAAGTTGTGTGTAAATTTGTGGAAGTATGGATTATAAATACTCTGCAGTGCCGCAGTGTACAAACACTACGATTAAAACCCCCGAAAAACTGTTTGTCAGTGTTCCAAAACCCGCTAAACTACGAAAAAAGTGGCTGCAGCTCGCCCGCAAGAATCCAGATGATATTTTGAATAAAACAAACATCTTCTTCTGTGAGGATCATTTTAATGTGAGTAAATGGTCCACATTCTATCATATTTTACATTCTAACGGTGCTGTTAAAACTCTAGGTTTCCGTGCGCATTCGATGTTGTTTTACTCGTAATGGTATTCCATTTTCAAAATTAATTTCAACTGAACTTTACTATGCGGGAAGTACTATTTATTTATGCCTACATGCGTACTTAATAATGAGTGATATAGTATTTTCTAAGATTGTTTTTCATATCTAAGTAAAAGGAGAAGTGATAAACGAAAACTGCATTATTTAAGTGAAAAACTTTTTGACAGATATGATCCCTGGACCAAAGATTTTAATACGAAACATCATTTTTGTAATATGTTTTCATCTATGGTAGAGGTTAGCATTTACAGTTACTACATAATCTTGCCAAAAGTATTGTTTCAGAATAAAATACATCCGGCATTAATGTATTTCCCAAAATTCTTTATTATTTTCATTTAGTATTAATGATTGGTTACCTTATAATCTTTCTCTTTTTGGCAACTGAAATTTTTTTCTGCTACATGGGGACTGAGTAACACATACACTGTCCAAGTCAAAAGCCTAACAAAAGTGATGTTTATTTCAATACAGATGTAGAAAGATATGTCAAATTACAGACAGTATAAAATGGGTCTCAGCCAAATTTTAATTAAGGTGAAAGGATTTTTACCATCAAAATTTGACTGTCAACCAGATCGAAAAAGAAGAATGTGCCATGGTGATACTTCTCGCTCAGCATTTATTAAGAAGCAAAAAAATAGATCTTTCTAAAGAATGTGCTCACGAAAAGCACTTCACAGAAGAAATTGTTTACAGCAGTGAATTATTAGATACTGTGGTGGAAGAAACTAACAAATTGGAGTTTGAAGGTGAGTACTGAAATGTACACTATACCTCTGTTTTATGTACTATATATATATACAGTATATATGAATACCCTTCATAAGAATACCATTCACTATTTACTTTTGGCAACTTACCAAAATATATATATTGTGTTTCAGAACCACTGCATACTCAAGATAAAGGAACTAGCTGAGGAGAAATCCATCCAAACTGGATTAAAAGTAAAGAAGCATTACAGAAGCAAGGCACTACAAGTCATGACTACTTCAAGAAATACCTCTACGTCTCTTATCAAGCTTTCCACAACATCTACATTAACTTCTCCATTTAAGACTGATCCCTGTTATCATAAACTATCTAAAACAGGAATGAATATAGTAACAAAAAAAACAAGATTTTTGAGGCTGATGAAAAGTCAGATAGTTATGTTTCTAGTTTTATGGAGACAGAAGAATACCAAGATTTCTTACCTTCTGTAGTTTATTCATCATCTAACAGTTCTGACTCTGATAGTTATAGTACCGAGATAAATGTAGCCACCAGAAATGATAAGTTTCTAAAAAAATACTCTGGAATTAATTATTAAAAAACCTCTAAGCTTTATGTTGGAATTCCTACAACTTGTTACTTCTTAGTAGAATTAATACAGAAACACACAGCTATTCCAACAGAACACATATTGTTGTGTTTAAAAAAAAATAGACTGAACTTTCAGATAATTTTTGTATGTCACTATCATATGCCAGTAAGTTGTTTCTAAAAAATATTCCAATAATTGCAAGCATTTTACGTGCATTTATTGTTAAATTAGATAAAAAGTTAACTAAAAAAAAATCTTCCTATCTCATTTAGACAAATTATTCCGAAGTTAGCTGCATTATAGACTGTTTTGAAATTGACATACAAAAGCCATCAAAAGCTCTTCATCAAGCATTAATTTGGTCTAAATATAATAAAGGGAAATACTGTGAAATATTTAATATCTTGTACACCCAATGGATTGGTGAACTATATTTCCCCTGGCTTCGGGGGGAGGGTGAGTGATCTGACTACTATTGAAAACTGCAACTTTTTAGATAGATTAGAACAGGGCTCTTTTATCTTAGCTGACAGGGGTTTCAAACATGTGGAACAATTACTGAATTAAAAGGAAATTACATTGTTAAGGCCACCCAGTGTAACAGTTGGCTCAAAGTTAACAAAGATAGAGGTCCGCCAAACTAAAATCATTGCTAGGTTAAGGATTCATGTGGGAAGGGTAATCAGGCGTATTAGAGAGTTCCATAAGTTGAGGCAACACTCTGTAATAAATACTCACATACTGAGAGTTCTTGATGATGCCATTGTTATAGCTTGTGCACTCATTAATGTACAGGACTCTCTCATAAGGTAATAGTAATAATAAAAAAAGAAAAATAATAAAAGTGCTTTTATTTAAAAATCCTAAGTAATTATAGTTAAACAGATAGTTATCATGTATTACGTAACTAGTATTTTATGTTCAGTTACAGCTATGACACACAATAGGATTAATATTGCTTTTCCAGAATAAGGCAATGTTATTAAGCCAGCTGTGGACATAATCACTATCATAAGTAGTTGCAATAATTTCAACATTTTTTTTTTTTTTGTTTTTTCAAAATCTGGATTTGCTACACAAAAGTAACATTTTTTAACATTTGCAGTATACTACATTTGCAGTTGTGTTTGTGCTAAGTATTTATTATTAATGACTCCATTACAAATGTAATGTTTCTTAGTTCTTTCACTTGTTGGGAACTTTATTTCAATAACAGCATCTTCGCATATGCCTTCTGGGGGATGCTGCAACCATGGGAAATATTTGGGAAACATAGAGTCCACAGGGTTTGATTTTCTTTATGATTATTTTCTACACTGTTCTTTGGACCGTTAGCTCCAGTTTTCTTCCTCTTCTCATAGCAGCAGTATCTGGTGTCTTAGCACCCATTATTGCAGCTACCAGTGATCCATCTGCAGCTGTGAAGTGACTAGCTTGCCTTGGATGCAGTTATTCGACCATATCTCAGTTCGTACCATAATTTACTTTTGTTTTGGTTTCTGGTATGTTGTTCAATTAAATCTTGAATATTTTTATTGAGTGTGTCTCTCATCAATTCTAGCATCTTATTCACATCATTCTTCATCTCATCAGTCAGCCCCATCATGAAGTAATGTAGTGAATATTGTTTGACACCACTATACTTGAAGTCCTGTTGGTATTTCACTAGTTCACAGGTTTCAATTTTTCTTCTCTTAGCTTCTTGAAGAAATTCTGTAAGGACTGCGTTATTGGTATCAAAATGAGGGGTTTGTTTCCCTAAAAACTCCTTCACTTCCATGAATTTTAATGTGCTTCCTACCCTGGAAAGAGTGGGCTGCTTCCAGTAACATTCCACAGAGGTACATGAAGGGTCCTCACTCCGCCGATGAACCAACATTAAAAAGGCCACAACATGCTTGCAACCTCCAGCTGATGCTGCACAGTCTTCACACTGGCAACTCAATATTTCTCCCTCTTTCTCATTTATGATCATAGTCACAGCATAGGATTTTGTCCTCACTTTGTGCTCAGGGCAAATCTTACATTTTACTGTGCACAGGTCGAACTCGCGGTGCAGCTGCACATAACCAATTGCATCATCACCATAAGACTCCCTGGCAGCCCTGCAAAACCCGAGTAAATAAAGTAAAATTCTCGTTGTAAATATAGAATAAGTTATGTCTGCCAATGCAATTGGTTTAATTCTACTAGTATCTTCCTTTTTTACATCACCTCTTTTGGGTTACGCAGTTGATAGTGCTTAGTTCTGAAATATAGTTTTCTTTATACTGTGTTGGCTTATTTATTCTAAAGTTGTGGTGGTTTATATATGAAATGATTGTTGTTGACTGTACACTGCAATGGTTATGTCAAGTTCAGTTTATTGTTGTTTCCTTTACATTGTAAATTTAATTGATTTTTATGTGTATTTAACTAGCACAGAGCACATTGTAATATATATATATATATATTGTTTGGAAACAAAGGCGCTGAGAGCGGATATATTAGACATTGGGATAGGAGAAAAACCACCGCTTACCAAAGATGAGGGCTCCAGCGGCGTCAAAACACGAAAAAACACACAAACACAAACATAATACAAATTTTCGAGCTTAGCTCTTCATCTGGTTGTAGGATGAGGTAGCTGCCCCGCGGAAGCTAGCAGCCGCTAGCTTCCGCGGGGCAGCTACCTCATCCTACAACCAGATGAAGAGCTAAGCTCGAAAATTTGTATTATGTTTGTGTTTTTTTTCGTGTTTTGACGCCGCTGGAGCCCTCATCTTTGGTAAGCGGTGGTTTTTCTCCTATCCCAATGTCTAATATATATATATATATATATATATATATATATATATATATATATATATAATACAAAACCTAGGTGAAAACAGTTCCATACAGACATCAGACAAACCTAAAAAAAGAAAGAAAGAAAACATTCCAGAGAGATAAAAAAAAACGCATTCCTACTCTAATATCACAGAACTACTTCGAATTATGTTTCAACAGACGCTGGACCATGATAAGGTCGCAAGAACTGAAATTAGTACTGACTGTTATCCTGGTCCAGGGAGTAGCCTACGATCCAAAATTATACACGTGATTGAGTAATGCGGTATTGCGAGGCCATTAGCTTTCGCAGCAGAAAGTTGTTCTAGAAGTATAGGCACCTTAATTTTTTGTGACTAAAGGACGGAGAATGAATGTCTTGTTGAAGACATTATGTGTAAATAGCTTGGGACAACATTTCATAGCCAACTCAATTGTGTACGGCATATTAATAAAACAATCACTCAAAATATTATTTAGAAATAAGTAAAAAAAAAAAAAAACACAGTGTAATACAGTGATGCCGGAGACAGTGTAAGCTCTCGGAAAATGTAAGATAATACTTATTTATGTCGTAATTTAGTACTGAAACTAAGTAATTCCATTTAAACACTTAAAACAAAATTGTTTTTTTAGAACACGGGTATGTGATTGGAAATTAAAAAATAGAAATTGCAATATCCTTGGCAGACATCTTTACTATGTACTCATAATTTATTAGCAACAATTGAGGAATTTGCAGCTTGAATTCTAGTAATAAAACCTACATAACTAATTTGATTTAGTGTTTCGATTATTCTTATTAATTGTTTCTATTAATCACTAATTTAGAATTGAAATACAAGTGGTACTTACGTATCAGTTTTCACGTTTTTTAGTTCTGCAGCATAGAAGTCTGGATTCTTTTTGAAAAAATGTCCAATCTTTAATGCGTCAATTCTGGGTAAATTTCCGCCGCTACCTTTCACAAAATTCTTCTCCATTTTGTATTAAAAACTAAACACTAACGTATCACGCGTATTATCAATCAGCGTAAAAGCTTAGACGATAATGACACAACCCAGCCATATTTTGGGGCAGTTGTCGTCACAGAAGCGACTGCCAATCACCGAGCGTTTTCGATCACGTGAGCGCAGTTCAAATTACGCTGAATTTTATTTTATGTTTACATTAATAATAACTATTGTATCTCATTAAACTTACATGAAATAGGTTCCTTAAGCATCAATGTATAAAAATAACAACACTTTATAATATATTTTAAATACAGTCAAATAGCCTGTTGGAGTTCTACTGTACTTTTCTTTTGCTGCATCAATCTTTTTCTTGTATTGCTGACATTTCAATTGCAACCTGGATCTCCTTCAGGGTTTCCTTATCCTGCTCAGTATGCTGTCCTTTTTAGTTTGTAGGCAAACTTGGATTGGATTTTATACGCACATTAAAAGTTTCCTGCCCATTCAGGTCAATAAAAGTATAAAACCCTACAGTTAGATTGTTATACTCCTTATCATATCTTGTTTTTATGAGTGTGATGGCATATCATCTGATGTTGAGGTTTCTATATTATATTTATTTGTTCTGGAGTTTTAGTTTGATGGCTGATTGAGATGAAATATTGGCAGTGCCTTAATGTGCAAGGATTCATGCTTAGGTAAATCACATCGGGGATTTAAAATATGATATCTGAGATGATAGGTGTGGCAGCTAAAGCTCAAGCCTGGCATTCAGATTCAGTCCAACAATCCAAATTTCAGCCTTTCATGTTTTACTGAAATCATTTCAGGAAAATGCCAGGATGATTCTTTCATAAACATCATCACCAAATTCCTTCTCTTTCCTTGTCCCCACTCCTCTCCTGTCTCTAATGAAATTGACACCGTTAATCTGTAAAACCTTGAGGAAAAGGCACATGATTTCATAGTCATCAACAACAAATGGAGATTACAAGGCTATTGAAAGTAATATCTCGTCTTTCAATGCTATATCTGTCATTTTATATCAGAAGACTGGAAACTATATGGCCTCAGTATTCTATGTAAACATTTTGAAGATGTTGAGTTTTTCACTTTTCCAGTCTCTGAAATATGTTACAAGAAATTTGAAGCTTTTTGTATACAAAACTTTCACATGAATTGATTATGCAGGTTAAAGATATTTGGTCATTACTTGATTAAAACACTATGTAATAAGTATTACATTATTGATCATGCACATTTTACTTATAGAGGAGCAAGCTAGAGAGATATTTGAGATTTTCCCCATATATTTCCCAGTATTAGATTGTGCTTGATGAGGTTGTCAGGGACGTGAGTATGCAATGAAGGCAGGTGCTGTATATTTACCTGAATTCAAATTAAAAAAAGTGTGTAACATATCAGTAAGAATATATACAAATTATGGGAGGGGCCGAAGCGCAATTGCAGTTAATACCTTTACACAGCTTCATTCAATTGCCGTTTGTAACCACATAATCCCCAATGGAATTAATTCTGTTACCCTATTTCATTCAATTGCAATTGGCACCTTTTTAGGTATAGCATGCAAAAATTTTCACTATCCTTACAGGTGATCAGAGGATCACCTGAAATACCATTGGTAGGTGAGGTTCACTGGGCATGGCCTGCACCTGAATAGAAGCAATTAGGGAGTACTTTTTGAAATGTTGGCTAAAGCTGTAAGGTATCCCACTTCCATTTATGATGGGGTCAGGATCATGCCTCATTTTAGACTGGACTTTCCTCATGAGGGGTGAAAAAGGTGATCAAAGTGATACTGATCGCAGATGCACGACAGGAAAAAATTGTTAATGCTGAAGAAATGGATGAAGCTATTGAAATAATAACAGACGGGGCCACATATGTGAAGCTAAAGTAGGTCAATGTTCAAACTATCACAAAGCTAGGTGACTTGGTTAGAGGAAGGTGTGCTAGACAATGAGGTTTTCTATGATGGTAATAGAACATATAACAGAAATAGAGGGGTAATTGGTGGAGGGGTATTCACATTGGATAGCAAAGAACACAACAGTTTACTGGTGTTCGTAGATCGTAGCCGTTGGTTATTTGGGATAGATTCCTTAAATTATAAAAAGAAAAAATTCAGGTTGTCGGCTGTTTACCATAGTGGAAGAATGAATGATTCAGATGAGGCTCTCGGGGTGAAAGTAAATTTGTATTATGAGTTCAGAGGTGAGCGTAGAATGGTCAATATTAGTGGGGACTTAAATTTACAAAGTGTTAACTGGGTAGGAAGAAAGATTAATAACACCAGAGAGCAGAGATTTACAAATACCTTAGTAAGTGAAGAAGGCCTTACACAAGTGGTAGAGCAGAAATCAAGGTGACTAAATAATTTGGATGCATCCTGATGTTAACCTTGTGGGGCCTCAAGTAACTGAAGGAATAATTGATTATGAAGCAGTTCTGATGGATGTTAGAGGATTAAGAACATCAACAGTGGCTATAATTGAAGAGAGTAATAGGTAAAATTATAAAAGGCTCAAATTTAAGAACGGAAGAGGTATTTCAGGGAAAGGTTTGATCTATGGAAGGAAGGCACAAGCACTGTGGAGTCGAAGTGGTAAGAGTTCAAAGAGATGATCTTTTTGTGTTGATGGATGTGATGGATTTGTCAACACACCGAATAGATGATTGAAGGTCTAATTGAGGTACATTTATTCCGAGTTGTGGGCATAGTTACAAATGTGGTATCTGGTTGTTCTCCCAGGTATCTCCTTGAAGCAAGAATGTCTTTGCAGCGGCCAACTCCAACTCGAAGTCTGGTTAGTGATAATGGTTGTCTCCTTCCATTCGAACCTTGTCGTGTTGGTAACAACTTTCTGGCATATGTCTTTAGGGGCAACGCCAGCAGTATCTCCACCTTTGCTGCAAGCGATGATCTAAGGTATCCAGCAATCACTCAGGATTTTCTGCGGAACACAATATCCACTGTCTTAGCATGACATGATTTTTGCCACACAGGACAGATGTACTCTGCTGCAGAGTTGCATAATGCTAAAGCAGAGGTATGGATGACGCTTGGGTTACCTCCCTAGTTTGTTCCATTCAGCTTGCTTAAGATATTGTCGCGTGATGGCATTTTTATCTTGACGTTACTGCAATGGTTTTTAAAGTGAGACCTCTATCCAAAGTTGTGCCGAGGTATTTTGGATTATCACTGTGCTGCAAAATCCAGGTGACACTCAGATTTCGCTTAGCGTAATTATTACGAAAGTGAAATGCGCAGACTTCAGTTTTCTTTGGGTTTGTCTTGATCGTTCTGCTTGTAGTAAGTTCCAAGTGATTCAAGAGCTGTCGTAAGTCTATCCTGAACGAGTGACGTAGCTAGGTTAACAAGGGGCCCTCAGGCAAGATGGATGACCTTTTTTTTTTAACTCTCCCTCCCTGAGCTTAAGGGGCCCCCTAAGCTGAGCTTGAGTCCCCTGGGCTGCGCTTGGGGGCCCCGGTGCACGGCATCGCCTAGCTCTCCGATAACTACGGCCCTGTCCTCAACGCCTTCAAAGGTTTCATGTTGAGCAGCTATGGCAAGATCATCAGTGTAAATAATGGGCTGAAAATGTTTAAGGAGATTATAAGAAAGGGGGAAGAAATGTTTATTTCACAACAAAATAAAGAACCTACATTCGGCAATAGGCAGATGAGGAAGTAGTTGAGAAGAAAAAGTAAACGCATATGGCATCGTTGCCTAGGAGATCCCGACGGATTGTTCAACCACCTGCGTAACAGAGTTTCGATTTTCCGTGCAACGAGACAAATAGACTTAATATTAGTGCGAATAATTAGGGACTGTAAGGTGTAGTATAAAATAGATAATTAGAGAGTAATTAAGAATTAAAATTTTTCTGTAGTGAGAGTGATTCACGAGGAATATTCATACCGGTAGAGAATTTATGCCAGGAAGGAGACGCTTAGTAGTCTTTTCACCCCTTCCCACCCTTTCCTCCTTCCCGCCATTGGTTTTGGGGCGGAGAGCCGGGTGTGGCTACATCAACCTCTCGAGTGCCAAAGTTAGCTGGGGTGAGGCGTATCTACATCTACATTCATACTCTGCAAATCACAAACATTGTGGCTGACAGAGGGTGCTAAGCACCAATCCTAAACCCGCCCATTCCAATCCCGAATAGTGCGAGGAAAGAAGGAATACATATAAGCATCAGTACGGCATCTTATTTCTCCGGTCATTGCGACCTAAATAGGTTGGCGGAAGAAGTATTTCATTGCACTCGAAATTTAAATTTGTTCGCATATTCTCCAATAAATTCGAACGCAAGCTACGTCGTCTGTCTTCCAAACTATCCCAGCCCAATCTATGTTTAAATTCTGTGACACTTTCATAAGGGCTGTAACAACAAGTCACGAATCTAGCGGCTCTCCTCTGCACCCTCTCAACTGAGTCAATCAGAACCTTGCGATACGGATCCCAAACCCCACAACAGTAATCCAGATGCGGACGCACTAGTGTTTTATACGCTATCTCCTTTGTATGAGCATTACAATTCCTCAAAATACGACCTATGAATCATAATTTAGAATTAGCCTTGCCTACGACGGAAGTTATGTGCATGTCGCATTTCTTGTTGCTTTGTACTATCACCCCCAAATACTTCAGGGAATCAACCGTGTCAACAGCTGAATTGTTTATTTTGTACTCGTGAACAAACTGATTCTTCTTGTTACTTATCGGCATTGCCTTGCACTTTTTGCAATTAAGTGTAAGCTGCCATTTACGGCACCAATCGAAAATAGTATCCAAATCGCGCTGAATTTCTAAGCAATCGTCGGAGCACCTTATTTCCCTATAGATAACTGCATCGTCGGCAAACAATCGCAACCAGCATTTGACGTTGTCACCTAGATCGTTTATAAATATTAAGAAAAGAAGTGGACCTATTACACTTCCTTGAGGAACACCCGAAGTAACATTTATCTTAGAAGAGGCTTCACCGTCAACAACGACATACTGTGATCGACCAGTTAGGATATCACGTATCCACTCGCAAATCTGAGCCGAAATACCGTAAGCTCGAATCTTCGCTAAAAGTCGGTTGTGTGGTACAGAATCAAAAGCTTTCTGAAAATCCAAGAAAACTGCCTTAACTTGCGAACCTGCATCGATAACTTTCACTATGTCATGGGAAAATAGGGCCAATTGTGTTTCACACGATCTCTTGTTCCGAAATCCGTGTTGACACGGTGTAAGTAATTCGTTCTCATCTAGAAACTTCATAATGTTCGAGCATATGACATGTTCCAGAATTCTGCTGCAGACCGATGTTAGAGATATGGGGTGATAATTCCTAGGATCACTCCGATTTCCTTTCTTCAAAACGGGAATTACCTGGGCTATTTTCCAGCTAGAAGGTATTTTTCTCTCTTCTAGTGATTTACGGAATATATCTGACAGAAATGGTTCAATATCCTCCGCGTATTCAGAAAATACTCTTACCGGTATATTATCGGGACCCGGCGCTTTACCCCACTTCAGGAGTTTTAATTGCTTTATAATTCCTACGCTATCAATTTCTATCGGATCCATCTCTAATTCCACACGATGTGGTAAAGTGGGGATGTTTTCTTGCGTGAATGAATTTTTGAATTCGTTGTTAAATACGGTAGCCTTGTCGCTGCTGTCTTCAACTTCCCGTCCGTCTTTTATTAGAACTGGCTTATTGTTCCCACTACAACTAACTTTTTTTTACATACGACCACAATTTCTTAGGATTTTCAGTGAGGCTCTTGGAGAGAGAATTTTCACGAAAGTTATTAAAGGCCTCACGCATCGCATTCTTAACACGTCCCCTTATCTCCTCTAACTTATCTAAATCATTCCGATGCATCGTCCTTTTTGATCGTGCATGTATCTTCCTTTGCTTCTTGAGTAACCTTTTAACCTCCCGTGTGTACCATGGGGGATCGTTCTCTTCCCTGATTGTCCGTTTCGGTATATGCAAGTTCATACCTTCCCCGACTATATGTAGGAATTGATGCCACTCTCTTCAACGCGGTGCCTCCTGCTACTAAGAAGTTGTGGTAATTATGCCTCAAATACGCTCTAAAACACTCTTTTGAAGCCTTTTCGAATCTGTAAACGATCCTCTCTTTTCTCTTTCTGCGGGTGGTTGTTAGTTTTTCTGTAGCAATTACAGCTTTGTGATCACTTATTCCTGCGGTGGTAGAAATATCCGTGAATAATTCAGGCCTATTTGTAACAACTATATCTAAAATATATCTGTGGAATCCTCTTTGTCTCTGCTAAGTGCTCTCTTTCGCTACGAGTGATTATGTGAAGGAAAGTAATTATGCGAGGATAATTTGTTTATGTTTAGAACTGTTGGTTTGGAAGTTTCAAATGAACTAGTTTAGCTGCTTGCATGTGGTTATTTTTCTAAGATAAATAATAGAGAGTAAGAGCTGATGGTTTCTGGACGATTCCATGTGCACTTGTTTAACTGAACACGTGTCACAATAGAACAGAATATGATTTGAGTGACTCATCAATCCACTTATGATTTCACTGTAATTGTTCCTGCCTCTTAACCTAGTGGTTAATAGGAGATTTTCATTAAGTGAATGCTGACAATCTCCAGAAAAATATCCAATAGGTATAAATTAGCAAGAATTATTAAAGGTAGAGGTAAGAAGGTTACAATGGTAACGGATATGTGAGAGTGGATCAAATATAAACGAGGCTTTCTAAATTTCGCGTCCGTCAGTGGTGTGAGCAGTTTGAAATGTTTGGACAGTGAAGGGTGGTCATGTGGAAGGCAATAATAACGTTGGCGCACCACGTGCTTCTTATTCTCAGTAACAATCACCATGGGCGCCGGGAGGGGGGTGCAAGGGGGTTCACTTGCACCCCTCCTGTTATGAAAGAAAATACACAGAAAAGATTAAGAAACAAAAATTTTATTATTAAATTCACTGTTTGATTAATAACTTAAACGCACCTAGGTTGTTATCCAAATTTGTTCAACACCTTGTCAATAAATTCAGTATCCTTAGTTAATAAGGAATAAGCGTTATATATAATGTATAAAAAAGATACCTCCCTTGAAGTAATGCTGCCGGCGCCTATGGCAATCACAATGAGCGGGAAAGAGGTACGCCCCGCAGTTACAGTTTCTTGTCAACGTAAATGAAATTACACTCCATTTAATCCCACGGTTCGGAGAAATAAACCCTTTCACGGGCTCAAGTGAAACAAATTTAATATTGAACTGGAGCATGTTGTAAATATTGCCCGCCCGCGTTCCCCGCCCGCGTTCCCCGCTCTAGTATTACACCGCACAACACCGCGGCCGTTCGAGAACTCGTCGTAGGCCATCAGCACTTAACTGTTCTTAAAATATCTCAGAAACTTCAGATCAGTTTTCAGTTATGGAAATGTGTAATAAATCATTCGAAATGAGTTGGGATTCCGAAAAGTGTTGGATTGATGAGTTCCAAAGTTGCTGAATGCAGAGGAGAATGTCGTGAGGTTTGAAATTTGCCAAAGCCTCCTAACCAGATATATGGGAGATGGTGACGCTATTTTTTTTTTTTTTTTAAATCGTCATGTGCTGAGGTAGTGCTGGAGAAAATTGACACCATGCATGTTGCAGGGCTGTCCATAAATCCGTAAGAGTACGAGGGGGTGGAGATCTCTTCTGAATGGCACGTTGCAAGGCATGCCAGATATGCTCAATAATGTTCATGTCTATGGAGTTTGGTGGCCATCAGAGGTGTTTAAACTCAGAAGAGTGTTCCTGGAGCCACTCTCTATCAATTCTGGACGTGTGGGCTGTCGCATTGTCCTGCTGGAATTTCCAAAGTCCGTCGGAATGCACAATGGACATGAATGGATGCAGGTGATCAGCCAGGATGTGTACGTACGTGTCACCTGTCAGAGTCGTATCTAGATGTATCAGGGGTGTCATGTCACTCCAACTGCACACGCCCCACACATTTACAGAGTCTCCACCAGCTTGAACAGTCCCCTGCTGACATGCAGGGTCCATGAATTCATGAGATTGTCTCCATACCCTCCCTCAAGAGCCTGGTATGCAAGTGCCAGGTACGGGTTTGGCGAACCCGCGGTGCCCGAGCTGGACACTTGTGAGCGGTGCAAGTATCCCACACCGTAAACTTCTAACATGCTTCAACGACCACCGTAGGATTGATGTGTGTCTAGGAGAACGGGGAGCTTGTCTTCATCGCCCGGTTCGCGAGGACGGAACAAACTTCTATAAAAAAAACCCCTCAACCTCAAGGTCAGACACGTGCCGAGTAGGTGAATGGATGATGAGGGAAATCATTCCCTAGCGTGCAACCGCAGGGGCACCTGCGCACCCCTGTTGTATTAGCATTTCCTTTTAAATCGGTTATTCCCGTGGGACCAAAATTCAGCCTCACAAAAAAACAATAAAAAAAATCTGCTGTACGGGTGTGCCGCAGACGAAAATAAATACAACATGTTCTATGAAGCGGGTGAGGGTTGATAGCCTCCCCCCCCCCCCCACCGCTTCGGAAAGTAATGGTAACAGAAAAGCTTGTTCGCTTGCGAACGCTTTTATAGTGATGCAAAGGCTGGAAGGAACCTTCGAAAAAGATTCACAGTTTTATATTTCAAAGGGGTTAGAGGGTCTGGTAGAGACCCTATATTCGGCGAAAAAGCTGAGGAACGGAACGCTGCTGCTGGAAACAACAACTAGTAAGCAAGCTACCGAACTCCTTAACTGTGAGAAGCTCCGGGAGTTCGCCGTTACCTGCGAACTCCACAAATCCCTAAACAGCAGCAAAGTCGTTGTCACCTGCCGTGACTTAATAGATATTGGGACAGTGGAACTCGTTGAGGAGTGGCATGATCAGAAAGTGGTTGAGGTACGTCAGATCGCACGAAGGGTTAATGGCAGTATTGAAAAGACTGCAACCTGACGTTTGACATTCCACTACTGCCAAAGAACATCAAAGCAGGGTACATAAACCTGAATGTCCGTCCGAGTACCCGATGCGCTGTTTTCAGTGTCAGTGGTTCGGACATACGACGGCGTCATGTAAGGGTGGTAAATGCGGCAAGGGGGCACATGAGCCGGGCGTTAGCTGCACGCTAGTCGCTACCACAGGTGTGAGTCAACTGCTCCGGATCGTATCCGGCCTGGAGTAGGGAGTGTCAAGTATATATTGAAGAGCGCAAGATACAGGAGTTAAAGACCAAAGAGCGGATTCCTTATGCAGAAGCAAAGAAGAATAAGGCCAAGTCGCTCGCCGCTCCAATTTTTGGAACTAGCTTTGCTAAAATGGCTTCAACTCGCGTCAGGAAACAGAGTGTTGCTAACCCAGACGACCTGAGCACAAATACATCGTGCTCATGTCAATACAAATGCGGCGCAAAATCCGCTAATATCGCAACATCTAAGACCACGGACGTCGGTAGCAGCACGTCTGCGACCTCAACCACATCAGCAGCAGTGAAACAGGATCCACCAGCAGGAATAGTGAAAGTACAGCCACCTCCAATACCACCACGTGCTGGCACAGTGGTAGCTTGACAACCAGCTTCCAAAGTTACTGAAGGCGATCAGATGATCCGGAGCCCAAAGTTTAGACGGACGGATTCGACACAGTTAGTGAAATCACCCTCTTCGTCCCATGCCAGAACAACTGGTGGAAGGGAGAAGAAGGGAAAAGGAAAGAGGAAGAAGAAGGCCAAAGAGGCGAATGAGTTGTCTACTGAGTCGGAGACGTCTGTCCCTTCGGAGCCAGAGGAAACTGAAATGCTGGGGAACGAGACCGGTCCCCAGCAGATAATGACCGAAGACCCACCCGAACCGGGCCGGGTGAAACTAAATAGGTAGGATGGCTCCCATCCTCCAGTGGAATATTAACAGTTTTACAGCTCACAAAGATGAGTTGCAGCTCTTAGCACGGTTTGATCCTTTGTGTCTCTGTCTCCAAGAGACACATTTCAGACCAACACATCAACCTGTGCTGAGAGGTTATGACGCATACCGAAAGGACGATACCGAGGGTGATCGATTGAAGGGCGTAGTGGCTATGTTTATCCGAAACACTGTCCACTCCAAACCTGTCGCTCTCACCTCTCCCTTACAAGCATTAGCGCTTAAATTATATGGACCGGTGCAACTGACTGCTTGCTCCTTATATCTACCGCCGGGGTCACCAGTTGACTGCGGTCAGCTGGCTGATATCATTCGGCAAATCTTTCGGCCTTTTCTCCTATTGGAAGACTAACGAGCATAATGCGTTGTGGGGTTCGACCACCAATTGCCCCAGAGGTCAGGAGATTTGTAGATTATTAGAACAGGAGGATTTGTGCATCCTGAATACCGGCCAAATGACGCACTTTACTACTGCTTACTGTTCGTCCCCTGCCATTGATCTTTCTCTTTGCTCTCCTTCAATATCGGACCCCGTGTATTGGGAGGTGGATCGTGACCTTCATGGAAGCGACCACTTCCCACTATGGTTACACGCAGAGTTCGAACGTGGAGTAAGAACTGCTATACGAAAATGGAATATCAGCAGAGCTGACCGGAAGCTCTACAGTCGTTCAGTCTATCTCGAACAGCGCCATAACATTAATGAGAAGGCGAAACATGTCACAGATGTAATTCACCGGGCCGCTGATATTTCCATGCCTAGCAACTGTGGAGCGCTGCGCAGAACGCCCGTCCGCTGGTGGAGCGATGAATGTCGTTGCGCTATTCAGGGTCGCAGACCCACCCTGCGTCGGTTTAGATTGCGTCGTGTAATTGAGAGCAAAATAAAATCATAAAGTATGGGAGTCAATCCGCCGTATATCTTGGAAGTACTCTCCATCGCCAGTATCTGGATTACTGGATCAGGGGCGTGTAGTCGCCGACGAGCGAAGCATTGCGCAACTGATGACAAAGTACTTCGCGGCCGTCACTTCGTCTGCCGGACTGGACCATCAGGTCCAGCAACGAAGAATATCTGCCGAAAGGCAAATCCTTAGCTTCGACTCATCGGAACTGCAAGACTACAATAGTCCATTTTCAGCTTGGGAGCTGGAATCTGCTATAAACACCGCCAAAGACACTGCGCCAGGGCTGACCTTATCCAGTACCAGATGCTGAGGCATCTTAGAAAAGATACTAAACAGTACCTCCTGGGTATTTTTATTGATATTTGGACCGGAGGACACTTTCCCGACTCGTGGAAAGAAGCAACGTTAATCCTAATTTTAAAACCAGGAAAGATAAGTTGCTGCCAGGTAGCTATCGAAGCATCGCCTTAACGAGCTGTGTTGGGAAGACACTAGAACGGATGGTCAACCACCGTCTCGTCTGGTGTCTCAAGTCCCGTAAATTGTTGAGCCATTTTTAGTGTGGATTCAGGACATCTAAAAGGCATACGATACTACCTGGCGGCATGTTATTTTAAAAGTTATATGAACTGAGTTTCAAGGGAAATCTGCCTAGATTTTTAAAATCATTTTTATTTCGACGTTGCTTCCGGTACCGAGTCGGCAGAGAAGTGTCATACCTTTTTATTCAGGAAAACGGTGTTCCCCAAGGTTCAGTTTAAGTGTTACTCTTTTCGCCATAGCAATTAATAGCATTATAAGGAGGCCCATCCGGTACTCCTTATATGTTGACGACTTTTTAATTTTTTGTGCATCGTCTAGCCTGAGAAGCACTGAGCGGCAGCTGCAGCTCGCGCTGAACAGGCTGGATGACTGGTCAGTACACACCGGCTTTCGTTTCTCTGTAGAGAAAACCCGCAGTAGAAGTCTTTTGGCAGGACGTCATCTCACCTTGAGGCACACCGTTTTAGTTTTAAATGAAACTGTTAGATTTCTGGGTCTCATTTTAGACATTAGGCTTACTTGGCTTGCACATCTTAAAGATGTTAAAGCCGGAGCCTTAAGATCCGTTAATGTTTTAAAATTTCTATGTGGCAGGTCATGGGGCGCTGACCGCTACTGCCTGCTACAGTTTTATAGAGCCTTTGTACGGTCGCGGTTGGAGTACGGTTGCATTGTCTACGATTCGGCGCGGGACAGTTACTTCCGTATACTGGATAGTGTCCACCATGCAGGAATTCGTCTCGCCACAGGTGCATACGGCACCGGTCCGATACCCAGCATTTGTGCTGAGTCTGGCGAGCCGCCGCTTTCCACCCGTCGGCGTCTCCTCATGGTGCGACACTACATACATATTGCCGCAACTCCTGGCATTCCCATGTACGACGTAGTTATTCATCCTAACTTTGAACGGCTTTATAGCAACCACCAAAGAGCTAATCCGTAAAGCCACCGTACAAAGGCTATTTTAGAGGAATATTGGTTCAAGATGCCCTCTCTTATTCACCAGGGTTGGGTAAATCTCCTCCCTGGCTTTTAAAGAGGACCAGAACGATTTTAGACCTGTCACGGTACAGTAAGCTGTTTACCACTGACAGGGTATTTATTAGTCTTTTTAGCAATGTTTTAAATCAGTTTCACGATGAAGCTGCCAAGTTAGCCTGCAACAAGGTCAGAATTGACTTTGATCCGGTCCCAAAGTCTGACCTTGCCTCGGCGGGGTAAAGATTTGTTTTTGACATTTGGCAGAGGCAGCGGTTGGAGGTAGAGCATAATAAGCTCCGGCTGGACAAACCGACCGTTCAGCCGTGGAGCAGCTTCTTCCAGCGGGCGAGGAGGGATGTGGTTCTCCTTACTCACTTCCATATAGGGCACTGTCCTCTGACACACGGATATCTTCTCCGCCGAGAGGACTCTCCAGAACGTAATTCTTGTGGCGTACCTCTGACGGTGCGCCACATTTTAATTGATTGTGTTTTGTTTTTAGACTTAAGGGCAGGCGTTGGCTTAGCAAACGGTTATTTTAAACAATGAGATCGGCAGTGTGGCGAGGGTTATAAAATTTTGTGTATTGGCCCGTATAGTGCCTAAACTTTTTGGCAGATCGGCCTAGTTTGAAGATGGATGGGTGGCTCCTTTACAGCCACCATCCATATGCATTGTTTTTATGTTTTTTATCGTTATAGTTCATGTCTCTCTGGCCTTTATACACCCGGCGAGACATGTAGTGTTTTTAATTCTTCTCGTGAACCTGTTTGGCCCTTTACAGCCATACAGGTGTTCTACGGTCTTAAGGTCCTGGTGGCCCTTTTAGAGCCACGTCCTGATTTTTGTGAATTATTTTATTTGTTGTCTGTGTGGCCGACCACTTTACAGTCGACCATGCAGACAGTATTTTATTATTCTCTTTATCCCGAAGTATTAGCTGGTCATTGTTAGGGCGCTAATGACCTCGCTGTCGACGCGCCCTTAAAGCCACAAAAACAACAACAGTCTCCATACCCGTACACATCCATCCGCTCGATACAATAGTCCCATTAATGGGGTCGTAAAAGGGGTCTCACAAACATTATATTACGTAGAAGATTTTTTTTCTTATCTTGTATATATTGGATTGAGAGTATGCAGAAACCAAGTTTTCGACCCTCCAACACCCTCGGCACAATTTTTCTGTGGCAAAAAACATCAAATTTTGGAAACTTTTTTCAGTGTTTCGTCTATAACTCCTTCATGACGAGTCATAGCAAGAAACACTATTTCCAATTTGAAAGAGGACAAAATACTTTTTCTAAATTCAAAACAAAGCGAGCTACAGTTCATGGAAAATCAGCCAAATTTCACAATTTTTCCTAAAAGTTGGGTTTTTTACCTACTTTGTCCGCTCAAAATGACCTGAAACCCCTATAATTTATATAACTGATATATATGTATTTCTGTATGGACACAGTATATATATGTCTACACTTTGATTACTGATGGTCAATTCAATAATCATATAGCAGTGTTGGCCCAGGAGGTCCCGAAGGATTGTTCCGCCGCCAGGTGACATTGTTTTCGATACGCCGCGCAATGCGCTCCTTTGTTGCTGCCTAAGCTACCCAGGTAATAGTACCGGATGCGGGGAATCTACAGCTTAAGTTGGAAACCAAACAACAGAATCGTTCTGGCTTACTTCATATTACACAGCAAACTATTGCAGAGGTGAAGGTCGGGTCAATGGCCTTTGAAAATCACTGCTGAGACCGGGATTTCGAGCTCCAGTCAGATGCCTTAAGCACTGAGCTACCAGTCCGTTCTAGTATCTGATGGTATTTGTACCAGTTTGAAAAAAGGATTTGCAAAATTGGAAAAATAATATGATTTAACAAAGTTTATTTATGCAGTCTTTTTTTTTTTTTTTTTTTTTTTTTTTTTTTTTTTTTGTAACAGTTTAACGTCCCTTTTTAACAACGTGGTCTTTAGAGACGGGAAAGGATGGGGGCAAGGAATGGGAAGGAATTCGGCCATGGCCTTTTGAAGGAAGCATCCCGGCATTCGCCTGGAGTGATTTGGGGAAACCATGGAAAACCCAAACTAGGACTGCTCCGGACGTGGGCATTCGAACCCGCCGTCCTCACCGAATGAGAGGCCAGGAACTGCTATCCGTTACACCACCACGCTCGGTTCTTTATGCAGTCAAAATTAAAGTCATACCTAATATAGGTCAAAAATTAGGTACATAAATCCATTTCTTTCAGTTTAATCGAGATTGAAACAATGGTTTTCCATTTGAATTTGTGTCAGTACTTCAAGGGAACAAATTGTCTCTATATGAAGCATTTAAATCTCTTCAAGATGAAAACACCCAACATTAAAAGTTTGTTCTGGACGGATGATTTCTCCCGCATAAAGTTATGTGGCTTCGTAGTGAAGACCTTGGCTGCTTCTGTGGAAAATATGAAACCTATTTGACAACGAACTATAGATCAAACATCACAGTTATATTTGACGGACTACCGAAGTGATTCTGCGCAGAGAGAAATAAAGTCATCTGAATGTTTTTGTAGTTTGAAATCACAGATACTTCAGCAGACATCATTTTCCAGTGTGGAAACAAATGGTGCAGTGACGCAACAAATGAGAGTAGCAAGAACCGTCTAATGTCGATACTAATGCAAAAACTGAAAAAGGAGGCATTCAAGATCAACAAGGAAAACAAGATGCAGCTGGATTGATCGTTGACGCAGCTACTTCCCAAGCAGCAAAATTTGACAGTGTGATAATTCTAAGTGAGTATATTGGCTTCTCTCATTTTGCTAATGGGCCTTGGTAACATTTACAAGTTGAACACACACATATCCTCTTCATCCATTCATTTGCAGGATGTGATACATTATCAGCATATTTCGGCTATGGAAAGAAAAATTCTGCTGCCTCATTCAATACCAACCATATCTGAAAGTAACATGCATGCTAACTTCTCAGAACTCCTAGTCTCTAGAGACTAGCATCCGGAGAACACGCAGGGGAACAGGTCATCTTGGAATGGTACGGAAAAATTACTTGTGGTACTCTGGAAGGCTCAGATATGAAATGTTTAAGAAATCTGCCCAAGAAATGCATTTAGGCTGGCACGGTTTCCACCAAAATCAGATGAGGCAACGTTTCACTCAATATGCACGTACCAACAAGTAAAGGATGGTTGAGTCGAGAAATGCACCCATTGCCACCGGGATGAAGGAAAGGTTCGTCCAGTCTTATTCCAGTTACTATAATAAACGCATTCAGTAGGACGCCGGTTCGAATCCCGTCCGGGCATCCAGATTTCGGGTTTCCACGGTTCCCAAATCACTCCAGCTGAATGAATCCTTCAAAAGGCCAAGGCGAAATCCTTCCCATTCCTTGTCCCTAGTCCCAACGTGCCCTAATGACCTCGACGTCGACGAGGCTTAAAGCCATAAGAAAAAAAAAACAATAATAAAATACGCTGAATCTAAGTTTACTTCCTGCAAGAAACCTTAGTACTCCACCATGCATCTGTCATAATCAGTACAGCACTGTTTAGCTGCTTGCAAAAATTGCTCTGAGCCTGTCTCGTGGAAACGTTCCTGAAATGAAGTAGAAGAAGGAGAGGAAGACTTCTTGGACCTCGAGGAAGCTGATCCTGATGCAATGGACGAATCGGATACAATTCATCGATAAGCCGGGACAATCCAAACGGAAAAGAAATTGATTTATGACAATTTTTAACTTATTACGAATTTATTATGACTTAATAACTTTACGCCATAACATTATGCATTCATTTTCGCTCTATTATCAGCAGAAATAGAGCGATCTGGTAGCTCAATGTTTAAGGCGTCTGAGTGGAGATCGAAATCCCGGTCTCAGCAGTGATTTTCAAAGGCCACTGACCAGAACTTCACCTCTGCAACAGTTTGCTGTGTAATATGAAGTAAGCCAGAACGATTCTGTGGTTTGGTTTCCAACTTAAGCTGTAGGTTCCCCGCATCCGGTACTATTACCTGGGTAGGTTAGGCAGCAACAAAGGAGCGCATTGCGCGGCGTATCGAAAACAATGTCACCTGGCGGCGGAACAATCCTTCGGGACCTCCCGGCCAACAGTGTTATATGATTATTGAATTGACCATCAGTAATCAAAGTGTAGTACATACATGTACTGTGTCATATGGAAATACATATATATCAGTTATATATACAGGGGTTCAGGTCATTTTGAGCGGCAAAGTAGGTAAAAACGCAACTTTTAGGAAAAGTGTGAAATTTGGCTGATTTTGGATGAACTGTAGCTCGCTTAGTTTTGAATTTTGAAGAAATTTTGTACTACGAAAGTTGTAGGACATTTTGTCCTCATTCAAATTGGAAATAGTGTTTCTTGCTAGGACTCATCAGGATGGAGTTATAGACGAAACACTGAAAAAAGTACCAAAATTTTGATGTTTTTGGCCACAGAAAATTGTGCCGAGTGTGTTGGAGGTCGAAAACTTGGTTTCTTCATACTCGCACCAATATATACAAGATAAGAAAAAAAAAATCTTCTACGTGATTTAATGTAAGTGAATACTACCCCTTTACTGGACTACAATTTTAAACGAGACTCGTCAGACCAGGCAATATGTTTCCAATCATCAACAGTCCAATATCGATGTTGGCGGGCCCAGGCGAAGCGTAAAACGTCTTGTCGTGCACTCAGCAAGGGTACACGAGTGAGCCTTCGGCTCCGAAAGCCCATAGCGATGATGTTTCGTTGAATGGTTCGCACGCTGACACTTGTTGATGGCCCAGCATTGAAATCCACAGCAATCTGCGGAATGGTTGCACTTCTGTCACGTTGAACGATACTCTTTATTTGTCGTTGGCTCACGTTCTTGCAGGATCTTTTTCCGACCGCAGCGATATCGGACATTTGATGTTTTACCAGATTCCCGATATTCACGGTGCACTCGTGAAATGGTAGTACGGCAAAATCCCCACCTCATCGCTACCTCGGAGATCCTGTGTCCCATCTCTCGTACGCCGACTATAACACCACGTTCAAACTCACTTAAATCATGATAACCTACCATTTTAGCAGCAGTAACAGATCTAACGCTTGCGCCAGACACCTGTTGTCTTATATAGGCGTTGTCAACCGTAGCGCCGTACTCTGAGTGTTTATGAATCTCTGTGTTTGCATACGCATGTCTATACCAGTATCTTTGGTTCTTCAGTGTATAATAAGAACAAAATGGTAAATGACTGTGAACAGTATTTGGGTGATCTCAACAGAATATCACCAAGCGTGGTGGGTGGAATAAGTAAAAACCGAGCGTGGTGGGTAAAAAAAAACAAAAAAAAAAAAAAAACCAGGATATCTACTTGGGTAGGTTAACATGGGATGAAGATAAATGCAAAGAAGAGTCAGATTTAGGAACAAAGATAAAAACTAAAAAGTGATTATGACTATAGGGTGGGGTAAAATTGGTCGTTGAAGACTTGAAATGTGAATACCTTGGCATACATTTGATAATAAACTCAGCTAGGCAGGACACATTGGACAGGAAGTAGGAAAGATTTAAAAATCTTTCACTTATTAGAGAGAGTGATGAGAGAATATACCAGAGAAGTAAGGGAATAGTCAATCTCTGGCCTGCAAAGCTGGAAAAGTTTCGAATGCCTGAAAAGTGTGAATCTTTAGCCAATAAGGAATTTGTTTAGAGTATAAGTTACTATTTACAATAATTTTGTCCGCATGTTGGAGCGAATCAAGAGAGCTGCCAACGAGATCGAGCTGGGATTGACGGAAGAGACCGGTGATGAAGGGGGTCTTTTGTTTCGAACGGTCGAGTAGACTGGTCGACTTGCAAGCTGGGGCTTGACAGAATCTGCCATCGTTTGGAATGGTGAAGATCAAACTGTGATATTTCCTTAGACGTTGATGTCTATACTTAGATATGTTGGAATGTGGCTGTGTCTGTGAACGGCTGACAATGTAAGGTGGTGTGTAGACTGCGGGTGACAACATTACGGTAAAGATTACGTCGGAGTAAATTGTTTGCACTGATATTTGCTTCTTGAATAACAAAACTAACGCTCTGAGTGAAGAAATTCACCGTGATTAGAGTATCTCTGCTCAGTAACGATTTAAGTCGCGTGCATGTATTGAACCCAAAAATTAAGTTGAAGGGTGCAAATTAATATGAACTTTAGCAAAGGGTATAACCATTGCGTATCCTTGTCATTTTCTTACTGTGCTTGTTAGCAATAATGTAAAATCATGTTCTGATACATTAAAATATTTCAATGTTGCAATGTAGTCTTCACAGGAGTACCGCCTGATAGTGTTGTGGAAACACAATATTTCGACGGCGGAGCCAGCCGTCGAAATATTGTGTTTCCACAACACTATCCGTCGGTACACCCGTGAATACATTGCAGTCATACGCCGGGAAAGTCTTCGTTCTTACATATTTCAATGTTGTCATACAATATTTTCTTTCATAACATAATGACCACTTATGTAGGACAAGGGTGTTGTTTTACAAATTTTGATTGTTTATGATGTTTTAAAAATAAATACACTTCATGTCTGTTGGTCATGTTGATTTTTCAATAAAATAGTCAGGTTATTGCGATTGTTAGTTTACTTACGTTTGCCGAATTATTTGGAACACCTTTTTCATTAATTAATTATTAATTATTCATAATTAAAAATAATATAGGGCCTGCGATGAAACCTGGTTCATTAATATATATTATTATTATTATTATTGCAGCTATATCAATCCTTTTTTCAGGATGTAGCCTCTTTAAGCCTAATGAGCTATATATTAGAATTTAATTCTACATAGTGTTGCTGTAGTTCTTTCCAGGCCGATCGATCCTGAGCCGCCCTCTTCCAGTTCACGCCTGTAACTCGACGTATATCTTTATCCCAGCGATCCGGGGGTCTTCCTCTTGCTCTTTTCAGGTTTCTCGGTATCCAGTCCAGCACTACCGTAGTCCAACTTTCATCTCTTTTGCGAGCAACATGACCGGCCCATTGCCATTTTTGGGTCATGACTCTTTTTAAGATGTCTGTTACTTTAGTTATTGAACGGATGTGCACAGCCCTTTTCCTGTCTCTTCTTGTAAACCCTAGCATTGCTCTTTCCATACTTCGCTGGGCAGTTCTCAGTTTTTGCTTCGTGTGACTATTTAGGGTCCAAGTCTGGCAGGCATATGTGAGGACCGGTAATACACATTGTTCAAATACCTGTTTTTTAAGATGTATTGGCATGTTCGATTTAAAAACTATGGAATTTCTTCCATATGCTCTCCAGCCCAGCTTTATCCGTCTGTAGATCTCAGGCTTTGAGTCACCATTCATATTGATCAGTTGGCCAAGATAGATGTACTGATCTACGAACTCAATACCAGAATCTTTCATGTCCGCCTTGTCTTTATCTTTTTCTGCCCATTTGTTTTGCATGATTTTGCTTTTTGATATATTTATTTTAAGGCCCACTTCACTGCACGCTGTGTCTAGTTCATTTATCAGTTCTTTGAGCTCTTCCAGACTGTTTGAGAGTAAAACTATATCATCAGCGAATCTTAAGTTGTTGAGATTTCTTCCATTTATTCTCAAACCTCGGTTTTGCCATTGGATTTTTGACATTGCCAACTCTAGGACTGATGTGAATAGCTTGGGGGATATAGAGTCTCCTTGTTTTACCCCTCTTTCTACTGGGAACTCTTTGGTGACTTCAGCGATGTTGACAAAAGCAGTGGAAGTGGTGTAGATGTTGTACAGTAAGTCAATATAGCCGGGATTCACTCCTTGTTCTAAAAGGGCTTGCATGATTGCAGAGTGATGGACTGAATCAAAAGCTTTTTCAAAATCGATAAAGGCCAAACAGAGGGGCATCTGGTATTCATTTGCTCGACTTATTACTTCGTTGATGACTTGGATGTGATCTACTGTGCTGAATCCTGACCTAAAACCAGCCTGTTCAATTGGTTGCGCTGTGTCCAAGGTGGAACTGATGCGGTTATTGATGACCTTTGTAAACACTTTGTATATGACAGGAAGAAGGCTGATGGGGCGGTAGTTTTTAATATTGTAACGACTGCCCTTTTTGTATAGCAACACAATCATTGCTTTGTTCCAGCTGGATGGGATATTTCTCTCTTCGAGGCATTGTGAAAACACCTTAGCTAGGTGTCTGTAAGTTTCTTCTCCAGTCAATTGGAGTACGTCAATAGACAGGCCGTCATAACCACTAGCTGATCCTTTTTTCATTTCGTTCACTGCCCTTCTAACTTCATATGGGAGGACTTCAGGAATTGATGAGTCTGGGCTTGATGTCATTAAAGGATTTTCATCTTGCTTGCTGTATAAGGACTGATAGAAGTTCCTGATATGATCCAATACTGCCGTTTTGTCTGTAATACGCTCATTATCATCAACTAAAGCTATTATTTGTTTCTTTCCTATCATTAATCTTTGTTTTGCTTTCTTATGTGCAAGACCATTAGAAAAGAAATAACAGCTGACATCAAGAAATATGACGAAAACCTGGTCAGATCAGTTATAGAGAACATTAATATATATATATATATATATATATATATATACTAGCTGTTACCCGCGACTTCGCACGCGTGGATTTAGAATTTGATTGCTAGAATTGGATGCACAAAGCTGAAAGTTGGCATAATATGACGGGAACGCTATCGATATAACATTCTACCGTCGAACCTTTCTCATTTATTCATATCGCAAAAAAACAGAAACATTTAGATATTATGCGTTTGTCTTTCACAGTTCAGATAGTTTTCATAATTTAATGACAATATGTTCTTATTTATACAGAATATGGTATCCCATGTCCATCGTAATGTCAAATAACATCTCCTTGTCAAATGTCATCACGACTGGAGTAGCCGTTTAGCCCAAGAAACGTAACAGACAGAGTTACTTTCGCATTTATCATATTAATATAGATATACACGCGTGATCGGATAATGGCCGTCTATTGTCTTCTTCTGATGGGCCAGGGGTTAATGTCGCACGTAACGTCATTTCACGGCCGTGGAAAAGATTCAAAAGATTCCAGGGTGAAGGAAACAATCAACATCAGTACGGGCGAGGTCGACCACTTGCTATAACTAGTTCGCTAGTGAACCGATTCTTTTGAAAGAGTGAGTTCTTTTTGGAGACTGTAGGCGTTTGCATGGCCACGATCTCAACCCAGCGGTACGACACAAGTAAACTAAACTAATGACGGTGGGGCGTCGGAAGGTACGCGGTGTCCTTTGAACTAACTTCAATAAGAAAAGTGTGGTTGCTGTGACGGTGTGGATCAGTATCGGTGAAGTGGCCCGACATACGATCTGATAACTTCTCCGACTGTCTTTTAATCTGGGAAAATCTGCAGAGCAAAAAGAAGTTGGCTGTTGAGCGAAAAAATAACTCAAATATTATTTGTGAACAGTAATTTGCATTTGATTTTAGGAGTTTTGTAAAATTTATTTTACTTTAAGTTTGTACCAGTAAATAAATTAATGTAAAAGTAAGCATGCTTTATTATTATCAAGATACCCTCTCAAAAATTTCACCTTATTTCAGTGACGTTTTGAAATGGCCTTTCTTGTGTAAAAATAATCCGGTAGTATTTAATAAAAATAGTTTTAGGACATATGAAAGTAACTGCCTGTTAGATTAACTTATGAGATCAGTCTAAATGTAAATAAAACGAACAGATACTAAATTCAAAATAGGAATAATCTTTCATTTTATTTAAAGTCAGCTTGTGAATTAGTGAACCGTTCAAAAGAACTAGTTCTTTTCACTGAGTGATCAAATGAGCGTCGTCTTTTTAGTGAGTCACTTTGCCCACCTCTAGCTACAACCCAGCGTCAGAATCGTTATCTTGCCTTCAATGCCCGAAGATTTCCAACAGCACAGTACCTGCAGTGGCTAGAAACTTCGCAGCAGCCTCTCGGTCACACGTCTTCGCGCCTGTATTGTCGTCTGCTCGTCTGTGGCGGTATGAGATTAAAACACGTAACCAACCTACTGCATTAGCCAGTCCTGCATTAAGTTACGTTGCTGCTTCATTGGGAGGTTGCTAAAGACTCTATGAGAGCCTACTCTGGATTGTGCTCCGCGACCGTAGCCATGGAGCGGGTAATTAGCAACCTATTGGCTACTCTTTACGTGGCCATCAGGTGGCCATCCCATAATTGGTCCATTAAAGCTTAGTAAGGACTTCAAAGAGGAGGGAGTGGGATGAGACTTCCTCCCGCTTTCAGGTACGTATAATTAACAAGTTTGGGCTGTTATTATTCTGATTTGCGTTGGCATCTATATTGCGATTCTTCATTAAGTAGATTTTTCTTTAAAATTCTTTCGCTATCCTACAGTTGTCGGACTATAGAGAGACGTAATTCCACACACTTCTCTTCTTAATTGGGCTCTCTCGCCGCTTACCTGGTGAGCGTAAAGTGAATAATGTAGCTGTAAACCTCCTTCAGCCAACCCTTCCCTGAAATTCAAAAAAGGCCAGAAAGCATCCCAAACTGTTTAGTCACCACTTATCATTTAATGCACTGTTTCCTTTTCTTTATCAGCCGGTATTATAATGTTTATCTTTTAGCTGATTCAATCCGAAAACAGTACTTAAGATAATAATTTCTAGCTATTTCTTCTTTTAGTTTTAAAGATTTTTAGTTATGTCCACTTTTTGACGTTTCTTAAATATTCCATAACTGTTCTTAATAACATTTCTTTCATTTATATATGTGATGCGCAGTGATAAAATTCCATAACAGTTCCTAACAACGATTCTTTTCTTTTGCATGTGTTGTACAGTGATGAATAACGCCAGCTTTCAATAATCTAAAGGAGGGTTTACACGATTCACTTTTCACAATCACTTCGGATGAATCACTCGCAGTGAAAGTAAGTGAACTGTGAAAACAAAGAATCATCAAAAGTGTTCATCCAAGATGGCGGATGAAAGAAGTTGACTGGGGCTTTTCGTTCACTTTTGGCATTTCATTTGGATGAATCAAGAAGAGTAACGCGTGTAAACAGTCAAAATATCGAAGTGAAACATATTCCTGAATTGGTGGCAATTTTTTGTTTCTGATTTTTAATTGGAAAGAAGTAATAATAATAATAATAAAAAAGTGATGTAAATTGTGCTTGTAAGTAAAGTTAATGTGTTTCAAAGCAGTTATCAGTTGCAAGAAACGTGATAGTAGTTTCTAGCTACAGTTATCATTAATACATTTTCTCATTAGTATCCTGTTTTGTAAATAGTGGTGAGTTTTTTGATAGCAGATCTTTGTGATTCATACACTCGAAGACGATTTTTAAATGCCTTTTTTGTCCTGCAATACCCATTCTAACACGCCACAAGATTTAATTTCTTGTCCACCAACTTCTCTTTTTTCAATTAACTTTCTTCACGATGTAACTTTTAATTCTTTAGGACGCGTTTCTGAATATTAAATCCACTCCAACACGCACAAGTTTGTTTGTTGCCATCTTGAAGTGAACTGAACGGTTCATTTGTGATGATACGTGTAAACTAAAAGTGAATTAATCTTCACTTTCAGTGCGTGATTACGAAAAGTGAACCGTGTAAACCCGCCTTAAGTTCCCTTCTAGAAAAACACAATGCCCTAGTAAATACTTATATATGCGATTTAAGGCTTCATTAAAAGTATCCTGTGTCAAATTCGCTTACCTAACTAACTAATAATCTCTCTGCGCTTATTCAAACACGGCAATGGCTTTGCTCTTTTACCTTCCACGCACAGCAAGTTATGGAGCGACTACATTAAAGTGCTCATTTACGAAAAAAACGACAAACGACATATCCATTAATTACTCAAATGCACTTCAACTAACTTAAGCTAATAGTCGAATACACACACACACACACACACACACACACACCCTTTCCCTGCTGTAAAATTTTACCGAGTGATCATACACGCATGTAAGGCTGTTAAAAAATGAAAGGTGCCATCTTAGATTTGCCCCAGTACTTATTCCTTCTGTGTAATTTCTCCAATCGATGGTACTTTTTTGCTGCCAATTGCCAATAGTCCCATCTTGTATTAAATCCTAGTGGTGTAATAATTTTACAATTTGCCCACCACTTGATTCTAATCTCGCCCCAATAAAGGCCTAGAGGCGTCAACACGGTCACTGATTATCTTACTTACAGATAAAAACTTTATCACACCCTTATGCCCGAGATCAAGTGCGACTTCATGTTTGTGGCCACTCTTCCCTCCCACATACCACTCCTAACTTTTATTCCAATAATTATTGTAACTGATATAGACCTCATCCGCTCACCGCCAATGTTAAAACTCAGCAATTTATTTCACCAGAGCTCTGTGTTCCAGTGAATCCCAACGCAACTTCTTTAGAAGTTTTCGGTAGAGTTTTTGCACACTGACATTTGCCAATTTTATTTCATAGGTGGTGCATCTTTGAAGGATACCATTTTAATTGATGTAATGTTTTATTTATTAATATGCTAAGTTCTAAAATAAGTGAAACTCTGAAAGGGAAGGTGATGGTTATGGAGACACATTATGCCAAACTTGGCAAGACGTGAATAATTAATTCTTTATTTAACAAGTTATACATTAAGAAATTCTTAAATTGGGTTTGTTATTTGTGACATTAATGATTTGTTTTGTTCGACGTTTAGGCGTTTTTAATAATATTCGAGGAAGACGGAAAGGTAAAGTCCATATCGTTGGAGATTGGATATTGCTCCTGCTATTAGGATTTAGAAACAAACTTTATAATAAAGTATCATACTTTAATTTTTGTCGGTAAACTACATCCTAACCACAAAGTATGATATAATACTTTATTTAAGATAAATTACACAATTCATTGAACGGAATGTTCTTGCACGTAATTAATTTACAAATGACATGTTAGTACTTATCACAAAACGAAATGGAATCGATTCTGTTTTCTGAGAGGGACGAAAGAAGCCAATCATCTACAACACGACTCTTACACATATATTTGGGAAAAAATATGATAATTTATCAAATATAAAATAATTTTTTCCTGTCTTCTGTTACCACCATTTAAACTTTCACCCAAAGAGCAATTAATGCAAAATGGTGGGATGAGGGAAACAGAGTCTCCTTAAATTTAATTAAAAATTAGTGTTCATTTATTTATAAATCCAGGAACGAGTACAAAGTTGACTGAAGAAAGGAAGAGAAACCACGGAGTAAAAATGAGAGCTGTATGGAAACATAGAAAACTGAATCCTTATGGCTATACGTGATCCAGCAGGGTCCAATTGCAGATAATAAATAATATAAATCTAGGATTAGAATGTGGTACCAGTTATCATACTCCGAAAGGGAAACAAATATTAGTAACTAGTTTTATAAGTACGAAAAAAATAATTTTTAACAAATGTTGTCATATATATTTCATTTTAATCTTCCAAAGATAAAAATACTTTGGCATCCGCGGCTGCTATCGCGTGGCGGGTCTCTGAACTGGCGGAGTGTGGCGGGCGGTATACACACGAGCCCCTTTCTTGCCAGCCTCGTCCCCGTACAGGAATTTCGTCGCCGTGTATCTGGATTTGCTGGGGGTGTCTCCTTTCAAGCTTAACGTGCTTTACTGGGCGCCAGCGGCTTGGAATAACTCGCTGAGCGCCGTCGCGGAAGAGATTCCGATCCGCTACGCCTGTCCAAGTCTCCGGGCTTTAGCGGGTCACAAAGTGGCGCTGAATGCTCCACGCAATCTCTCTGGAATTACCACCGTAACACAGGGAGACTGGAGGCATCCAGAGACATCACATTAATATTGCCACAAGAATTTTTATTCGTTGATAAACGCATACAGAAAATATGATATAAATGTAGAAGTGAACTACCGGATTTTTATTTATCGCGTGGTTTTTATAACTTTTTGTTTGATGTAATTATCAAAGTGACTTGAATGCATTGCAGATTAATAAATTATTTAAATGTTTAGTTTTCTCGTGTAGTTTTTTAAGTGTACTTTTTGCTCGAGTCTTTTATTTACATCGTTCTTACTATCCCGGTGAGAGGAAATCGGGATGGTGATAACAACTGACTACTAAATTACATAAAAAATCTAAAAACACTTATAATTTGTGGTTATCCATTTGCAACGAATAGTCAAACAGCATGTAGATAGTAGTTTTTTTCTTTAGTTGCAGGTATTTTTTGGAGTAAAAAAAGTTTTCGGCCCATTAGATGAGAAGCGATTTCGTTTAGTATTGTAACGAATTGCATGACGGAAGTAATGTTACCAAGTGACAAAAGATATTTCACAGCAAAGAAAATTACTTCAACGATATTATACACATCAAGTGGTGTGTTCAGCACATGGAGGAAGGAAATATATGGAGACGACACAAGAGACCTTCACCACGCATTGAAGTGAAGCTGGGCGGAGGAGGAGTGGGGGGCTAGGCCGATCCCATACAGACACGGGGTATATGTACAAAAACCTCAAGGATAAACGTAACGCCCCAATCTGGTGATGGATTATTATGTAACTCGATGAGACAAATAAAGAATAAAATTTTTTGATATCATGCTTAGTTTTCGAGATATTCTGTCTCAAACGTGAAATGGTTTTGGTTGAAATTCAGAAGAAAATTTTTGTCAAAGTCAAATTTGATGACGGATTCTCATTTAAAAAGATGAGACAAATAAAAAAAAAAAGAATAAAATTTTTCGATATCTCGCCTAGTTCTGGAGATATACTGTATCAAAAGTGAGGTGTCTTCAGTTGAAATACAGAAGAAAAATTTCGAAAAAGTCAAATTTAACGATCGATTCTTATGTAACACGGCGAGACAAATCGAAAATAAAGAATAAAATTTTTCTATATCTTGCTTAGTTTTCGGGATATACTGGAATTGGGTTGATATGCGGCCTGGACACACCCCTTACCCTCTCATTTTTAACACTCGTTAAAAAGTAATGCTAGTCTATTAAGTGCAAAATAGCAAGGTATGCTGATTTTCTACACTACACCAACAAATATTTGAGAACAAAGTCATCCCATTGAGAGCTATGACTAAATATTTATAGACAGGCATCGAAGTTTTTAATTCCTACCGCCCACTTCAACAACGATAATTAGAATTCATCTTACTTATGAAATGATATTCCAGATTCTTTCCTCTCTTGCTTATTTGTGCAACCGTATGCAACACAAGATGGCATTATAAAACACTTATACACATTACAAAATGAAATAATCATAATAATAATAATCATAATCATAATAATAATGTGAACATCGCCTTTGTTTGGGATCGCAATATCGCCGCTGCCGCCACTGCGTATGCGCGAGTGTTTAGAGCCTGCTTCACAGATTTAATGTCACTTCTCCTCCATATCTTTCCTTCCTCCATGGTTCAGCATGGCGCAACAGTCAAAAAGTCGTATGTACAAACAAAGTAACAGTAATCAAAATAGGGCTTTTTAATTATTTTAATTTTAATTTCCTGCTCAGGTGGCAATTTCCCTGCACACCCATTTTTCCCCCTTTCCTTTTCGTCTACTTATGGCCGATATTAATTTGAACTTTAATTTTTTTAGCGTTTATAGCAAATTATTCATCGTTTCTCTTGATAATTTATTTCCACCGCTGACCCTCTTTCCTACGAAGGAAAATCTTCCCATACCCTTATGCCTGAAATCGAGTGATAGTTTATGGTCATGGCCATCTTTCGGATTCCATGCACTACTCTTAATTCTTTCACTAATATCTTTTGATGCCTCATCACCAATAAACGCCTTGTACATTCCCATGATTCTCTTTACCCTTCTCCTGTCTTCCAACGAATCCCATTCCAGCTCCTTTATCATATCAATTGCTGATTGTGTTCTACGGTAACATCCAGAGAAAAATCTAGCATCTCTTCTTACCTAGTGTTTGCAGCCTTGTAACAATATATGATTGCACTATTTATTTATTTTGCTTATATGATTACGTCTTGTTGACATCATTAACAGTGCGAGAGCATTGAGGACAAAAAAAGACTTCGGGCCTGGTCTTTTGAATATACTATTCCAGCATTCGCCGGGAGAGATTTCGGGCAACCATATCATCATCATTCCACTCCATTCGACTCGTCATCTTCCAGAGCCGTTCTTGTTTTCAAATCAAGGTTTTATGTACTGCAGGATTGCTAGGCCTATAGTAGTTTTGGTGGGAAAATGAGGAAATGTTGCTATCTTTCTGTTGTGTTCTGCAGATATGCGATAAGTATCTTTTTGCTTGAGAAATGTGTAGTTTTTGAGCCGAAGATTGGGCAACGTCCCGTCATTCGCCTAGAACCTAGATGATAGCGCAAGACCACCTAAAAATCACAATCAGGTCACGCGGTACGCGGGATTTGAACCTCGGCCCGCTGTATTTTACCGATCCAGAGCGGCGGCGCCTTAACGCGCGGCCTCCTTGGCGGATAATTTAGATGGATGGTTGTACTGGGATTTAAACCCTCGTTTTCCCAAATGCTTTCTCCAGCTTTGCCGCTCACCCACCGGGCTCGGTTATTGCACACGAAGCTCATCCTAAGCGAGTTCTATCGGCGTGTACCGTCTTTGTAAGTAACGCAGATCCATAGAAGTGACGACGAGACCAGGGAAATCACCGGGTCCAGTATTGCCTAGATTCATAGAGAAATTTGAATCTCGAGTGTTCACTTCTTATTTCAATTATCAGTCAACATGATAATGTTTATATCATTAAAGATCGTAAATTGCATAATTTAACGATAACTGATGTGAGAAAAAGGTACTGATTTTATTAATTTTGATTATTCATAAAACTTAACAATAAATTCACCGCGATTCATACATGAACAGAATGCGATGCCATTCATTGTGTTCAGCGATTGTGCTCTATCTCGGATGTGTAGTAAGAGAGCGTCTATAAACTGCGTGGCTCGTCGGGGGGGGGGGGGGAGGAGGGTTCGACTGGAAAGCTATGCTGGGCTGCGGGGGGGGGGGGGGTTCCGAGCCAAGCCACGTAGCTTTTCAATCATATTATTATACGTCACAGTTAAAATAAGGTACAGAACACACAACAGCATGTGAATATTTAATTCCGTCATTTAACTATCTCCCTATGAAATTTATCATAGTTTGACAAGATAAAACATGTCTTCTGGAATCGATAGTGAAAAAAGCAACAAGGCACTCGAGGGGGAGGGGGGGGGGGTTTAGAGGCAAAAGCCACGTCAAGCTACAGGGGGGGTGGGGGGTTCACAGGAGGCCAAATTTGAGCAACGTAGTTTCTGGACGCTCCCTAAGGCGGTGACGTGAGTTCGAATTTTTCCAGTGTTAAGGAGAGGCACAATGGTGTCACTTCTGCCATCCTGGTGTAAGGAGCCATCTGGTATGATTGATAATGTTTGAGAGAAGTCTGACGACACAATGTCACGGACATTCTCCCCCCATGTCCCCATGTGTTACAGATCGCAGTATCGTAGTGATGGTCCACACACGGCGCGATGTTAAAGTACTCCTGCGAGTTCTCGAGATTTGTCTGCGATAGAGCACGTGAGGGGCCAGCTCGGACGGCAACTCCGTCTCATTGGCAGTGTCCAGGATATCAACGACCAGTTACAAAAGTTGTGAATCAGCAGAGGTTACATCGGCTTTATGACACCCTTTCCAACCGAATCAGCGTATGCATCCAGCAGTAAAACGTCATAATGATAAGTGCACTCTTATTGCCAAATTCTTTATAAATCTGGCTTGATTTTATAATCACCAAAATAACCTCTCCCACCCTCTCAGCCGGTGAAGTTTCCTTTCGATTCCTACTCTCCTTCTGGGTGCTACACTTCTTTTTGTCTGGCAGTGTATTTACATTTTTATTGTTTTGTGTGGATCATTGTGATGTCTGTATGTTCAGCGTAGTGTTTTGTTTTTGTTTTTGATGAATGAAATACCGAAGAAGGGAGAGGGCGAAACGCGGTGCTGTGCATTCCAGCCTACTCTTCCGAAGAACACGTAGGGGCCTCCAGGAATAACGTCCCCATCCAATCGACTGATCATCATCAGCAGCGCCGTAAGCTGTCACTCCGTACAAAAAACGGAAATGTCTGGATTTGACCTAGGACTTCGGTGAAATCTGCTACTGTGCCAGCCAAGTCCTAATGATGAAAATTTCTTCCACCACCAGAACTCGAATCTGCTAACCCCCCGTGTCGGCGCCAGACCCCATCAGGGGGCATCCATAAATTACGTGAGGTGTTTTCCCGGATTTATGGATTTCCGGACTCCCCCCCCCCCCGTGGTGAGACTACGTGAAACTCCCTCCCCCTTCTGGTGAAATCTGGTCCGCGAGACACCCCTCCTAGAAATCGCCCTAGCAACTTTTTGAGACTATTTTATCCGTCATTTGTAGACCTTTTTTAGCATTTGGTGAGATTTCACCGGACCCCCCCCCCTTTTTATTTCACCTCACGTAATTAATGGACGCCCCCTCACTGTGCCGCAACCAACTGAGCGTTAAAGTTCATCGAAGTCAGAATTAGTTGGTTGACAATGGACAATACATTTAGCTTTAAAACTTGAAGATATGTAAGGGGGCGCCCATTAATTACGTGAGGTGTGTTTCCGGAATTCCGGACCCCTTCTTCCGATCCTTCTGGTGAGATATGGTCGGACCCTCCCCCCTAAGATGACTAGAAAATTTGGCGTCCTTCCTCCCCCTGCTGATCATCCACATAGTTTCTTGAGACCTTTTTAATTTTTAATTTTTAGCTCTCCAGCCTCCATACCCCCCCCCCCTCTGAAATTCGGTATTCGCGTCGTTTCTAGGCCCTTTTATCCCCCAAAAGTCGACATCCCCGTCGTTTCTGGACCCTTTTTTTTAGCTCTACTTCAAAAATTTCAAAAACTCACTTGAGATTTCCGTCGATCCCTCTTCCCCGTTGGTGAGATTTCGCAGGACCCCCCTCCCAATTTCACCTCACGTAATCAATGGGCGCCCCCTAAGAAAATGAGTAGACTGAGTTAGCGTTCGTTTTTATAATGTTGCCACTTTATTTGGGTCAGAGCAAATCTTTCCGAGATAATTTAGTTCGTCTTAACAAACTTGGGAAATCTCGACTCCTTCTTTTTAACAGGCGCGCGTCAGCAGCTCCGAGCTTCATTCGTCCTCACACACACACACACACCTGGGAGCGACTCATCAGCCGAGTCGGCGGACTGGGTGCCGTAAAGCTGCCGCGTGTAATTCGGTTTGAGAGCCGCGGACCCACTGTCGGCGCTGATAAGAGATTGCTCGCACTTTTATCGGGTCAGGCTCGCCAACTTCGCCGCGGAGAAAACTTAGACTCACCGTCTTTCAGCCGTCGTCCTCAAGTTTGTTGCCGGAAATCGCGTTAACGGGCGTCGTGGCAGGCAGGTATTTTATCGTTCAACTTGCACCTCCCCCGTCTCAACCGTCAATCGGGGCACCCGATAGGGCTTAATGTAAATTGGAAAACTGTCTGCCACGAACTTACTTCCTGGCTTTTTATCATGCAAACATAAGTCGCGTAGACTTCATTCTCGTCGGTCTAGTTCGCGCGCGGAAAGTTATTTTGCAGGTGAAGCAAGCTGAACACGCGAAATAGACCTGTCGAATGGCTGGAATAAAACTACAAAGATTTTGGGATTTATTTCTGCAAAGAGTGCGTAGTACGGGCAGTTCTTAGGTTATTTCAAGACGTGTTGCATTCGTTTTTATCCAGGTGTTAACTTCCAAGATGGCGCCCGTTTATTGGGCGGTGAACTCGCGGAGACAGATCGATGCGTCACGACACACCGAAACTCAATTGGTTTGTGACTATATCGCTAGAATCATTCGACGAAATTTGACGTGGTATTCTTTGTTATTTAGTGCCGTTCTTCTTGGAAGGTTTTTCTGTATTTAACATTGATCCATTACCTATGTAAGCTGCGCAGTAACGAATTTATTGAATCAATCGGCAAAAAGTTGGACATTAGCGCGCTTTCTGCTCAAATCCTTAAATATGAAACAATGCAGTGTGTGGAGCAGTTATGGAGCACAATAATTTCTACAAAAGACTGTGTGGTCTCATATGTCTTTATATTACAGGAGGAGAGCGCCATTCACTGCCATTATTATTCTTGGCAGTCTCCTATGGAGTTCTTGTCTTTCAACATTTTCTCCTTATTCAATCGATGGTACATTGCGTCACTTTAGGTGTGTTAACTTGTGATAAGCACTTTGCGATTTAAGCTGTAGGCAGACTCCGACAGAGACGCGCATGCGCCAACGCTCAGCCTGGTTACAGAGACCACACACCAAAAATGCTTTCTCGCCAGAGAGACGAAATACATTTAAAGTTCTCACTTATTACTTTAATTGATAGGAAGCAACCTCTAGTCGCAATTTCGCTACACAAATATCTTCCCTATTTCTTGTTTTTTTTTTTGGTTTTTTTTTTTTTTTTTTTTTTTTTTTTTTTTTTTTTTTTAATTTTAAATTCTTTAAATACAATTTGCCCTCCCACTTACTTTTGCCCATTATGATTTTCAATTTTAGATTCTGTCAGTGACTACTTTACATGCGAAAGATACTTTCCCCCTTCCCTTTTTTTTTACTTGTGGCTTTACGCCTCGTCGACGTCGAGGTCATTAGAGGCGGGATGGGACTGGGGACAAGGAATGGGAAGGAATTCGGCCATGGCATTTTTGAAGGAAGCATCCCGGCATTCGTCTGGACTGATTTGGGAAAACCATGGAAAATCCAAATCTGGATGCCCGGACGGGGATTCGTACCGGCGTCCTCCCGAATGCGAGGCCAGAGCGTTAACCGCTCACCCACCACGCTCGGTCCCATTCTCTTATGCCCGAAATCGGGTGCCAGACATGGTTATGACTTCCCTTCCATGTACTATTCTTCATTGTCCTATCAAACACTTTACTTTTTGATGTACTTGACCATGCTCGCAACGACGCATTACTCAGACTTCAATACGGAGCAGTTCTTAGGTGCTATAAGAAAGAGTTCAGCATTTGTAACATTTTGAGGAGTGCTGTTCTTACGATCGCCATCTTATTTTAACTGTGTGAACTATCATATTCTCGATGTCTCGACGTTTAGCTGGATTGTGGGTTCTTCTACGCTCTCTGTTGTAAACATTCCTGTATCTGGGTTCACTTGTTTATCTCATCAGCAGTACCTCGGTCCAGGAATCAAGAATAAATCATCATATATATTATTTCTATAAGGTATTTTTTTGTCACAAGCCTATATCTTCCTTCATACTTAACCGAAATCAATGAATGAGGTGTCATTTTAAAGCTTATGGTCTCCACTTTGGTTAAATCAATTTTAAGCAAGAAAGTTTTCGTAATTCGACCCTTAAAGGGCAAAAATGTAAATTTTTCTAAAATGCTGTTTTCTGTGCTACGAGTCAGTTATCTCCCTGGATACCTATCTGAAACCGTTTTATGAAGTATCGTTTTAAAGATTAAGATCTCCGCTTTAGTGACGTCATATATTAAGCCAGAAATTTTTTGGAATTCGACCCTTAAAGGGCAAAAGTATCAATATTTTTGCAATGCATTTTTGTGTCACGAGCGATATATCTCCCTTAATATCTAACCGATATAGATAAATGAAGTATCATATTAAAGAATAAGGTCTGCGCCGTGGTAACATTATATTTTAACAAAGGAATTTTTCGTAATTCGACCCTTAAAAGGCAAAAATTTCAATTTTTCTAAAATGCGTTTTTTGTATCTCGAGCCATTTATCTCCCAGGATATCTAACCAAAATCGATAAATGAAGTTGTATTATGAGGAGTAATGTCTCAGCTTTGCGACATCATATTTTAAGAAAGAATGTTTTTGGAATTCAACCCTTAAAGGGAAAAAGTATAAATTTTTCTGTAACGCATTTTTGTGTCACGAGCGATTTATCTCACTTAATATCTAACCGATATAGATAACTGAGATATCATATTAAAGCATAAGGTCTCCGACATGGTAACATTATATTTTAAGAAAGGAATTTTTCTCAATTCGACCCTTAAAGGGCGAAAATGTCAAGTTTTCTAAAATGCGTTTATTGTATCTCGAGCCATTTATCTCCCTTGATATCTAACCAAAATCGATAAATGAGGTAGGATTATAAGGAGTAATGCCTCTGCTTTTGTGACATTATATTTTAAGAAAGAATGTTTTTGGAATTCAACCCTTAAAAGGAAAAAGTATAAATTTTTCTATAACACATTTTTGTGTCACGAGCCATTTATCTCCCTTGATATCTAACCGATATAGATAAATGAGGTATCATATTGAGGACAAAGGTCTCCGCCGTTGTAACATTATATTTTAAGAAAGGAATTTTTCGTAATTCGACCCGTAAAGGGCGAAAATGTCAATTTTTCTAAAATGCGTTTTTTGTGTCTCGAGCCACTTACGTCCTTGGATATCTATGGAAAATCGATAAATCAAGTAAAATTATGAGGAATTTTGTCTCAGCTTTAGTGACATCATATTTTAGGAAAGAACTTTTTTGAATTCAACCCTTAAAGGGAAAAAGTATAAATTTTTCTACAACGCATTTTTGTGTCACGAGCCATTTATCTCCATTCATATCTATCCGATATAGATAATTGATATATCATATTAAAGACTAAGGTGTTCGCCGTGGTAACATTATATAATATAAGAAATTTTTAAAATTCTAACCCCTATAGTGAAAAAGTATTAATATTTTTACAACGCATTTTTTCTGTCACCAGCTATTTACTTCCCTTGATACCTAACTGAAATCAATAAATGAGGTATCGATTTAAATATTAAATTATTTGCTATGGTCATATCATATTTTAAGAAAAAACTTTGACCAAATTCAACCCTTAAGGAGCAAAGATATCATTTCTCAAAACTTTTTTTTTTACCTCGCTTGATAACTAATAGATAAATGAGGCATAATTTTAAAGACCAAGGTGGCTGCTTTGGTCACACCACATTTTATAGAAGGATTTTTTTTTTCGGAATTCGACTCTTAAAGGGAAAAAGTATCAATATTATTTATACAACGTGTTTTATTTTTTTTTACTATTACAAGCCATTTATCTTCTTCGATACCTAGCCGAAATCGATAAATGACAGATAGTTTTAAAAATTTAGGTCTCCAGCTATGTAAAATCATAAATTAAGAAAGAATTTTTCGAAATTTGGTGCTTAAAGTTGTAGCGCGTATGAGACTGTTCAGATCCAAATCTCTAGATTGCAGCAGCGGATATCACAGAGATGTCGATAAACTTTTTTATGTAATAAGCAGCGTTTCGGATATTTTCTTCTTCTTCTGTTACGAAACACTGTCGTTTTGCTGTACAATTCCAATGTAAACATTTTATTGGCACAGCAACAAATATTTAAGAGATATTGATATATTGTGTTTATTTTGTTCAGGTTGGTTTTATTCTGTTAAGATCAGTGACAGTAAAAACAGAGTGTTTTGAATTTTCCTAACTGTTTCGTAATATGTTGCGAGTATTTTGATGCTCTAAAAAAATATTTGCTACAATAATACGGTTCTACTTTTCATTATATTACAAGCATTCAACCGCACTATTCATCGCATTTTATTCGCGAAATTTTCGCACGGGTCATCTAGTGAGAATTTATTTCAATTATTCTTCGGTTTAACGTCTTGTGCAGAGGGCGTTTAATTTATTAGTTATGTAGAGTGAGCATGAACGAAAAACTTATATTTATTACCTAGGAGGCAGTAGCTATCCCACCCATTACCATGCAATGATCTGTGAAGGAAGAACACTTTCAATAAAATAGTATTATTATTCGGCAAAGTAACTGAAAAATACTTTGTTTGATCGCATCTTGCAAATTACATTAGTTGTAAGTACTTTTAGATTTTGCTGTTAAAAGACACAAATTACAAGGTCATAGGTAGCAAGCAGTTTTTTAGATAGACCTGGCAACAAAAATGTTCTAAAGTTGGCTACTTTGGTGCCTTATTTTGCAGTAAACTTAACAAAAAGATGATGATAATCCTAGGTCTACATGGAGAGAAGATAAATGCCAATAACAATTAGCATATTACGTATACTGATAAAAAAAGGTTGTTTATGATTATAAGGTGGGGAAGGAATTAAATGTTCAAGACCTGAGGTCTAAATATTTTGGCATAACATTTAATAATAATCTCCGGTGACCGGTCTGGTGGCTCAGCAGTTAAGACGTCTTGGTGTAGACCTAAAGGTATCCGGTTCGAATTCCTGTCTCGGCGGGTATTTTTAAAGCCCCTTAATCCGCCATTTACATCTGGCTCAGCTTGCTGTGTAATGTGAAGTACGTCATAATACTTCCGCGATTCGGATTCCACGATAAACTGTAGATACCCAATACGCGGTACGATTATCCGGTTAAGTAAAGGTACACACGTCAGAGGCGCATAGGAGACAAATCGTAACTCGGCGGCCGAACACAGCCCATAAAGTCATACGAAATTATTATTATTGAGCAGGTGGTAGGAAAAAGTTTAGAAATTCTAAATTTTTAGGAGAAGTTGCTGATACGAGTTACCAGAGAAGTTAGGGAATGGGGTTACAAAACTTTGTTGAGAACATTGCTTGAATATGATTGGTGTAGTGTGGTACCCACAATCTGAGTATCAGATACAGGAGTTGGAGCGGGTGCAAAGGAGGCAGCTAGACTGGTCTGTGAGAATTACAGTAGAATGAAATCAGTAACTGATATGATAAATGAGCTGGATTGTGATTTATTGGAAGACAGCAGGTTGGTGAAGAAAGTGTTGGGTGTGTACAAGGTGTATATTGGTGATGAGGTTTGAAAAGATATTGATGGAAGAATTAAATGGACACTAGATGCCACTTGATTTCAGGCATAACGGAGTTAAAAAAATTTCTTTCATAGATAAGGGGGTCAGGGATTTGAATCATTTACCAAGGAAAGTAATGAATAATTTACTCAAAACGCTGAAAGGATTTAAAATTCATGGAGATTAAAAGATGACTGGTGGACAATTATACTTAAAGAATTTAAGACAAACAGGAAAGGGGGTAAATGAATGTTTGGGGCAATTGCTCCATTGCAATTAAATTAAATATCTTTTGGTACGGAATTCGAAAAGCACATTAACTGGTTCTTTCATTGAAACTGAAAGTTTCCATGGCTAAGAATACTAGTTCTCTGCCAAGTTTCCATAGATTGTATTAATATTTCTTAGCGGCGTGGAGGTACTAAGGCAGAAGAAATTTCGTTTCCTAATACTGTCCACAGTTTAAAGACTTTAGAAATAAAAGCTTTGTTTCAATTATTACATCGAACCATCCAGGGACCACCTTGAAACTACACACAAACATGAACGAGTAATTACTGAAGTTGTAAAAATATTTCTGGTACATTAACATCTAAATTAACACTATTCAATACTTTCGTTGTGATACTTATATTTTAATCGAGAATTTCATTTAATGTTGCCAATGAATCTATATTCCTCCAAGGAATACCTGGGTAACAGCTATTACGTAGAGCAGTAATCTCTGCTTGATGAACGCAATTTAGTAAAAGCGTTTACAATAGCTCTCAATTACGATTCGAAAATAGCGCCCTGCCAGTAAACTCGGCTGGAAAGATACTGTGTTGAATACTAAGTTTTCGTTGTAATATGCCTATCACCTTCAGATTACCATCTACGTTTGGGTGCTGCAGTACTGATGCAATGATTTGTATTAAAACTACACACACAGTTTCGAAATTTCTATCTCGGTGTTTAAAGTTCCCAATTTTCATATTTCTTTTCAGGTAGTTTCATTCGACATCTTAGTGGAATATATAAAATATCGCTTTAAAGGAACTGTGTCTAATTAGAGTGATAATAAGAACAATCGAACTATTGAAACATGTTATGGGACAAGTACATACGCAGGGTTGTCGTAGTTAACTGGCAGAAGGTCGACCAAAATCGTGCAACCTGGAGAAGACTGCTCAAGTTCTGTCTCAACTCACGACTTTCAGAGGCCACATCAGTAAATGATTGAACTAATTGATAATAGAAGTAAATACCCCTTTGGTAGCAACATTTAAAGGTATTTTTCTCATAACTCAACTTAGTTGACATTACAGTATTGATCACCGAGCGTGCTGAATGAGCCTCGCATTCGGAAGGACGCTGGTTCGAATCTCCGTCCGGACATCAAGATTTGTGTTTTGCATGGCTTCCCCAAATCAATCCAGGTGAATGCCGGCATGGTTCCTTCAAAAGGCTGGGTCCGAATTCCTTCCCATTCCTAGACCCCAGTCTTTTACCGCTTCTAACGACCTCAATGTATAGGAAGCGTAAAGCCTGAAGCAAATAAAAAAGTTTATTTTTTAGTAAATTCGTAGCTAACTTCGCAGATTTGGAAGAGGGTGTAACGATACGATCGATAGATTGATTGTTTGCCGCAGAGCGGACTATCTGAGTAGTATAGTAAGTAAGAGTTAAGATGGCGCGTGGTTAGAGTAAGTGTGTGTACGCATCAGTTGATTGTGTACTGTGCCATGTGCTGATGAACATGAGTTTGTAGAAAAGCAATATTTGCAAGTGTATTAACAGTTTTAGGAACGATGTCAACGACTGTTTGAGAGTGTTGTATGCTCAAACAAGTACTGCGGGCAGTGACATAGGATAAATGCTCGATCGTATTCACTGCTTAATTGGACCATGCAATCTTCAATCTCCGAAGTCCGATTATAAATAACTTAAACCACTACGACGATGTATTGTGGAGCATACTTGTGAACTTGTGTTTTTCACGTAATAAATGAGTGATGACTGTTTCTATGAAACGTTGTTCTATTTATTCCTTTCATGACTTTTAGTATTTAATTTCGAGTGCAAACTCGTGGCGGCCGGTCAGACTGAATCTACAATCGCTTCAAAGCAATCATAAGTAAATAATAATGATGAACTTGTGTCGTCGTGCAGTTACTAATTTTACCAAATGGAACTGTGCGTTTACGGCGTTACAAGGGGAAACTGAAATATGTTACTGCAGAGGAAAATTTTGTGCTAACATGCTGACAGGGAAAATGTTTCGCGAGAAATAGAAAAATATTGTAGAGGAAAAGTGGGTGTTAATGTCCTGATAAAGAAAATAATTCGTGAAGGTTGTGTTGAGGAAAGTTCAAAATTTATACCACTTGACGAATTAAGACTTTACTGAAGAATAGAAAAACGCGAATGGAGGATACGGAGGGTGAAAACTCAAAAAATTTATGTTTTTGAGTTTATGGTCCGTCGATGACGGGGTTATTAGAGACGGCAGAAGACTGAGGGTAGAGACGGGAAGGAAATCGGCTTTGGTACTGATGATTTAACCATCCCGTCAATCGTCTTCATCGATTTCGGGAAACTATGGAAAATCGGAATCAAACCCGTGTTCCCAGCAAGCCCGATTACGAACCACTGTGCAAGAACGGCCCAGTAATTGTAGTGTCGTCGAACCAGGCTGTAAAAGACGCGGTAGCTTCAATCCTGGCAGTGTCCCTTCATCACGTTTATATGATGCAGACTAGCAGAAGCGTAACTGCGGTATGTGGGCATTGTTGCTACTTGGTGAGTCTATTCACTGAAACGTTTCACCAGGAAACCAGGTGAATCTTGAGAACTGAGTCTTTTACAGCGTATTGCTTCTACATAATCTTCAGCCGGATAATTTCGTCAACACCCAACGTTTCGACAGCTGCTTCTGGTTCGTTCATCAGGTGTGAAGATAGCTGTCTGAACACCCGTTAAGAGTGAATTCAGTTTGACTAGTTCAGCGAAGCAGTAGTATAGTTGTGAACGATTGCAAACTCTGTATGATGCGAGATAACCGCTGTGGACTTTGTGTGGAGTCGAGGGCCGATGTCCTGTCCAGCCGCTTGGCAGACAGTGATAATTTGCTTTCATGATTAAAACTAATACTAGGCGGCATAAGGTTTATTTTGAATTTGCTTTGCTTTCACTGCGCATATTGCTACAGTTTTCCACACAATGCGGTGGGCGAGCGGTATCAGATACGGGAGGACACACGGCCAATCTCCGTCCAGATGTCAGTTTTCCACGGTTTCCCATGAATGCCGGGATATTTTCTTCAATAGGCTACGGCCGAATACCTTCCCGTTACTTATTCCCAATCCTCTCCCACCTATAATGACCTCGATGTGGAAGAGACAAAAAAGAAACCTTTCTAAGAAGAGCCTCTTGCCTAGTATGGTGGGTGATCCACATCGTCCTCGTTTTAAACCTATCTCTGCTTTACAGTGTACGCTGCTTTTACAAATATTAAATCAATTTCACGTTGCTCCAATAAAATCAGCAATTTCTTTCGTGTATAACCTACCCATCCGGTGTATTCCTGGCATATGGGAATCATCTACAAACACTAATACTATTTAGCTCTCTTATATCAATTACTGGTACTCAACGTTCAAACCTTAGATCAGTCAACGATTATTACAAGTAAATACACAATATTGTCTTTTACCAAACGCGTTCTTTACCGTCTCTTTTTCTAAGACAGGTTTCAACGCTTGTCGATCCGGTTATAGTTTATTATCTCTCTTCTTACTATTTGAAATAAAGCTTTATACTTAACCCGAAATTCTCTTATGATATCTTCCTCTGTTTTTCTTTCTTTTTTTAAACTTAGAACAACATGCAATCTTTCTGCAACAATTCATATGTTACTCTGTTCAATATATCACACGTAACACAACTTCAGTATCAATACCTTTCTCTTTGGCCGTAGCCGTAAATATTTTCCGTAATTCAAATTCCTGTCATATTCCAGTATCTCGCTACCGGTGCCATTTCTCCTCTCATTTCAATCCGTTCATCTCTATCCATTCCGTTCCTTCAATAATCCATCCTCTTCCAATCACTTTTGTAATCTTCATGGCTAGCCTTCACTTTTTCTCCCTGCTTTCAGAGATTCTTCAAAAACATTTGATTAGTATTTTATATTACCACTTTATAATTACTACACATAAAATAAATATTTTTCAGTCGTATTTTTAATGTCAGAAAGCAACAAGATATATGACTATTACAAGTGGTACGCTGTCTAAGCCATTTCCGATTCGACGAATACCATACGTGTTTCTCTGTCGTTTTACAATTAATTCTCTTTGAGAAAATAAATTATCAAGTATCCATCCACTCTCCCTTATCTTAAATTTGTTTTTATGTCACTATATATTTTACAACAAACAACTTCCCTACCTGGGTGCTGTATTTCCAAATAATTGGAACATAATAAATTATAAAAAATAAATGTTGAAGAATATTATTGGTTTTTTCCACATACTTCTGTCTCCAAGAAAGATTTTGATAAGCTACTGGTATTTGGTAATGAATAATACTAACACGAAACTTAAATTTATGTAACTGTAGTGAAACGTCCATTAAATGCAAACCTCTTTCGAATTTGGGTGAACTTTGTCAAATTTTAACCAATTAGCACATTTCTATAGAAAATCTGAAATCTCTGCGATAAATTAGTAATATTCGAATTCGACTAACTCTAATGTGATGGAAGAATAATCACCAATTTCCTATAATTCCATTTATTTGTGGTATATATCCCAAAAATAGATTGGTTCAGGAAATATCTAAATCTGTTTCTTTGTTCTCCCTGTTTGTGAAAATGAACGGTTATGGGAGCAAGCCACCAATGATGAACAGAAGTCGAATGTATTGTAACAGCTATGAACATAGGCAAAGCTGCAGGAAGTGGCGGGGTACCTTGGGTGGCAACTTCACCTTTGCCCAAGTTTCTACTCAGGGAACTTCCCTCGCGGGGAATAATAATTCTACTTCTCCGGCAGGCACCAAGAGGAGGAGATGCGAGCGTGAAATATTAATTTAACTTTCGGATACCACAGAAGAAGTTTAATACAAAGAACGTCTTTCAGATCTTTGCTGGAACTTTTCCCAACGCAACCGGAAGGAAATTCTCAATGTATTTTTCTTCTCCTAATTTTTCTCTTTTTCTCGACAGTCCGCTTTGTATTGAAATGTAATTCGCTGTATGTGGCCGTTGGATGCGGCGTTTTGTTAGTTGTAACAAGTTGTATATCTGTTAATCAGATCACAAAGTTATGTTTATCTTCGGATCCATTTATTTCTAATATATTGCTGACTAGCTGCTGCCCACAACTTCTTTCACAGATCGCCCTCTTAAACCGGTTATCTCAAACTTAACACATCGCCAGCAAGGCAAAAGAATGTAACTCAATTCCTCAAACAATACGATATCGCTCTCAAGTTGAAATCTAAATAAACATTCTGACTGCGAGAAGAAACTGAATCCGACCGATGCGATGGCTGTTGCGAAGGATTAGTAAAGTTATTACTAGTCCGGCATTACAGTTTAATAAAACTATACTGAGTGTTTACGAGGTTATTAAAATGTGTATTGTACAAGTTTGATTTTAATATATATATATAGTATAGGGATTATATTGCGATGGTTTTGACTGGCCAATTTGCGCAGGGTTGATTGTTGTTCTTGAAGCTGTTTTGGCATCTTCGGGAAAAAAAGGTTTTTGCAGAGAATAATTAATTGAGGTTTTGGTAGAGTACAGATGCTTTCGTTCTGTTAGAGCAAATAGCCTAGGCGTTACAGGTTATGACGCTAAACGAGGAGTTTTAGTCGCTTTTCAGACGTAGTAAAACTTTTCTCAGTCAGAAAAGTACATTTGACGCTGAACTACAATTTCCGAAAACATTATTCCCCTTTTTATAAACACTGAAAAAGTGATGTATCGTGTGTGAATGTATCGTCTGAATCAACACTTCGTAAGTCTACAGAAATAAGCCTACAATTCCGAAAGGAAGAAGTCTGTAAGGTGACAAGGTCGCCTTACTATATTTATAATTTTGGTGTTTATAATATTTGAAAACATGTTTTATTTTGTATAAAGAGAATTATGTTGAAGTTTTTTGCTGAATAACATAAATAGCACTAAAGGTAAGAACAGAGAGTGAGGACTATCTTTGGAAGAAGTGGACTAGGTGAATAATCTTTGGACTGCGCAAGGAATAGTAAGACAGAGAAAGCACGGTATGGCCATGGAGGAAGGAAATATATGGAGGAGAAGTGACGTTAAATTGGTGAAGCAGGCTTGCGCATGCGCAGTGGCGGCAGCGGCGATATTGCGCTTCCAAACAATTGCGATGTTCCCAGTATATCCCGAAAACTAAGCAAGATATCGAAAAATTTTATTCTTTATTTTCGATTTTTCTCGTCGTGTTACATAAGAATCGATCATTAAATTTGACTTTTGCGAAAGTTTTCTTCTCTATTTCAACTCAAGACACCTCACTTTTGATACAGTATATCTCTAGAACTAGGTGAGATATCGAAAATTTTTATTCTTTATTTTTCATTTGTCTCGTCTTTTTAAATAAGAATCCATCATCAAATTTGACTTTCACCAATTTTTTCTTCTGAATTTCAACCAAAACCATTTCACATTTGGGACAAAATATCTCTAAAACTAAGCAGGATATCAAAAAATTTTATTCTTCATTTTTTATTTGTCATATCGAGTTACATAATAATCCATCACCAGATTGCGGCGTCACCTTTATCCTAGAGTCCCCTTGTGGTTTTTGTACATATTCCCCGTGTCTGTATGGAAGCGGCCATGCCCCCTCCACTCCGGCCATGCCCCCTCCACTCCGGCAATGCCCCCCCACTCCTCCTCCGCCCTGCTTCACTTCAATGCGTGGTGAAGGTCTCTTGCGTCGTCTCCATATATTTCCTTCCTCCATGGGTATGGCAGACATGCTTGATTTCTAGCTGTCGGATGTGTATTGAGATAAAAATAGTGCAAGTTGTTTTATGAGCCGTCTGTGTATTTGTATGTTGTGAAAAAAGGAAAATAAAAGAGTGAATTTTCGAGTTAATTATATTATCCTGTCGTGTGTTATTTGTATATTTGAGTTGCAGGTTTTTTTTTTCTTTGGTGCCGACTTCTACAGCAAAAAATATTCCTGCTTGAAGTAGAGTACTTAAGTCATTTGTGGAAGCTGACAAAAAGCAGCAGAAAGGAGGGAAGATTACAAGTCTTGTTAAATTATAAACAGTTGTAGTAGTTAGTGTGCTGGAGCAGTGAATTAGCAAAAGAAGAATAAAATCAGTGTTGTGAATTATAATTTTCAATATTTCGTTTCAACAGATCGATGAACTATTTTCGGTCACCGTGTATTTCCTTCCTATGACCGGACGTGGCGACCAATTCTGAGGAAAAGAACCAGCTTTAAGTAAGATCGAAGTACAACATGCAACAATGGACTCATATCCCGTCCAACTATCCTCATTTAGGTTTTCCATGGTTTTCCCGAAATCCATCCAAGCATTCCTCTAGAAGGCCATGGCCGAACTCCTTAAGGGTTCCTGAGAATATACTGCAGCCCGCCTCCTATGCTTCGCTTGGGAGAAATGAAACGTAAACGCTGAGTTAATAATAACTCTTATATCTTCAAACGAGCAATTCTTGTATTTATATTTGGAAACAGCTCTAACGATTTGGATGAAATTTGATATTTAGATAACGTTTTGCTTTTTAAGTTTATCTAAATAGCTGTCTTCCCCGCAAAAACGCGATTTTACAAAATGCGAATAATTTTTGTATTTGGTATCTCGGAAACGGCTTTAACGCCATCTACTAGACGATTGAGGTACCAGAAAGCCTACTGATAGTTTATCTTTGGTTACAATAAGGAACTCTTATATCTTTAAACAAACAGCTCTTGTATATTAGTAACCCATGTGAATATTTCGCACAGTATCGTGATCAGTCTCCGAATAGTAAGATAATAATGTGGAAATATGTAAATGCAAGTATAGTTATTTATGAAAGGTATTTTATTTTGAAGAGTAGTAATAAATATATGTCTGATTGTAAAAAAGTCGTTATAATTGAATACTACGTGTTCAAGTGTTAAACATTTAAAAAGTAGATATTGGCTTTGGCAGTTGCGATTTTTTCAAACTTCTTTACTTTACGTAACTTCTGTTGTCATTTACTAACACAAACATAAATATTAATTTAATCTACTAACGTGTGAAATAGTAGGTGTCCATACGAAAAAACATGTTCTGGTGAATACAATATTGCGCTTATAAGCGTCTGGCCTTGTGCTTTATTAATAGCCATCGCGAAGGTTACTTTTATTGGAAATTGTTTTCTTATCATTTGGAGAGGCATGGTTGGCATCAGAAGGTGCGAGGTTAATGCGAGGTACTAGCAGCATGTTTTATCGGAGTAAATGAATTACCATTAATCTTGCAGCATTAATTAATCCCAGATTAGCATTAAGATTTATATTTAACATAATAAAGGATTAATCTATAAAAGACATTGTGAGATGGTAAACAGAACGATCTCAGAAATGGCTCTAATTTGGATGAAATTTCGTAAGTACATAACGTTTTGCTTTTCAAGTTTTTAAGACGATTTTTATTTGGTATCTCGGAAACGGATCTGACCTCATCTCGTAGAAGTTTCAGGTACCAGTAAGACTACCGATGTTTGTTAAGCTTCTCTTTGATCAGAACAAGGAATTTTACCGTTCAAAATGCCTAGGAAGCCTTCAAGAAAACGTTTAACTATAATCAAACTTTACGCAGACTATTACATGTCTCACAAAAACCGAAAGATGCCGGCCAAAGATCGGTCACCCAGGTACTTATTTTAGAAATCATGTAAAATTCTATCTTTCGTAAGTACAACAACGAAGTTGATTGTTAATTGTGGTTGAAGGTAGTTCCAAACCCAGACTGGAACTAGTGAAAATTCCAAAGGACTTTTGAAGTAATTAGATCGGTTCGAAGAAAATTCCGCTTGTGCTCCGTGGCCTGTTGAGATCTGCAGCGACTGCCTTCTGTTGGCCCGCTTTGAGAGTGGCCGCTCTGCGAGCCGGAGAACCAATTTCCTTTGTGACGGTCCGCCCCGAGCAGAGGTCAGTCAACAAGCGCCAACCCCACAGTGAATGCTACGCCGCCGAACACGATAGCGTTACTTTACCAATGCGAAAATGTTAACATCCCATTAAACCTTCATAAAAATCCGTGCTGTCATTAGCTATGCATGTAACCGTCTGCAAAGTTCAAAAAATTCTACAAGAAAATATTACAATTATGTGTTTTAAAGTACAGTGCATCCGCCATTGTGGCTGGGCGCGTTAAGGCGCCGCCACACTGGACCGTAACAAGTTTCGAGTCCTGGTCCCCTCTTACCGGTCGTATTGATTGCGGTTTTTAGGTGGTCCCCGCAATCATGTAGGTGATCGCAATCATGTAGGTGATCGCATCTTCGCCTCATAAACTACACATTTCACAAACAAAGATACACTTATCATACGGAACACAAAATGTTACACGTTTCGCAGACAGATGGCAAAAAAATCCTTCATTTACTGAAGTTGTACCAGAGATGTAAAAGAATTGGGTTACAAAACTTTAGTCAGACCATTGGTTTAATATGGTGGTGTAGTTTGGGACCCACATTTTGGGTATCAAATACAGGAGCTGGAGGGAGTGCAAAGGAGAGCAACTAGATTTGTCTGTGAAAATTATCGCAGGACCCACTCAGTAACTGATATGATAAGGAGCTGGACTGGAGTCATTGGAGGACAGGAGGAGGGTGAAGAGAGGGCTGGGAATGTACAGGGCATATGTTGATGATGGAGCATCGAGGGATATTTGTAAAAGAATTAGGAATAGTGTGTGGCAGGGGAAAGATGACCATAACTACAAGCTGGCGCTCGATTTCATGGACAAGGGAGTGGGAAAATTTCTATTGTGGGTAAGTGTGTCAGAGATTGTAACAAATTACGAAGTGAAGTGATGAATAACTTACCAAAAACGTTAAATGAATTTAAAATTAAAACTTGTGAATCGCAAAAATAGATGGGGGAGGAATTTAACTCTAAAATTATATAACACAATTCAAATAATAAATTAAAAAGGGGTAAATAGATGACTATGAGAATTTCCGCCTCAACGTGTGCTCCATCGAAATTAAAAATAAAATTAAGCTCTCAAGCTCCCCATTTAGAATATGGTACTTCCGGCGTGCGACAGGGTCAAAAACCGCCAAGGAAGCAGGTGTGATGACTACACATCACAGCCATAGAAGTTCACGATGATCAAAGTAATGGCTCTTAGAGGCCTCATCAGTTCATGATAGAAAATGACAAAAATAATACTAATAATTTGAAATTACACAGCATCATTCCTTAATCCTTGCAATCGCTGGATGAACCCAACTAGTCCACGGACAAAATGTTTGTTAAGACTAATTACTGCCTTCTTAGAAGTTGTGATTAGTTTGACGTGTGGCGATCCTATGTTCTGCCCGGACTGGGGCTGTCAGGATTAGGACTCCTATGGATTAGACTTTCGAAATGACAGAAGACCAAAACCTCGTAGTAATGAACAATGGATCACCTACGTTAATTCCAAGAGTGGGGGGGAGGAGGATCCGTCAACTGTTAATTTAACACTTTGCTCCCCAATTATAGCACCCTAGTTACGTGACAAACTCTGAACGACAGTTTAGGATGTGATCACTTAGTACATTAGGACATTCATGAATTGAAGTTTGATAATAATAAATAAAAACACATTGTATTTAATTTGATTTTTTATTTCACCCATCATTGGGCAATTAAAAATACATTTTTCAACGGCACATACAGCATTACAAAATATGTGTTCTTTACAAAGTTTTATCAAATTATTGTTTCTTGAGTTCTCGTAGAGGTGGACATCCCAGATCTTCAACCTTTTAGTTTTTCCTTGGCTCAGTGCGTTATGCTTCGCGGCCAGGAGACAGAGGTTGTGGGAATGTTCGAAGTTAGTAACACTATCATAGTTTAATTATTTAAAGATGAATGAGATTAAAAATAATGATAACAACACCAACCTGGACTACACTAAATGTATTTTCAATGGGTTAGTGAAATTTACTTTCATCTCTCGTAGTTCTAGGGTACAAAATATATTTAAGGATAGTGCAACTTTCCTAACAGTCATCATATAGCTAGGTGAAACTTTCTGACGAATTTGTATGATTAGCTACATATTGGAGATTTCATTTTAATGTCCCCATTCTATTCCTCGATAGTTCTTAACTCCTATGGTATTTACATTCTGTTACTATAAAAGCGTCTCACGTAATTACAGATCTTTTAGCGCCAGAGCGACTTAGCAGTTAAAGCGTCTGACTGGAGACTGAAAGGTTCCCCGGTTCGAAATCAGTATCGGCGGTGGATACTCATAGGCATGTAACTAGACATAGCTTGCTGTGAAGTATTCATGGTTCATTTTTCTACGTTAAACTGCAGGTGCCCTTAAGTATGATAAGGAAGGAAGGCAGGAAGGAACTAGCCACCCTATCTCCAATATATCTCCTTCGGTAAGGTTTCAACCAGAAACTTAAAGTACTTCACTTTTAATTGTGCGCGCTAAGAGTGAGTGGCTGTTTAGAAGAATTAAACTCCGCAAACAACGCAGTAGCGTTCACGCAGCGTCGTTGATGGTTGTACGTAGAGCTTGAATCGAAAATTTACTGCCGCCGCTGCATTGTAATAAATTATTTAAGTGGAATATACCGATTCCACTAGGATCATCCTGTACTAAGAAATGTTCCCAGGACGGATGCAGAGGTGTTTCCTAGTGACCAAGACCTACTAACTGCGATAAGTTCGGCGAAAGACGTTTGTGACGGCGAGTGTTTTGGAAAAAGTTTTGTGCATATTCTTACGGCTCAGACCGAGCGTGGTGGGTGAGCGGTTAACTCTCTGGCCTCGCGTTCGGGAGGACGCGGGTTCGAATCCCCGTCCAGGCATCCAGATTTGGGTTTTTAATGGTTTACCTAAATCATTCCAAGCGATTGCCGGGATGCTTCCTTCAAAAAGGCGATGGCCGAATACCTTCCCGTTCCTTGTCTCCAGTCACATCCCGCCTCTAATGACCTCGACTTCCACGAGGCGTAAAGCCATAAGTAAAAAGAAAAAAATCTTAAGCCCAGTACGTTTTCCTTTAGAATTACCGTTAATATTTTCTATTGCAGAGACTAAATGCTGATGTGCGACATTCAATTGGTTCTTTGTGCTTTCAAAGCCTCGCAGAAACCTACGCAGAATATTGATGAGAGATGGTTCGAAATAGTTTCATCTCCTACTAGCAATCATTATACAAGAAATATTCTTTCATAAAGTTTGCTCAATAGCAGGAACGTTTCGTGTGCGTCAGAAGTCAGAAGCCGGGACTCCTGATGGAGCTAAAATTACTACCGATTTACTACTAGAAGGATGTATGCGTCAAAAATTATAGCGGTTCAAATACACCTTTCAGAGTTATATAATTACGTAATCTTTCTCGGCGACCAATCTGAGGTTAGCAGCGGTAATCTGGTCTAGCTCAGCAACTTCGCACGTTCCTGACCTCACTTCACCGGAAGATGGCGCCGATGTTTCAGAGCGCCGAAATATCGTGTGATTACGATAACACTCCTATAACTCGGCTAGTCACCCGAGAACATTATTTGTACCTTTCAGAGTTGTTCATCATTACCAATTATTCGCTATGGTTGCTAGCAGGAGGCAAGAAGAAAATGTAATGACACGAATCCAGGGAACTGAGGTTGGTGTTACTAGTCATGTAGATATGGTGAAAAGTGTAAGTGCAACAAAGAAATGTTAACATGAGACATTCTAAATCATTTGATTGTAACTCATAATTGGCTGCGTTTACTATTTACGAAGTTATGTTACTATTTTGAGGAAGAGTTGCATCTGGGACATGCGCATACGAACTGTGTATCGAAATGTTAGATGAAAGTTAAACTAACAGCAATGGTTCAAATAATTCACATACAGCCACTATTTACAGTGTTAAAAAACAGATCGTTTCCCAAAATCAGTGCAGAAATAATTACATTCGTCCACGTTTCAGAAGATGCAGGTTTAATTTTTGAGACTGGTTGGTGAATTTTTAATGTTCGGCAGTGTCATACAGGTGATTTCGTGTTTTTTCTTCAATGCATTCCACACTTACACTGATCGGCCGGAACATTATAACTACCAACCGACTATCGATATAAACCCGTCCAGGTGAAAGCAGCGTCACGAGGAATGGCTGCTAGTCAGACACACGCATGCTGCATGTAGTATCAGTGAGCGCATTATCAGTGTTTAAAATGGGGAAGGCTTGCGATCTATCTAAGTTTGACCCATTGCAGATTGCGATGGCCCAGAGGCTCGGCACGAGCATTACGGAAACTGCACTATATATCGGGTGTTCGATCAGTGTTGCGGTGAGTGTCTTCAACAAGTGGCGAAACGAAGGTGACACCATGTCCAAACGTCGAGTGGTTGGGCGGCCACCCCCCTATTACACATGTCGGACGTCGTAGGCTGGGCAGACGTAAAACAGGACAGGCGGCGGGTGAACTGTGACGGAAATAACATCACACTTTAATGTTGGGCAGAGTACAAGTGTACCTGAACACACAGTGCACCGAACACTCCTAACGATGGGCCTCCGCAGCCGACGACCAATGCATGTGCACCACGATATCGGCAACTGCGACTGAAATGTGCACGAGACCATCGTCACTGGACGTTGGCGTAGTGGCAGATCGTTGCATGGTCTGATGAATTCCGATACCTTCTTCATCATGCCGGAGTAAGGGTGCGAACTGGTCGTTTTCTACGGGAACAGCTTCTTGTCACCTGTACTGCGGTGAACATTCACGTGGGGGCTCGTGCAAGGCACCGTGACGACCGATAAGTATCGTACACTGGTTGCAGACCACGTACAGTACAAACCTTCATGATGACCATGTTTCCCAACGGCTGTGTCATTTTTCAACAAGATAATGCGCCATGTCACAAGGCCAGAAGTGTAACTTAATGGTTCGAGGAACACAGTGGCGAGTTGTAATTGATGTACTGGCTCGCCCAGCTCGCCAGATCTGAACCCGATCGAACACATCTGGCATGTGATGGAAAATGGCGTCAACCAAACGAGGTGAAAAAACGTATATGCATGCAGAAACTGACATTAACGCAGTTACATGGAAGGCAGTCTGCATTCATATAACTTTCGTGGATTAGGATCATGAAAACAGGTAAAACATCACCACAATTATGTAATTTCACTATACGAAAGATGTCATCGGTTTAAATGGTTAGAAGGTATACATCATGCCATACGATGTGCATTGAGTGCATCCACCAAAATAAAAAAAAAAACCACGGCATGATGCGGTGTATCGTCATAAATGAAACTCATTCTGTTCACGACCCTATATGACAACTCGAGTAGTACATCTGATATATCTGTCGAAAGTCACACTAAAGTATTTGAAGCTGAACTAAACAGAGCATGCAGAAGATGACAACATCACAAGTTTACGACCCTCCGCAAGGCCGAAACATTATGCGCTCAACTCCAGATGAAACATAAAATATGTTACATATCAGTTAGTATGTGCCACTTTCGATGAATTTCATTTAAAAAGTGTAAAAATATTTAATAGCAGTCCATACCATTTATGGTTCTACCCCTCTTCGACATCGAAGCCTTTAGAGGCGGGAAAGGACAGTGGACGAGGAACGGGAAGGAATTCGGCCATGGCAAATGAAGAAATCATCCCCCCGGCGTTCGCATCGCGTTATTAGAGGGGAAACCATGGAAAACCCAAAATCTGGATGCCCGGACGGGGGATTCAATCCCGCACCCTCCCAAATGCTAGACCAGATCTTTATCTATCACGAGGCGTGATAGGACTGGTGTGACTGAATTACATCTGGTGTGCATGCGAGAAATAGACTGAATGTGACTGTGATTCGGTGTGATATGCTGGCTCCACATATCAACATCGGTTCTGCTGGTTTGAGCAGTTTCATAATGTTTGTCTGCACCTACAGAAATTCGGCCTAGAGATACTTATATAACGCACTGAGCCAAGGAAAAACTAAAAGGTTGAAGATCTGGGATGTCCACCTCTACGAGAACTCAAGAAAAAATAATTTGATAAAACTTTGTAAAGAACACATATTTTGTAGTGCTGTATGTGCCGTTGAAAAATGTATTTTTAATTGCCCAATGATGGGTGAAATAAAAAAAAAACAAATCAAATTAAATACAATGTGTTTTTATTTATTATTATCAAACTTCAATTCATGAATGTCCTAGCCAAGCGTAAATACGTGAACGTCTTACCCCAGGTAGCGAGAACCGGTTTTTGTTCACCCGCCCGCTCTACAAAAACTGGTTCTCGTCGCGGGGTATTAGGTTACAACAGGTTTGTACCTGCCCGCCCGCTCTACAAACCGGTTTCTTGCCCGGCGTATCGATTACAAACCGGTTGACGGCGAGGGGTTTCGAATTCAAGGTCAGAGGCAGGGTATCAGATTACAACAGCTTTGTACCTGCCCGCGGTTTCGAATTCAAGGTCGGCGGTAGCGTATCAGGTTACAACAGGTTTGCACCTGTAAAAGGTGTCAGGTTACACGGAAGGAACACCTGCATGTTTCAAGGTCGCTCAAGTGGCCTAACAAAAAAAAAAAAAAAAAACACCAAGGGCAGCTGGTGCTAGGGAAGGCAGGTGTTCAAACAAGTGGCCATGATTGACAGGTGGGGAGGGGAGGACAACAAAGAACCGCGAGGGCAGCTGGTGCGACACACCTGGTGTGGTTGGGGTCGCTCAAGTGGCCTAACGAAAAAAAAAAAACCAAGGGCAGCTGGTGCTAGGGATGTGTTCGCTGTGATGGGAAGCACCATTATTCCTCTTGTAACCACCCGCGTACAGCAAAACCTAAGTTTGTTAATTGCGGCGGGGAACATGCAGCTAACTTTAAAGGATGTAAATATTACGAAGAAGTGAAACTTAGAAGTTCCAAAAAACCTTTTCATCAAAAAAAAAACTTAGCTTCTCGGACAAACAGTTGACTGGGACACACATACCGCTCAATCCGGCCTCACCGGAATTTCTGTCTTTACCAACCATAGTGCCGCCTCCATCACGCTATAAATACATAGCTAACCAAATGATACAAAACAAAGAGAAACCTAATTTACAGCATATTCCGCAAAGCAATTCTCAGCCCTCTTACAGTAATATATTACAAGGAAACCGTAACACATCATCTCACGACACAAACATACCACATAACGAGCACAATACTAGGCAAGGTACTGCATGGACCAGCCTAACAAATGAACTAATCTCTGGATTAATCATAGCCTTTCTCCCTATAATAAAAGAGATCATCATGTCGTCAGTAGCTAGCTTTCTCCAAAATGGCAAATAATACGGTCCTATCAAGCAGTGATTCCGAAGAAGAAGTGAACCAGCAAATAAATTAAGTACCGTGTGGCCTGCCATCTTGTATTTGACATCTCCTTTGTTAAGTGTATATCAGATTTTTGTCAGCGCTCAAAACAAAATGTATATATTTAAAAAGTGTAATTATTTTAAACCAATTTCATTTTAACTATTTTGATTACTGTTCTAATTCTGATAACTGTTTTTTATTACTTTAATACTGACATTCATGTTGCTAACATTGTTATAATTTTTTTTGTATCACTGCATTGTAGTCACTGATGGGCCCTGTGGGTTGACCTCAACCATGACAATATGTAAGTTATGTTTTTTTTTGTTTTTTTTTTTGTTTTTTTTTTGTTTGTAAAATTCAACATCGTCTTGTATAGCAATATTTGCTGAACGGATAATAAATTCTGCTTAAAGGAAAAAGAATATACACCTAAAATCCTCCAACAATTTGGTAGAATATAGAGTGCTCCAAAGCAGTGGCGAAAAGAAAATAGCGCTTAGAAATTATCGAAAGGAACAGAGGTAGAATATTTAACCTACAAACAAACTTGTGCAAGCACTAAACAAACAGTGAGAAAACAGAAACGTCTTTGCTGGAAAAAATACTGTGAAATCTCAGGGAAAGATATAAACACGAGCTCTAGTTGGCATCAAATAAGATGCTTGAAGGACAGGAAAGCTTCCACCGCAAGTATGAGACTAGATAACTCATGCATTGGGGCTATAACAAAAAAAGAAAAAGAACTTAATAGTGTCAACCATAAAAACTTTAAATATTCTTTGAACTCAGAATAACAATCCGAACACGGACTTTGCGTTCCATTCACAGTTAGGGAGGTGTAACAAAATATTAAACAATCGGCAGATACGACGTCAGGCAAAGATCGACTACATTACTCGATGTTATATTACTTGCCTACCCCTGCCTTTAAGCTTTTAGCAAAAATTTTCAAGGAAATATGGATGAAACACCCGACTCCTATAGAGTGGAGAACGCAGACTATTATATGTATACAGAAACCAAATAAAGACCCTAATCATCCTGGGTCTTACATACCTATCTACCTGATGTCGTGTGTGTCCAAAACATCAGTGCATATGTAAAAAACAGGCAAGAATGGTGGCTAGAAAGGATTAACTTATTACCGACATCACAATTTTGATTTAGGAAAGGAAAAAGTACACTCGATAACATAGCATTAATAACTACAGATATCAGCATTGTATTTACGCGGATACAATACCTAGGGGCAATATTTTTAGATATCTCGTCAGCTAATGACAGTGTTGTAACTAACTCTCCAACTTGGGAATTCCACATCAATTTGCAGCAGCGATTAATTTCCTCATATCGGAAAGGATCAACTTCAGGTGAACTGCTGGCCCCCGAAGGGTCTACAACGGCCTCCCACAAGGCGCGGTATAAGACCTCTCCTGTATCTTTTTAATTCTTTTTTTTTTAATTATCTTCCATTCCCCCCGCTGAAGGCCGGGGGCGGGCTGTTGGAGAGCTTATTGCTCTTTTCAGCCGTAGGAAAAGGTTGTTTTTATTTTTATTTTTCTATCTATTGTGGGAGTGGGGATTACAATCAATTGAATTTGGGCTTTTGGTTCTGTGGACCTACGTCCTTAATTTGTCCTAATACCTTTAGGGTATTAGTGTCGATATGAGTTGCATCAGCAACTGCAGTATCTTAGAAAGTTCTTGTTTGCTGTCTCCCGCTTCTTGGCATGAACGTCGGGAACATGGCTCGCACCATCACCATCCGTCTTCTCCCTGGTTGGTGTCTATTCTTGTGTAGCAGTTCCTTCTTGGCGGCGCGTGACCTGGGCTTGGTGGAGGGTGGTGTGTGTCTGTGACAGGGTGACTTGACTGGTAGGGAGTGCTGCTCTCGTGATCCCTATGCATGTTGTGGCAGGTTGTATCTGGTCCTGGTCTAACAGTCGTCTTCTTCTTCTTCTTCTTCTTTGCCAGGCGTTTTTCTCGGTTTCCACCTGGCGTTTTTGTTCGGTCTTTCAGCTGCTGGCTGCGCTTGGGTCCAGGTCTGGCTGGACAGCGGGCGTGAAATGCTGCGTGCGGCCCCGAGCAGTTCTAGTATACACTCACGACTTAGATAATTTCTTCTCCCCTAGAATATTAACCCTTCAATATGCGGATGATATCGTAATATACACTAGGAGCTTATCAACAGAAGATGTTTTCGAATAGTTGAACGAAGCGATTTGGGCCTTCCTTAACGGATTAGACATATCTAATGAGAAATCATCAGTGGTGATATGTAAAAAAAATTCTGGAGTACCCAGGATACAATTATGACCTTATTAATTCTCAGTGAATAAACAGCCGTTTCTGGGAATGATAATAGACAGCCGGCTCAAGTGGACAGAACATATCCGAAATATAATAGCCAAACCGGACAAGTGACTTAACATTCTAAGAGCTGTGGCGGGATCAAGATGAAGATCCCAGCCCAACTCACTTCTACTCCTATACAAATCAATGATTAGATCATTAATAGATTTCGGTAACATCTTCTACACAAACGGCACAAAAGACGCATTTCGGAAACTGGACTCTTTGCAATATCGCTGCATTAGAACATGTTTAGGAGCATTAAGATCTACACCAGTAGCATAAGCGCTATTCCTATATCAAGATGGGCCACAGTAAACTACAGTACAATAAAGCTCCGCATTTAAAAGGAAGCATTGATTTTAATATTAATGGAATTGTTGAAATTTTTTGACAATTTTCAATAAATCCGGCTTATGATTGCTATACTTTGGGCCACACGGAAAGGGTTGGCGGGCCGCAGGTTGAGTATCAATGATCAGCACCAACTAACCTGATACTAATTGAAGCTGTCGAAATGCCTCTTTACATAAGAATAATACAACTCACAGAGAAATTCATAGTGGAAAAACTGTACATCACTATACACCCACAGAAGGTATGGTTAAGTAATCTTAATTACTGGAAGCACAAGAACGTAAATAAACACACAGTAGGTCCAAACAATGCTGCCCTACTTAACATGTATAACAAGCGGGAGGAAAGGGGAATCAACATAACAAGGTTCCCCATACACCCGATATTCCAAGCACCTTACCACCTCCGATTCTTAGACATAAAGTACGGTGCTTGGAACATACGACGGAAAGCAACGCCAACTATATACCCTGAACGCCCTGCTAGCCAACTCAGACCCAAACTCAATCCAAATATATACATATGGATCCAAAAATAACTCAGGGGACCGAGTCGACAGCCCACTATATTACCCCAAAATACATCATACTCGTTACACTCCTTATCAGTGCAAACTCCAATATATTTAACTGAAGCGGAAGCAATATTAGAAGCAGTAAGATACAGCCGGACTAGAAGACCAAAGGAAGTGGTTATAATAGCCGACTTCTTGAGCGTTATCAGGAGCATGACAGAAGCCAAGTGGAACTATAGGATAGCACCCCTGCTAATAGAAATATTACACGTAATACACCTCAGCAATAACCTAGGTATCAAAACAAGCTTAATATGGGTACCCTCTCACAAAGGGATAAAATTCAATTAATATGTAGACAGACTAGCCAAAGAAGCCATTTTAAACGGACAAAGGATAGAAATACCCCCCACCCCCCCCCCCAACCAATCCGCATTCCTGTAATATATTAAACAGAGAGCAAGGAATAGATGGCAAACAGATTGGAACAATTCGATGTACCGGAAAGGAGCTTTTTACGGTCGCATCCAACCATGTATCCCATCCAAATCGTGGTTCAATAACTGGAAAGTTAACAGACGTCACTTAATATTATTAGAAGCAGATTCCACCACAACAACATTCCCAGCCACCTAAATTGGATAGATCTGAGGGATAACCCCCTATGTGACTTCGCTGATTAAGCAGTAGGAGACATAAATCATGTCATATTTTCTCGTAAGAAACTCACCGATATTCAGGACAAAATGCTGAAAGAACTTACAAAGTGCTATACTCTTCTTCCAACCAATTTATCCATCTAGCTCTCTTCCAATAAATACCAAATATACAAAACCATAATGTCATTTTTCAGGGATGGAATTTTCAAATATAAATCTAAGACAGTTAGGGATCCAAACAGGAAAAGCTGGACCAAAATTGGTATATTGACTATCTTATGTCACACGAACAAAAATATTCTCGCAAAATGTCATTGCCTAGACATAATACTAGAATGAGTGCCCAGTGTGAATGGTTAGGGTACAAGTGCTCTTCATTGACCAAAATAGATTTAAATCGCAGTATCCGAATAATCCCACTAATTATATAAAACCTCTGTTGTATAGATAGAGAAATAATAATGTATCAGATTTCATATTGATATATTATATTTTGAAAGATAAGCAAAAGTAATTGTTGTGCAACACAGTTACTTTTGCTAATTTATTTACGACGAGTGTGACGCATTTCGAGAAATAATTCTCATTTTCAAACGCAGTTTGACTACATTTCCAGTGTGAGGAGTACTCGTGTCATCTTTTGCTGGATGTTAACATAGTTTTCTGTGTGTTTCAATGAAGGCTTCTTCAACACGAAACATTTATCCGCACGTACAGTAACAAACACCGAAAAACTATTTTACGTTGGGAAGGTGACGGGGAATCGTCCTAGTTGTAAATCAGTTAGATCAGCTATTATGGGAAAATGTTTAACGTCTTGAAGCTTACGTTGCAGACCGAGCGTGGTGGGTGAGTGGTAACTCTCTGGCCTCGCATTCGGGGGGACGCGGGTTCGAATCCCCCTCCGGCGTCCAGATTTCCATGGTTTGCCGAAATCACTCCAGTCGATTGCCGGAATGGTTCCTTTAAAGGTCGTGGACAAATTCACTCCGGTGATTTGTCCCCCTTGTAGCTGGGTCATTACGTGTATTTCTTCACTGTTTTTTTTTTTTTTTTTTTTTTTTTTTTTTTTTTTTTTTTTTTTTTTTTTTTGGTGAATTTCCTTATTACGATTTTATTTATATTTCATACTATTAGCATTGTTAGTAGTATTAGTTTTATTTTTGGTTGAGACCACATATTTCTCTATAAATGTGGAACTATTCTAGACCCGTGACCATACCAAAACACAGGCTTACACTGGTAACAAATAATAACTACTCGGATTTTTTCTTTTTTAAAATGTCGTTTATTTTAACCAAGTTCAGTTGTTTTGAGGGGAATTATAATCGAATCACTTTCAAGCTCTTAAAGTAGCGTTTATGCGGCTCGGAGAGTCAGGGAGTGGTAAGGTAAGCTATTGGCGTCCCTGTTGCAGGACACTGGAGCTCCCGTTTGTATGCCACTTGTGTGCGCGGCGGCAGTTGTGGCTCCTGGCGAGCCGCCAGCACTGCCAGCCAAGAGTTACACAGCATAGGCCGCTCCTCCGCGACACGCGATTGAAATTAATGGCGCCAGATAAAGAATTCGTTCTGGCGAGACGAAGAGTTGGGCGGCAAAGGAATATAGCGGGAGCGCTTTGCTGTGACTGAACCGACCTGCTTAAGACTTTACAATAACACAGGATCATCTAGCGATGAGCATGAATGGATTATTGCGTGACCTTAACACCCAGAATTAATTCGCATACTGATCTTGAGTTAGGTAATAATAATTTTTTGACGTTAACTGGCAGGAAGTTACTCACTGCTGAAAGCAACTGATAGCTTGACACATATATATATATTGGTGAATCATCCAGATATAAATTTAATTTACCTCGACGTCAAGGCTGATGGTTGGTGCAAGTAAAATATTTGCAGACTTTTTGATACTTGATATAAAATTCATATCTGTTCAAATATTTTTGACATGAATAGGTACCTAAAAGATTTACTTAGACTGATAAAAAAAAAAGTTATATGCCGACTAATGTCTCAGGTTGTTACTGGGCACTCAGCAGTTTTTACATCTGTCGTGAGAAGCCCTGAAATGAATGCAAACGACAACCTCTTAATACAGCCATGCTGTCGAATTTCGATACACACATGTATGCAGCTAGTTCACAGGTATTACGATACTAACAAGTCGATGCACTGTCATTTGCACCACACACAAGCGTGCCTGCAACACTCGCAACGTAATATATAGTCCTAGAAAACACATATTTGGGACATAGGTTTCTCTTTAAATTTATCGAATTTTCTTGGCCAGGTCGTTTCACGGTGCACCGTCTGGAATGACTCTTATCGAGTCCTAATTCTTATACCGAATTCCGTTCCCGCCTTCCACGTCAAAGAACTGTTTTCGATTGTTCGTACTGTCCTGCACTCGGTCGCCAAGTGTAATTATACGTATTAGATGAAATAAAAACTGTTATAAAGGGTCTTTCGACTGCATCCATGAGCTTATAAATAAAGCAGATCAGGTTTACTCACAATTTAGTGCCTTTCACCGAACACCCCTGAGTTACAATTTATAGCCTGATTTCAGTTTATTTTGAATGACAACGATTGACTTTTGATTTGAAGAAATAGCTGAGCTGATTGATGAAAGTTCCGACAGAGTCTTTATCTTATTGTTGCACTAAGTGCGTCCCTGCTTGACTAATTTACTTTCGCTAAAATTGTCCACACGATTAAATTTTATTGATTGGCTAGCTGACTATGTGCCACCGTGTACCCCATATTGCACACGTCCCTCTGTTTCTTTCATGACTGACATGCTGCAGCTCAGTGCCTGCTGCTGGACTTCTCTAGGTCTACATAGTGGTTCGATGTGGCTAGTAACTCAGTGCAGGTAATAATAATAATCCCGTGTGGTCGAAATGACCTGGTAACAGGGTTTCTAATGGCTGCGCATTGCGCCCCTGTCTTAGCCGCCTTAACCTAACCCGGTAATGCTACCAGGCACAAGGGACCTACAGTTTCACGTGGAACCGGAACCATGGCTGCGCTCCGGCGTACTTTATACAGCAAGCTATACCAGAGGGGAACGTCGGGTTAAGGGTATGTGAAAATCCCCGCCGAGACAGGGATTCGAACAGGTGACCTTTCGAACCCCAGTCAGACACCTTAAACACTGATCCACCAGGCTGCTCAAATGACCGCTTCCAGCGGCGTTGCGGATTATACAGACCTCTCCTCCTCTCCATTCACAGTGTAGGCTTCTCGTTGCTACTTAGGGTTACCAGCTTATTTGTAAAAAATGTATATTAGTTTTTGGAACAGGGAAATAAAAAATGTATTAAATGGAAAAAAAATTAAATTAGGATTTTACTGTCTTATGTAATTTTTTTTTTATTAAGCTGGGTAATAATTTTTGTTCCCTTCCAAGGTGTTATGACTGACGTCACATCCTACAACTAGATTTGTAAATAAATAACAACTCATTTTAAAATTTAATGTCGCTGTGTTTCTCTCTTCCCACCGTTTCGCATTTTGTGAACGCTAAAATGGTGGGAACAGGAGCAGTTAGTAAACAGTTATTTTTGTGTCTGATAAATTATCGCGTGCATATACATAACATTTCAGTAAATTGAGTGCTGTGAATTTCCCTTCACGTTCTTCACGCTTGTTCATATCATAATCCAGGTAGATTAATTATGTCTCTCTGATTAGTGTTCTTGAGTTAACAGTTTCCCATAATACTGCCCACATGTATTCTACCTGTCAAAAATACAAGTGAACAATTTCGTTCAGAATACATCTATATATCTATAAATGAGAAAACGAGAAAGTTCGGATGTGTGTTTGGATGTACTTCTGCAGTCAATCACGCCTTAATAACTCAACATATTTAAATGAAATTTGGCATAAAGTCAGTTAATTGCGTGCGAAGGGTGATAGGATAGATTTAATCCCGCAAAAACGCATAGTTCTTTTAGAAATTGCAATTAATATCAATTCGGAAACAACAAAGAGTTTCCTACTTCGTAGATAGTCGTGCCACGTTTACTCTTTGCTTTTTACGTATATCGCAAACACTACTTTTCAGAAATAAAAGCACAAACCTTCTTACATAGGCAAGTTTGTGTTTAGTTTAAAAGCCATAAAACCGACGCACTTGACAAATAATAGTTTGGAAGCACGAAATATAAATCTGTACTTAACCTTAAGTTCAGGAAGAGAATTCTTCAGTTGCATACATGAAATGGCATAACACCATAATATATGTTAAAAAACAAAGTTTGAAAAAAATATTAAGTACTAAGAGTATACCAGCACAAAAGTGACAAAATGGTCGTCCGCGAAGAGGCCGTTTTTGTATGTTCGTGACGAATATGAAACAGTTTCTTTTCCACCTCGGTTCGGTTTATTGCCTTTATTTCTTTTTTTCTGCTATAGATTCTCTGTAACATTACAAATTATTTTTAACAAAATTTAAAACTTAATAGAAGATAATAAACCCTTTTTTTATTTTTTATCTTAACTTTCTGTAGAAATAAGTGAAATAGTTGCCTATGAAAAAAAAGTGTTTTTTTGCTTACTGTTGAATATTCTGCTAATAACTATTAAATCCTTCACTTAAAACGAATGTATTCAATAGTCTAAGGTAGAAACTTTTCGTTTCGAGAAGCCATGTTACGAGTAGTTTACACAGCGATACACGTCGTCACTAACACGGCGCTTATGAAAGCAGCTTATTTATTACTCTAATAATTACCGGTACTAAATTCCAGCTGCCTGATGCTATAACAAGAATATTCAGGTCCAGGTAGCATTTCAACCTAACCACTATCTACGCTGATATTTCCACTACAAAATCAAACGATATGGTCACACCTAACACATTAAACGAATCGGAACTAATTTCGAGTTGTAGCAACAGTTTCAATATGAGGTACTTTTCAGAAATAAAAGCAAAAACCTTCTTACATATGCAAGTTTGTGTTTAGTTTAAAAGCCATAAAACCGACGCACTTGACAAATAATAGTTTGGAAGCAGGAAATATAAATCTGTACTTAACCTTAGGTACTGTTGTCAAGTTCGCCAGGAGATGTTTTCATTTGCGTAGATAAAATAGTATGACATATCAAATAGTACACCATAATTTCGATATTAATATATGCGTCATACAAAATGTGAAAAATCAGAGCTTGGAAAAAAAAACGTGAAATGCTATGAGTATACCAGCACGAAAGCCGATTTACTAAAAGTGCAAAATTCCGGTGCCCGAAAGGTCGTATTTATAAAAATGTTACGGATTCCATTCTATCTCGGTTTAATTTATTTCCTGTTTCTTTTTTTGTTACTATACAGTCTCTGCATTAGAAATTACTCTTGCCGAAATTTAAAACTTAACTAACCCTTTTCATTTTTCGTTCAGAATTTTTGTACAAATAGTACTGCTTTTTACTTACTGTTCAATATTCTGCAAATATCTATCGAATTCTACACTTAAAATGAATGTATTCAATGGGCTAATGTATAAACTTATTGTTTCATGAAGTAACACTGGAAGTCGTTTACAACACAATACACCTCATTTGCAAGGAGCATATGAAAGCTGCTTACTTATTACTAATAATAACTAAATTCCTTCTGCTTTCTGCTGTAACAAAAAAAACATTCTGATCCAGGCAGCAATTCAACCAAACCACTATTTCTACTAATATTGCCGCTACAAAATCAAACGATACGAACACATCTCAGCACATTAAATGCTCTGGAACTACATTTCGAGTAGTAACAGAATTTACTATATCAAAATTCCTAATTAGTATATCATAATTTACTATCACAATTAATTTCATTATACACCTTACTAAATCACGAGCAATAAAAGTCACTTTATCGCGATGTAAATTTGACCAGCAATATTAACGACCGTAGAGAATTGTGGACTTTCCGTTGTACACTGTAAGTTAAAAGCATTTTAGTATATATTTTTTTAATTACGTTACCTCAATAACTGTCATGAAGCTGACGACATAATTCATGCGGCTGAATGTAGTTTTAGATGTATTCAATATTTAATTTACTGTGTTAATAATAAGTCAATTTTATTTCGCTATTCATGACGTCACTAACCTACAATATAGTGAATGTATTAATGTGCGAGTGATAGAAGCTTTGATTTTCTAGCGGTAATTTTAAAACGCAGCCTGGGCCAAAATGAGAACTGAAACATTATTAGTTATTTAAGCTTCTTTCATGAGCACCATTTTAGTGACATCATGTATCAAAAGATCTATAGTAAGCTTGGACGATTTAGCAGAACCATGCGGCGTTGCCCGAAGTAAATTTTTGAAATTTATCAATGTTTTATTCAGATAATGGAGTGGTGGACAAGCGGAGTGGTAATTCGCCGGTTGTCATTCAATTCTGTTTGTAGAGTGAGAAACCAATTATGAAGAAACAATCTATTACTACTTTAACATTGAAATTTATATTTTAGCGCAGAATTAATGTTCGAAACGAATGAACTATAGTAAACTGGTCTACAGGAAATTCAGTTGTTTCCGCAGATAGAGAAACCATTACCACAATACCACTGATCATTATGGATAAAAGAATCAATTACTATTATACTTACTACTATAGGCTAATATGTAAATTTCTGTTGATGGAACAAATATATCCTTAAAACAAAACAAAAAATCAATATTCAAAGAGCAAATTAAGTTTTCTTTTTTTAAAGATTTTTTTTCAGATATCCAATGATGCAAATCAAAATATTCATTTTTAAAATCGCAATTTTACTAACGGAAATGAACGTCCTTGGACCACTTAAGTATTTATTTGCTGTTTAGATGTTAGTATTTTTTTGTTGTTGATATTAGTCGATTCCATCAATGTATTGATAATATTTTGACGTTTTGAGCTTCCATTAATTAAATTTTTTATTCGCGAGATGAAATAAGTAATTTTAAGAGATACTGGGTAAACGAAATTCAAATCTTTCAAAGAAATGTAAGAAAACTAGGGCTATGAAAATAGGCAAAACCTAGGAGACAAATCCTCAATATTGTATATACGGATATATTAAACTGAAAATACTACTTACAAACAGAAATATTTTTACTGTTTTAAAAATTTAATGAAGTGTGGAACATAAACTAGATTTTCGTTATTTTATTGCAACATTTATTACTACTATTACTAATAAAAATAGCTCTAAAATAAATTGCATGGTCGTATTGACCTGGTGACAAGGCTTCTTTACGTCTCCGCAATCAGTCCATTTCTTAGCCTCTTAACGTAACCCAGTAATCCTACCGGACATAGAGGACCCGCAGTTCAACACGAAATAAGAACTAAGTGAGCATTGTGGCGTAATTCACGTCACACAACCTATACCAGATGTGAAGGTCGAGCTAAGGACCTTTGAAAATCCTCTCCGAGACTAGGGATTCAAGCTGGGAACTTTTCCATCTCCAGTTGGACGCCCTAACCACTGAGCAACCAAACCTCCTCAAGAAAATCTTATATTACAACACTCTTCAACGCGGACGAAGTCGCGGGTAACTGCTAGTATATATATATATTAGTACTAGGTTAATTGTCCTTGAATCATTTTTTATCGATAACCAAGATTTTTAAATGTATAAAGTTTTTAGCATTGCACCATTTTTTTCCGTCATGGCCACTGTAGACTACGTATAGTAGGCAAATAATGTTAACCAAGAGGATGGGGTGGAGGCCTTACCGTATTTACAGCAGAACCAGATTTGTTTGATATATCCAAAGGGTGGTATGACTGTGTTGCCATCTATCTGTGAAAAGTGTAATTTATGTTCTATTTGATAGGTGTATTTTTTTGTGAAATCTAAGTTTATGAGGCGAAGACTGGAGAATGTCGCAGCATTCGCCTAGGTGATTACGTGAAACCGCTTAAAAACAGTATTCAGGACGGCCGGGGCGCTAGACTCAGAACTCGAACCTGGTCCCGTTGCATCTCTTAGATTCAGTGTCGTGGCGCCTTACCTTGCGCTCCACATTGGTGGTTTGTACCACTTATTATTATGCGTTACTTGGAAATTTCTTATACGATTATATAAGAGTGGAGGCTACCTCGGCGTTGTATATAAATGAAATTTTTTCGCGAAACTAGCTGAGTGAGAACGTTTGTGTAGCACAATGTTTCGGTGGTCAAAACCTCTGCCGCCATTGTCAAGTTACTGCAGATTTTTTTTTTTTTTTTTTAATCACTGCCTCAACGGCGTTATACAGCCCCGCTACGATTTGTAGCTTTATCTGTGGTTTCACTGATGGTGATGGATTTTATTTCCGCGAACTGTACACTTTGGGGGAAAACCGGCTTTGACCGTAGTGATTACGGCCTGTGTGGAAACCCTTTTGATATTCTTATTTGTTCGATAGCTAACTGGTTTCATGTGGTCAGTTGGGGATCATTGCCGCAATGAGTTGTGTTAACAACTCGACGATTTTCCCCAGCTGATTTGCTCGTCTTGGCTCTTGATTACAGCATTGGTGTCTGTGTTGGTCATTTGAGTTGCTCGGTGGATGATTATTGAAGTGGCTTGATGACTATCTCTGAGGTCCTTCCGGTCTTCCAATTTGTTGGGAGTGACTGGGTTGGCGCTGGCGTTGACGGCTTCTGATGGCTGCTTGAAGCTTTCTTCTTATGGGGCATCCCCCATAACTGGCGGCGTGGTCAGAGCCACAGTTTGCACACGTCGGCGTTGCGTCACGCGGACGTGTGCAAACCATGTTGTTATGACTCCCTCCGCAGCGAACGCAGCGCACTTGCTTGAGACAGTCAGAAGCTTGATGCCCGAAGCCTTGGCAGCGGTAGCATTGATGTAACGTTGCCATCGGTCTCCGCTTCTGTGGCCTCTTGTTGGAATTCAGTATACTCCTTTTCATGACTTGGCTGCTGGCCGGGGCGGAGGACTTGGTTGCCTCAGGCTCTCTCCTGTCTGGTGAAGGGCGTGAGGAGGAATTGTCATCTTTAAGTGTTCCCTCATCCAAGTTGCAGGAGTCACTTGGAGCTGCTTCTTTTTGATGAACACCCTTGTTGAATATCGACGGGACTGCTGCTTGTTGTGGCCCATGTGAGTGATGGGGTTGGTTATAATATCGTGCGGAACCGTTAAATACTAGTGGGATTGTTGGAATTGATTGTTGGTGTTGATTGTTGGCATTGGTTGTTGGTGTTAACTGTTGGCATTGATTGTTGGCGGGGTAGATAGAGAGGCCATTCAGTTCCTTATAAGATTACTGAACACTGAAGTTTGTAGTTGTTTGTGCTCACTAAAGGCTTGTTTATTTATTTTGTTGCGTTGGTTTCTTTACGTCCCATACTTCGCCTGGACCTCCTCATTGCGCAGACCGTGCTGGAACGCTGTCTCGACTATCTGCTGCAGAGCGCGCGTCGCGGAAGTGCGATAAGGCAATTTGGTGACGCCGTGCAGGGCCTGACTTAACGTACTGGAGCGAGAAAATTGCGCCAGGCATTAAATTACCGAGGCAATGCAGGGAGCGCGTCGCCAACTCGTTAGAGGACAGCGAGTCTCGCGATACAGGCTCCCGCTAAAACGCTTCTCCAGTATACAGTACGTTGCCATGGCTCAGCGACCGAGGCATTGTTCTAAATACCGAATTCCCAGACTGCCTTGCTCTTGTTTCTTATGTATTACTGTCAGCCCGTGTTTTTCGTTTGGTGATGGTTTAGAATAGTGCCACATTTATTGCGATATATGGGGCCTGAACTAATATTACTAACAATTCTAATAATTTGATAAATAGATAAAAGCCACAATAAAAAAATACACAGAAAATAGAACGAAAATGTGATAAAATAATGATCCTACTACAGTGAACACGCACACAAGCTAATAAAAGTGATTAAAAATTTATCTACGATAATAAATATCTAAGGACCCAGAGTATAATGAAAAAATCTACATCGAATAATATAAATAAACGAATGGAACCATAGCAAAAGATAATGAAATAGACGCCAAAAGATGGAAACAGCTTATCGCCTAACATAAAACATCTACAACAAAAAAACATCTCCAAGCACACAAACTGAGACATTACAATACAGTTATTAAACCAGAATCTAAATATGGATCAGAAACACTAGTTTTGAATAGGGAAAAAGATATTGAATTCTTTGAAAACCGAAGTAAAGCAATGTCACGTACAATAAAATGGGTTGGCGAAATCAAGAAAGACCTCAAATTAGCAGGAATCACTCCAAAAGATATTGAAAACAGAGATACATTTAAATCCAAAATTCACACGTGGCAAGTTGACCGGGAGGAAAGACTAAAGAAAAGACCCGGAACAACGTGGTCAGACGAGAGAAAAGAAGCCCGCCGCAAGCATATGAAGGAAATATGGGCACAACGGAAAGCGAACAAACCCTTCTGAGTACTTCGCATAGTCGTAATGGACTTATCCGCAAATAATAATAATAATAAATAAACAAAAAGCAACTAATAATAAATATATAAATTAAACCGAAGTACACAGTTTTTCTAGTGGTTTGGCTATTCATATTTTCGCAGTTGCCTAACTAAATAAAAGCGTTGTTAAGAAACACTCATTATCTTGATTTTGTAGTAACATCTTTGACGTTTTTTCGCAAACGAAAGCCAGGTGAGTGACGTCACAGCCTGACAGACCAATAGCTGTCGAGGTGACTACGCACGGTGGAGCACGCCAAGGGAATTATTGTTTAGTATACTAGCTGTGTCCAAGACTTGTATAAGAGGAATATGAGATTCGTGCTGCTTATGAAACTATCAAAGATATGTAGGCTGGATAGGAAAAACAGAAGAGTAGCCTCTTTCTTGAATCTCCTTCTAAATTTAGGTTATATGCAAATGTTTTAATCACATTTGTGGGAGTTAATTTGTTTCTACCACCTCCTGAAACTGCAGCTAATTCGGAAAAATTTTATGGTTGTGGGTGAGCCACAGGCACACTTCAGTACTGTTCACGTAGCTCCTCTGAAAGCAATATATGATGTAGTGCTACCTGGCATGTGTATGGGCAGATTGTTATGGTATTAAATCTCTAACTGAAATATGAAGTAGAACCGTTAAAGTTTGTACTATCTAAACAAACTGCATATTTGGGTCTCAAGGTGGGAACATTTCGGTTGCGAGAAGCACGCGACAGACAATATTAAATTGATGGGTTATATTGGGGAACAATTAAATTAGGGCACCCTTTATTTATTTCTCAGCGCGTTATAGTTAAATCTAAACAATACGAAAAATATATATATTTAGTTGCTGTCATCAGTCTCTCGAATGGTTTGATGCAATTCTCCATTCCTACCTATATTGCGCTAACCTCTACATCTCAACATGAACATGTTGAGTTGAAGGGAATATCTCGTTAACTTGACATACTCTATTAATATATTGTCATGTGGTTAAGTTGAGCGAAGATTACCAGCGACTTACATCATTGGACTAGGGTTCGTCCCGCCTCCCGTCGTCAACTGATTTTTCTTCTAATCGGCATCTGCGAGCCTTGGCTGGGGAAGAAATCTTAAAATATCTTAACTAATGAAGTTGAGGGAGTTGAAATTTACTCAAGAGGTGAAATTGACAGGCATTCATTACTGATCTCGGCAAATCAGCAAGCAAAATGATACAGAGAGCCGGTTCATCATAGATCTGTGAGAAAAGCGATGGTGCTTCCATATTGCTAAATAGAGTAATAACCAGTACGGTATGAAGCCAAGGCACAAGTACTGTAGAGTCAGGGTGGGAAGAGTTCAAGCAGATAATAAGAAAGGAGGAAGAAAAATGTATTCCAAAACAGAAAATAAAGAGAAGTATAGAACCTGTGTACTATAGAGGAGAGGTGATGATTCAAAGAAGTTGATAAGAAGAGAAAATAACAGAGTTAAGAGACAGCAGGGTAGTAGGGAATACTTAAAACAACTAAACAAGGACTTAATAATAGCAAAGTAGGTGGCTAAAGATGGTTTTATGAAGAGTATTATCAGTCCGGGGGGATTATTGACTGATGCATTTAGAAATTTCTATGGCTATTTTAGAAAACTGAGGGGAAGGGAGAGTGTTGAGACGCTTATTGATAAGAATGGAGAAGAAGTTACTGAGGATTTTAAAAAGGTAGAGCATTAGGGACAATGAATCAGAAAACGGAGGGTTTAAATCGTAGAATAAGCTTAACAACACAATTAGAAATGAGCAGACAAAAAAAAATAATTTGAATTTCATCCCGAGGATATCATAAAGGAAATAAGAAAGCTGAAAAATCATATAGGGGCTAGTGTATATAATATTACTGCAGATATCTTAAAATAGCCGGATGTGACATTGTACCTTAACTTGAATTATTATTTAAATTGAATCTGGATACTTGCTGCTTACCAGATGATTGGAAAAGTGCGATAGTAGTACCGGTACACAAAGGAGTGGTGAAAAATAGAGTCGAAACTTATAGGCCAATCAATTTGACATCAGTGGTAGATAAATTCATGTAGAGATAGATATGCAACCACATCAGAAATATATGTGAGGAGAGTAAGTAGTTTTCAAGTAGGCAACATGGCTTTAGACAAGGATATTTATGCGAATATTAGTTGGTGCGATATATGCAAGATATTTCAGATGAAATGGACACGGGAAGCCAAATTTATAGTGTATCACTAAATCTTTCGAAGGGTTTTGACACAGTGAGCCATATAATGGTAGTAATTAAGGTAAAAACTATTGGAGTGGATTAGAAAGTGATTTGCTGGGTAGAAGAATTTTTAAAAGGTAGAAAACAGAAAGTTATGGTAGGAAATGTAGAATCAAAACAAGTGGAAGTAAAAATGGGAGTGCCACAGGGTAGCGTGTTGGGACCATTGCTATTCGTTATTCTAATGAATAATTGTATTGATTTTTTACTGTCAGAAGTTAGAGTGTTTGCAGATGACATAATGCTATATAAAATGATCAAAACGGTAGAGGACTGTAAACAGTTGCAAGGTGATCTGGACAGGATATCGAGTTGGGATGGTAAACATGGGATGAAGATAAATGCAAAGAAGAGTCAGCTTATTAGATACACAAATAAAAAACTAAAGGTTAAATATGAATATAAGGTGGGGAAAGAATTGCTTGTTGAAAACTTGAAATTTAAATATCTTGGCATTACATTTGATAACAAGCTTAACTGGGCAGGACACATTGGACAGGTAGTACGAAAAGGTTTAAAAATTCTGCTCTTGTTGGGGAGAGTGATGAGGGGATGTACGAGGGAATTGGGTTACAAAAATTTGGTGACACCATTGCTCGAATATGGTTGTGTAGTATGGGACCCACATTTTGAGTATCAAATACAGGAGTTGGAGAGTGTGCAAAAAAGGGCTGCTAGATTGGTTTCTGGAAATTATCTCAGAATGCAATCAATAACAGTTATGATAAAACAGTTGGAATGGGATTCATTGCAAGACAGGAGGTGGATGAAGAGTGTCATGGGAGTGTACAAGTCGTATACTGGTGATGAGGCATGGAAAGTTATTGGTGTTTGAATTAAAAGTAATGCATTGAAGGGAAAACATGACCATGACCACAGGTCGGCACCCGATTGCAGGCACAAGGGTATAGGAAGATTCTCTTTTTTTTAGGTAAGGATGTGAGGAATAAGTAACCAAGGAAATGATGAATAATTTACGAAAAACGTTGAAAGAATTTAAGATAAGATTTTTAGAGGGCAAAAATAGGTGAGTGCAGCAAAGGGGTAAGGTGGGTGTGACGGGAAATTCCCACCGATGCTTGTGCTCCATTGCAACGTAATTAAGTATTAAATTAAGCCTCATATGATAGTACTACTGGCGGGATTGGTGGCAAAATAATGAATTAACGCTTTGTTAGTCATGGGTCCAAAGAGTTACAAATTTACTGTGCAGTTTCCCAAAGACAACTACTACGAGAGCCTGCAAGCAACTGCACTCCGCAGGGCTCCTCCATAGTGGGGAAGGCTGGTCGCTGTTGGCTACAGCACATCATGTGGAGTGCATACAGAGCCCTGGTTGTTACGCTTCAGACTGGTTCTAGCAAGTTCTAGAACATTTTCAAACCCTTGAATCAGAGTTGATAAAAGCCATAAACATTTTAATGACTAACTAAAAATATGGTACCTGAAGATTTCTCGGGCATGCGGCCGGATCAATTGATCTTAGTTCAACGAGTTTTAGACGTGGTAACGTACCATCATCTTCAGGTTGTGTCTGCTGGCCGGCGTGAGGAGCGCTACTTGTGCTTGATTTTTAGTTATTTTTGTCTTGTGATAACTTAGATGATCTTCTTTGCTTGGTACTTGGGGTTTGTTTTGTGCTGAGAAGCTTGGGAGTTCCGTTGTCCGTTTCATTTCTTTTGCTGGACGAGTGATTTTTGTTCCTGTCAGCCTATCCGAGGAGTTTTGAATCTTTTTTCTCACATTGCAGGCACCGTAGCAGGCTGCATGGTCACTGCCACAGATTGCGCAGGTCGGGGTATCTTCACGCTTACGTGGGCATACTAGCACGCTGTGTCTCTCACCGCAGCGGACGCAGCGGACTTTAGATTTGCAGTCTTGTGCACGATGTTGGAAGCCTTGGCAGCGAAAGCATTGTAGGACTACCACCATCTTCTTCTACATTCTTGGGTTTTCTTTATAACCTTGGTTTGCATGGCTCTTGATTGTTTGTCTTGGACGTGGTGATTTGGGTGGCGGCGTTTTCGCCACAGGTGGATCTGGCTGGGATGTGTGCGTCCCAGGTGCATCAGGCTGAAGGCAGCCCACCACTTGATCAGGAGCTGAATTCTGCTTTGATGCCATGGGTTCATCATCAGGTACCTCCACTAGAGAGCTAGTAGAGTCTGGCTGCTTGCTGCTCAGACTCTCCATGGCTAACTTGACAACTGATTGATTGGTACACTGTGTGAGTAGTCTTGCCAAGGTCGACCAGTATTTATCGGGGAGGGCTGCAACAAGGCGTAGTACTTCTAAAATTTTGCCTTGGTGTTCCGCTGATGTTTCAGCTGTCATTTGAGCAAGGATTTCTTGTATACAACTTTCTTAATCGGAGATTTGCTGTTTGCCATTCTTGGAATTCAGCTCTATCTCCACCCTCGGCGTGTTGGCGGTCTCTTCAGTATTTTCAATTTGATTGAGGCTTGATTCTTCTGTTTTTTAGTGGGAAACAGGATTTTGTAGATGTTCACTAAATACTCATCTTCATCGAAGTTGTCAGAAAAAGCATTTGGGAAAGGAATATGTTTTGACTAGTCCTTCCCTTCTTCAATAACTGGTCGAGCTTGGTGAGAGAACTTTGGGTTGCACGAGGTGCGGCTCAAGTACTTGAAGTTGGGCACAGGGATATCCCTGGCGAATATGTACTCGTGGACCCTAAGACGTAGCTGAGCTTCCCAAGGTCCCTCCTTCTCACGATGGTATTTCTCAATCCTCTCCATTGAGACCTGAGTGGGGAGATAGAAAACGGTGTCTTTGCAGGTGAGGAATAGATATATTGGTGCGTCGTCTATAAGTCACTGGACTCTTCAATACGCGATCTTGGGGATGACCACGAAATACACGAGGAGTCTCAGGAATCGACTGCATGGGTGTCTGTGGTGAGTCAACTTGATCACCTGATGTTACGTTGGTGCCGTCTTCTCCAGAGGGAAACAGGAGCTGGCGTGAAGTAGCAGGCTTGTCCTGGCGACTATTGGGCGTGGAAGTCGCAGTCGGAGATGGTACCCGCTGTTTCCCCATGTTCTGACACGGATAGAGATCGTTTTCAGTTTTCTCGAGGATGCCGCTTGGAACGATCGTTAACACCGCAAGGTTGCCACGTTCCACAACGGCCCTAAAGTGTGCGTGCGTGGGTGACTGCACTGGGTACAGGCCCTGGCACGGTAATTCCCTGGCACTCGGTGGACAGGGGAGACCTGCTGAGTCGGTATTTATACCCTTAAACGCATCCCCTCCACTCCCGCCACGGCGCTCCGATGGCGGTGGTGGGTGTGGTACCGAAGTTCTGAGAAACACATCTCACTTTTGGGGATTGTGCATACAAGGAAGCCATTGAGATTCGGCTATGGAGTAACCTCACAAACAAAGATAACGGGTTTCGACTAAGCCAAGCTTGGAACCCAGCACTGAAGCGGCTCCGCAAACACCAGAGCCAAAACAAATTGCGCGACGGAGGTGGCATACAGACTGAAGGTCACTGCTCGACGCGTCGGAGCGTACCACTGCTATCGGAGCACCGCGGCGGTAGTGGAAGGGATGGGTTGAAGGGTATAAATATCGCTCCGGGAAGTATGCCTCAGCAGTCGCGTCCTAGGACTGCGCTCCTCATGTCGGTCACTGATGCAAAATGAAGATGATGGCACGTTACGCCATCGAAAATTCGTTGAACTACGTTTAATTGATCCGGCCGCACGCGCGAGATATCTTCATGCATCAGATTCGCAGGGAAAACCTACGATTACATTAAAAATATGGTGTTTCCAGGATATGAGGATATAACCTTATTGTTTTTGTAATAAGTTTGCATGGTAGAGAGTGGCGTTCCGTTAAGGATTAAATTAATGGCCTTTATTGTGTGTTTTTAGGTGTACAGTACGTCTTAAAGGATCGCCTTGTGTATCGATAAAAATTGGTAGGGTTGGTTAATAATATACACATATGTAAAAAAAAAAAGTGGTCCATGTAAGTTAGTGGTCCGAAGAATTATTTTTGACTGAGGTTAAAAAAAGTTGAGAAACGGTGCTATATGGCATTTTAGCCTTTCATTCGACAGCAACAATAAATTGTTTATAGGTCTAAGTAAGGGTGCCCAACCCCAGCCCAGCGAGCCATGAAGCCAGCAGCAGCGGTCTAAAATATGCTACCTTCAAAACGTATACAATTGTATACAATTTTTTATACTATAATTAAACTATGTTACTTATATCTTTGTTTTGTTTAAATATTTATTGTAACTATAGGCAATTATTAGGTTGCCCACATCTAATATAGAATCGAATTTGTGGCCCATGTCCAAACTTGGTGGGGCAGCCTTGGTCTTAAACATTTCAGATTTTTAATACAATAGCCGGATTTTAAATACATGACTGTAATAATCGACAACGCTGATATAATGGCTGGCACGCTCAATTCCATATATTTCCAAAGATCTAAAAACACAAAACCATTTCTTTTTTGCCACTCAACGCCGTTTGCCAATCGATTATGAAGTTACACAACAGAATAGGTGCAGTGGCCTCAGCTCCGTTTTTGTTTTTTTATTTTTGTATTATTTGTTTTTTGTTTTTGTTTTTTTTTTTATTTGTTTTTTATTTTGTTTATTTGTTTGTTTTTTTCGCTTTTAGGTTTTATGATTCGTTGACTTCGAGGTCATTATAGCCAGGAGAATATTTTGGGTTAGGGGAGGAGGCTAGAAACGAAATGGAATCGGGCTATGGCCTTTTAAAGAAACCATTCCGATATTGGCCTGGAGTTATTTCAGGAATATCATGGAAAACGGGAAATTTGATGGTGGACGGGAATTTGAACCTGCGTCCTCCAGAATGGTAGACCTGAGCCTACAATCGTCAGATGGTAGCAGAAAATTGATTATGTTGCATATTCATGCTTGAAAGCACTAGAGGAGAGACAGTTTAATGCACGCTTTTTGTAATAATTTGATGGGTTGTTCGGCGGGAAGCATGAAACCGTAGAAACAGCAATTTCATCATCGCAGCCCAGGCGTCCTCCAGCACAGCTGTCTGAAGTCTGATTGCTGAAGCCCCTAAGAAGCGAGTGGAATGCAACAAGACTTTCCTCTGATTTCTCCGAGCAGACGAAGATCTTGCGTAAAGTCAATAATTTCGTCCGCACTCCAGACCTCTGAAATAGCAGAATTTCCAGTTAAGGTAGCCAAATGAAAACCGTTACGGAACTCACAAGTGGAACAGCAATATACAAAAACCGTGTGAAATTTTTTGCGGTTCATCATCGGACACGTTGCAGGTGGCAGTGTTCTTCGTGGTGTACTCGGAAGCAGAGTGCTGTGGCCAAGTGTGACTCAACGGCCCACACACCAAATGTACTGATACGCAACTGAATGAGAAATGGGCATCACTAGCGGGGAAATACAATTCAAGCTATTTCATTGGTTGCCTGTCCTGACCCATACAACGTACCGCGTCCGGATGTAGGATGAAAGGGTGTCCTTCTTCTACAACACCAGAAGATTTTAGCCAACTCCCAGCTGCCATCACTGAACGATACCGCTTCGTTGAGCCCCAAAGACTAAAATCCAGATATCGAGATATTTTCACTGCAAAAGAGTTAATGACAGTTGAACTCTACATCTTCAGTGCACTAAAACAGCTATGACTATGGAACTACCCTCCGCAATCCTGAGATCTTTCCCGCATCTCCTAGAAAATTCAAGGATTCTATCGGCCTCGAGCGATATGGTCGACGATAAACCGAATACGCCAAGGCATATCTGCAGGTGCAACCCATTAATGAGCAGTAGGTCATCGCCACAGTATGACCATTAGGCCGGGAGACAAACGGTTTGAACAATAAAGTGTGTCCAGACAATGTGTAGTGGAGATTTTGTGAAATTGCTAAACACAACTAATCATATATACAAAATATAAAGCTGTAAATTTCTTGTGTGCAAATTTTGGTTTCTTCTGCAATGTAATTTTTAAATGTTCTATCTGTCAAATAAGTAGAAACATATTCACTATTGCTTCTCTTTGTGATCGTCCTCTCTCCACCGCGTGTCATTTTGAACTCCTCTATTCTTATTTCACTGGTATTCTATTTCAGACCCTTCCTCTTTCAGTTCCCACACCTTGAGCATTCTTTCCTGTAAAGCCGATGTCTTTCTCTCGTTTTGCTCTCTCACACTGATCGCTAACGACTGATTATCACTGACTAAGGCACTAAGGCCTCTGTGACTATTTCCTTAGAAAAAAAAATGAACGACCACAGATGCTCTTTCAAATACTCACTATGCCAAGTGATCACATAGACCTGCTTCTTCTTCTTTAAAAAAAAAAAAAAACCGAAATTCAAAATGATTAAGGTTTTTTTATTATTATTATTTTTTAAAACTTATATTACACGTTGTTAGCTGGTTTCTTCCTTGTATTTGGTTCTATAAGCCTGAATCAAATACTTTCTTTTTGTTCTCTATACATCCTACTTGTGGGACATAAGCTTGGATGATTTCTGCTCTTTCTTGTACTTTGGCCTTGATGATCCGATCAGTGATTCTATTCACCTCTTCATGTAACCCTTCCCCAATCATGAATTTTATTCAGTTTCTACATCCATTCTCTTTACCTATCCAATACAGTTTAAATCTTTCACCCAGTTTATTCGTGGCTTATACTTTCCAAGTTCTAAGTGTTACTTGAGAGTAAATACTGACGAGAAACTCTCGATAGCATAACTCGGCAGTGGACACGCCTCAGAAGAGAGTGACGAGCTACTGCCCGAAGGCTAGTTTCTATTGATGAAAATGCAGTCGCAAATTCAGCGCAAAGATATCCATTTAAGGTGCGCAATTCCCGCAAATAAAAATTACAGGCAGTTCTCTACTTTCTTGCTACTGGATTAATTTTAAGGACACTCACACATATATTCCGATTCGGAAAATCAACTATTTCCAAATTCATCACAAAAGTCTGAAGCAATCTATGAAACATTAAAGAAAGTGAAGTAATGTTTTCTAGGATAGAATCCAGTAAAGTGGACCATTTTACTGAAGGAATGTAAATTGTGTCAGTCCCCGCACCTGAATTTTAAATCCTCGAGTAGATAAATCTTAAAAGATTTTTATCGGGTTAGGTGGTAATTCTAATAACAATAGTAATAACAAAATCTTATTGTATAACCTAGATACTATTGTAAGAAAATAATTAATAAAATGATGCACTAACCTGATGTTTTTAATTTTCAATTTAATTTATTTCTCACGAAATCCAGGTATGTTCATTATATTTTCAAAATCCATGTATGCAGATTGCTTTGTTTTCATAATGCGGGGACTTAATATTACATTTTTTTTTTTTTTTTTTTTTTTTTTGCTCCAGCGAAACGACATATTTGCAGCAGATAATGGACTCGACTAAGGTTCAGAACCAGTAAGCAGTGACGCGCGGTGGGGGCCGCTACTCGACCGATAAAATAGAATAAAATTGATCGACTCTACTAAATTACTAACTAAACTGCTCAGCTAAATTTTCGTTGTTCAGACACATTTGGTTACTAAATTACTCGGTACTCGACTAAATTACTAGCCTAGTGGGAACTAGCCTTGAGAGCTGATAAAAATCGACTTGCTCGCAAGTCGACACGTCATTCTTGCGCTGTCAGACAGTAGCTCGCAGAATACGAACAGTGTTAGAAAGCATGAGAGCAGAAGCTGAGAGCTCGGTAAGAATGATTAACAGGATGATTAAGAAATAAAAGAATTAATAAAAATCTATGAAGG
>JARYHS010008075.1:167907702-168057186 GCA_031002005.1 Vandiemenella viatica
TTGTAATCTTTTCCTACCACCTGCCCAATGTGATCTGTCCAGTTGAGTTTATTATCAAACGTTATGCCAAGATATTTACACTTCAAACCCTCAACAAGCTATTCTGACCCCAACCTATTATCATTTAACGTTTAGTTTTTTTATCTGTGTACCCTAATAAGCTGACTCTTCTTGGCATTTATCTTCATTCCACTGCTGACTTATCCATTTAGACATTCTATCCAGGTCATCCTGCAGTTGTTCAAAGTCTTCACTTGTTTGGATACTATTGTGTATCATTATAACAAAGGTTTTTTAATAGAAGCTGTAGTATAAGATCTGCAATCTCGTGCTCTGTTCTAAAACCTCATTCCCTCATAAAATATTTAAAAATTTCTGCTCTATTGTGCTATTAATCCGGTTTCTTTACCAGTTCGTACCTGGCAAATTAAAGTCGCCACTAATAATGACCATCCTACTCCACATCTGAATTCTGAGCATTAATTTGTTCAAAACTATCATTCAGTTCCATTAACGCTTTATATGCTGTTTTCTCATTCATCACTGCCTTATAATCTCAAAATCATGTACAAGTTGCTCCCGTTTCCTCCAGTTATTACATATTAGAATTTGTGTACCTAGGAATTTATTCCCAACATCGAACACGTCATCTATTTGAACGACTCATACTAAAAATGCTTCATAGTTTCTAGCAATACGAGCAAAAGATTTTATTTTGATGTTACTTCATACTATTTTATTGAAAATGCTCTTAATTCACCCTGCTTTGCATCCTAATATAATGTCATAAATTTTATTGGAAGCGATCGATTACTCTAACGATTTTAGTGATTGCGTATCTCAGTACTGATAGCTGTGGTTGGAATACCACTGGCTAATCTGAAGTGTGCCACGCTTTGAATTTTGAACCAACTAACTTCCTTCTGAAACAGTATATACTATATAGCCATTAAGGTTATCAGAGTACGGAAACATAATTGCACGTGGTTTGACTCTTACGTGGTTATTTTTTCATTTACTTTTAAAAACATATGAAGCAGGAAGAGAGCAATACAGACAATTTTTAAATCAAATAAAACGGAAATTAAAAGAAGCAAAAGAAAGATGGCTACAAAAAAAGTGTAGAGAAGTAGAAAAGGAAATGGTTGTAGGTAAAGTAGAGATGGCATATAAGAAGATAATTTTGCAGAAATAAAGAAAAAGGTATAAGCATTAAAGCTGACGATGGGAAACCTCTTCTAAGCTCAGACGATAGAGCTAACTGATGGAAGGAATACATAGAGAATCTGAACGATGGAGAACAGTTTGAACAACAGTGTATTGGAAAAAGAAGTTGATGTTGTTGTTGTTGTTGTTGTTGTTTGTGCTTTAGGGCGCGTCAACATCGGGGTTATTAGCGCCCTAACAAATACAAGACGTGACAATGTGACAAAATTGCCGTCTAAGTGGCCGACTGTAAAAAGGTCGGCCACAGAGACAGCACAGTAAAATACTAAAATACTGACTGGTATTCCGTCTGTATGACTGACTGTAGAGGGGTCAGCCCCACAGACGGAAAAAATAAAACATAATAATAATAATAATAATACGTTAGTACACAGGACACACAGAGTAAAACTACATACATTGACCTGGTTGGCTGTAAACGGGCCAACCAGTTTGAAACGAAGAACTACCTGGTCACAGCTAAAAACAGTACTTGGATTGGTGGCTGTAAAAGGCCACCAATTCAATGTAAAACCTAGGCCGGTCTGCCCAAAATTTTTGGGACAAGACCGGCCATGCTACAAAACTTTAAAACCTTGGCCACATTGTCACTATCATTGTTTAAAATAAGGGACAGATCGTTGGCTAAGCCAACGTCTGCCCTTAAGTCTAAAATAAAATACAATCACTTAAAATGTGGCGTACCGTCAAAGGTACGCCACAAGCATCACATTCCGGTGGGTCCTCCCGGCGGAGAAGAAAGCCGTGTGTCACAGGACAGTGCCCTATACGGAGGCGAGTGAGGAGAACCTCATCCCTCCTCGCCCGCTGGAAGGAGCTGCTCCACGGCTGAACGGTCGGTTTGACCAGCCGGAGCTTGTTATGCTCAACTTCCAGCCACTGCCTCTGCCAAACATCAAAAACAAATCTCTTCGCCGCCGAGGCAAGGTCTGACTTTGGGACCGGTTCAAAGTCGATTCTGACCTTGTCGCAGGCTAACTTGGCAGCTACATCAGCTGCCTCGTTCCCCCTGATTCCCACATGGCCCGGTACCCAGCAGAATAATACCTCCTTTCCAAGAGATTGGAGGGAAAGGAGGGCGTCCTGGATGTCCTGGACTAGACGATCTGCTGGATACATATTTCCTATCGCCTGAATACAGCTGAGGGAATCACAGCATATGATGAAACACTTATCGCGAGTTACTTTTCATATGCTGGAGCGACTTTAGCACGGCGTAGCACTCGGCAGTAAAAAACGCTGCACCTGCCGTCAAGTTTATATGTGTAAGTCGCTCGAGGGAACACGACGGAGCTGCCAACTCCGTTAGCCTGCTTAGACCCATCCGTAAATACCGGGGTAGAATTATGATGCTGGTTTAAGACATCTCTAAAAATTCTAATAAAAACATTATCCGCGGTACACAGCTTGTTGTGCCGCGATAGATCTAAAATCATTCTGGGCCTCTTTAAAAGCCAGGGAGGAGATTTACTCCAACCCTGGTGATAAAAAGAAGGAAGCTCGAATCCGTATTGTTCTAAAATGGCCTTTGTACGGTAGCTGAACGGTTTAGTGGCTCTATGCTGGTTGGAATAGAGCCGCTCGTAGTTGGGGTGCAGAACTACGTCGTACACGGGACTGCCAGGTGTAATGGCAACGTGCAAGTAGTGTCGCACCATGAGGAGTCGCCGGCGGATGGTAAGCGGCGGCTCGCCCGAGTCAGCACAAATGCTGACAATAGGGCTGGTGCGATATGCACCCGTGGCGAACCGAATTCCAGCATGGTGGACACTATCTAGTATACGGAGATAACTGTCCCGTGCCGAACCATAGACGATACAACCGTATTCCAGCCGCGACCATACAAAGGCTCTGTAAAATTGTAGCAGGCAGGAGAGGTCAGCGCCCCATGACCTGCCACACAGACATTTTAAAACATTTAGAGCTTTTGAGGCTCTGGCTTTCACATCTTTGAGATGTGGTAGCCAGGTTAATCTGTTGTCTAAAATTAGGCCCAGAAACCGAACTGTTTCAGTAAAACGTAAAACGGTATTCCTCAAGGTTAGATGGGGCTCTGATAAAAGGCTTCTGCTACGAGTAAAAAGTACACACCGGGTATTCTCGGCAGAGAAACGGAAACCGGTGTGCACTGACCATTCATCCAGCCTGTTCAGCGTGAGTTGCAACTGCCGCTCGGCGCTTCTCAGGCTGGATGATGCAATAAAAATTAAAAAATCGTCTACATATAAGGAGTGCCCTATTGAACTCCTTATAACACTTAAAATGCTATTTATCGCAATAGCGAAAAGAGTCACGCTTAAAACTGACCCCTGAGGAACACCATTTTCCTGAATAAAAACATCAGACACTTCACCACCGACTCGGTACCGGAAGCAACGACCAGATAAAAATGATTTTAAAAAACGGGGCAGGTTACCCTTAAAACCCCATTCGTGCAACTGCTTTAAAATAACATGCCGCCAGGTAGTATCGTAGGCCTTCTCCAGATCGAAAAAGACACCCACTAGATGTTGGCTGCGAATGAACGCATCCTGTATTGCCGCCTCCAGGAAGATCAGGTTGTCCAAGGTGGAACGGAACTTCCTGAATCCACACTGAAAGCGGCTCAGCAGATTACGGGATTCAAGACACCAGACGAGGCGGCGGTTAACCATCCTCTCCAGTGTCTTACCCAGGCAGCTAGTCAAGGCAATACTACGATAACTACCTGGCAACAATTTGTCTTTGCCAGGTTTTAAAATTGGAATTAGTGTTGCTTCTTTCCACGAGTCGGGGAAGTGTCCTCCGGTCCATATGTCATTAAAAGTATCCAGAAGGTACTCTTTAGCATCTTTACTAAGATGCCTCAGCATCTGGTACTGGATCAGATCAGGCCCTGGAGCAGTGTCGTTAGCGCTATTCAACGCTGACTCCAGTTCCCAAAATGTAAATGGGCGATTGTATGCCTCTGTATTCGACGAATCAAAGCACAGCGCGCGCCTCTCGGCAGCAACTCTTTGTCGCTGGAACCGAGGTTCAAAGTTGGCCGATGAAGTGACGGCGGCGAAGTTCTCCGCCATCAGCTGCGCTATGCTTCGTTCGTCGGTAATAATACGTCCATGATCCAGTAATCCAGATACTGGTGGGCGGAGAGTACCTTCCGAATATACGGCGGATGGACTCCCATACTTTTGACGAAGGAGTGGAACGAATTAATAGTGCTCACAAAGTTCTGCCATCACCTTTTCTTGCTGTCTTTAATAACTCGACGCGCCTTAGCTCTAGCAATACGAAACGCTGCTAGGTTGTCAGTTGTAGGGCACAACCTAAAACGACGTAGCGCCCGTCTACGACCCTGGATGGCGGAACGACAATCGTCGTTCCACCAGGGGACGGGCGTCCTTCGCAGCGTTCCGGAGCTTTTTCGGCATGGAGACGTCAGCTGCACGGTGAATCACTTCTGTGAAGTGATTCACCTTCTCCTGTATAACTGCCACAGGGTTGTAGCAGTACAGAACGGCAGAAGAGCTGCCAATCTGCACCACTGACGTTCCATTTACGCCGGTTATTACCTCCTCCCCTCTCACACTCAACGTGCATCCAAACAGGGAAGTGGTCACTTCCATGTAGGTCGCGATCCACCTCCCAATGCACGGAGTCCGCGATAGAGGGGGAACACAAGGAAAGGTCAATGGCAGAAGACGTACCGGTAGCAGTGGTGAAATGAGTCATTTGCCCTGTATTCAGGATACAAATTTCCTCCTACTCTATCAATCTACCAACCACTCGGCCCCTGGGGCAAGTCGGTGGTGGAACCCCACAACGCACTGTGGGCGTTGAAATCTCCCAAAAGGAGAAAGGGCCGAGTGAGTTGTCGTATAATGCCAACCAGGTCGTCGTAGCCGACTGACACACTGGGTGGCAGATAGACAGAGCATACGGTCAGTTGGATTGGACCGTGTATTTTCACCGCTACTGCTTGTAGATCAGAGGTGAGAGCAATGGGTTCGGAGTGGACTGTGTTCCGAACAAACACGGCCACTCCGCCCTTCGCTCGATCACCCTCGGTATCGTCCTTCCGGAATATGTCATAACCTCTTAGCACTGGCTGATGTTGTGGTCTAAAATGTGTCTCCTGGAGACAGAGACACAATGGATTAGACCGTGCTAAGAGTTGGACTTCCTCTTTGTGAGCCTGAAAGCCGTTTACTGTTCCACTGAAGTATGGGAGCCATTCTATCTATTTAAAACCACCCGCCCCGGGTCGGGTGGGTCAGGGTCTGGTGTCTGCTGAGGAACGGGACCAGGGTCTACGTCCACCAGCATAACGTCATCTTCGGGGTCCGAAGACGACTTTTGTTCTAAGGCCTCGGCGTCTTGCGGATCTTTCTTCCGCCGAGGCCTTGCCCCCTCCTCCCTACGCTAGTTGGGGAACTAGGAGGAGAAGTAGAGGGGGACTTCAAGAACATGGTGGGGTCCGTGTGTTTAAACTTCGGACCCCGAACTTTCTGCACTAACTGCCATCCGCTATTGGCAGATGGCGTTGCCGTAACTACATTAGCTGAAGATAATGCTTCTGCTATGGGTGCTGCTTCTGCTGTTGCAGAGGCACCCACAGCTGCAGCTACTTTAGCGGATGGCTGTGCTTTGGCTGGTGGACTTGATGACCCTGCTGCTGTAGTGGTCCGAGTTAGCAGGAGCGTTTCTACCGACGACCGCGGTCCTTGGTGTTAGGACCTTAGTGGGCTGCGCACCACACTTGCACTAGCACGAGCATGTCGTGCTCGTGCCCGTGTCTACAGCGGTCGTCTGCGTAGCAACGCTCTCCTTCCTGACGGGAGTTGATAACGTTTTGGCGAAGCTAGTGGCGAAGACCGGTGGCGCAAGCGCCTTAAACCGTTTCTTCGCCTCGCCAAAAGATATTCTTTCCTTAGTCTTCAACTCCTGTACCTTCTTTTCTTCAAGGTACACTCGACACTCCCTGCTCCAGGCTGGATGTGACCCGGAGCAGTTAATGCACACCTGTGGGAGGGTGCAATTTGCACCCGGTTCGTGCGCCGACTTTCCACATCTCCCACAAGTGGCGTTGCCTTTACAGTTCGCCGTCGTATGCCCGAACCGCTGGCACTTAAAGCAGCGCATCGGGTCCGGGACATACGGGCGAACATTCAGATTTAAGTATCCAGCTTTAATGGATTTCGGCAACGTCGGAGTGTCGAACGTCAGGACGAAGGTGGCAGTCTTCTCAAGATTGCCGTTAACCCTTCAGTTGATTTGCCTGACCTTCGACCACATTTTCTGATCTCCACTCCTTAAGGAGTTCCTCTGACTCTATATCGATCAAATCTCGGCAGGTGATCACGCCTTTGCTGCTATTTAGAGTCTTATGGAGTTCACATTTCACTGCGAACTCCCCGAGCTTCTCACACTTAAGGAGTAGGATAGCCTGCTTATCGTTAGATGTCTCTAACAGCAGTGTCCCGTTCCTCAGCTTCTTTACGCTTTTTAGGGTACCAGATATTCCCTCTATACCTTTCTGTATATAGAACGGAGAGACCTTTTCAAAGGACCCCTCCGTTCTTGCCATGATCACAAAGGCGTTGTCTATGAGACAACCCTCTCTGTTAAGATTCACTTGTTCCGGAGGAGGGCTGTCAACCCTCGCCCGCTTGTTGGAACTGGGTGTATTTTTTTTAACCTGCGGCACACCCGGACCGCAGTGGTTTTGTTTTTGTTTGTGAGGAATTTTTAGTCCCACGAGCAAAAACATTTTAAAAAAGAAGTGCTCATACAACAGGGGTGCGCAGGTGCCCCTGAGGTTGCACGTTATCGAGTGATTTCCCTCATCACCCATACACCTCCTCGGCACGTGGCTGACCTTGAGGTTGAGGGTTTTTTTTATAGAGGTTTGTTCCGTCCTCGCGATCCGGGCGATGAAGCCAAGATCCCCGTTCTCCTAGGCACCCAACGTTCCACCGCCACGCCCTACGGTGGTCGTTGAAGCATGGTAGGAGTTTACGGTGTGGGAAACTTGCGGCGCTCACAAGTTTCCAGCTCGGGCACCGCGGGTTCGCCAAACCCGTACCTGGCACTTGCGTACCAGGCCCCTGCGGGGAAAAAGAAGTTGATGTCGATGTTGATGACTTAGGTGATCCTATTTTGATGACAAAATTTGATAGAGCTTTGAATGAATTGAAATCAAATAAGGCAGTTTGAATTGATGAGATTCCTGCAGAACTTATGAAATCCCTAGGAGAAGAAGGAATCGAGTGGTTATTCAAACTTACATCAAAATTTTATCAAACAGAAGAGATTAATTTTAATAAAAGTGTCATCTTCACACTTCCGAAGGAAACATAAGCCGACAGATGTGAGTCTAACATCACATGCTTCAAAATTACTCACCAGAATAATATACAGAAGATGGGAAAATGTAGTAGAATGGATAGTAGGTGAAGATAAGTTTAGATTTAGGAAAACCGCAGCATAAGAGAAGCAATCCTGGCGTAAAGATTAATACTTGACATGCAGATCAAGAAAAATAAAAATACTTTTATGGTGTTTACTGATTTAGAAAAGCTTTTGATAATGTTAGGTGGGGAAAGATGTTCAAAATTTGAAAGAAGTTGGGTCTAAAATACCGAGATAGAAGAATACTTTATAATATCTATAATAATCAAGTAGCTACAATAAAAGTGGAGAATCATGAGAGTCAAGCATCAGTTAAAAAAGGCGTGAGACAAGGTTGCAGTCTATCCTCATTAATATTCAACTTGTATTTAGAAGAAGCAATAAAGGAAGTGAAAGAAAGATTTGATTGTAGCATAAGTGTTCATGGAGAAAAAATCAGTATGCTACTATTTGCTTTTTTTTTCTTGGTCTTTATGCCTCGCCGAAAGTGGTCACTAGAGGCGGGATGGGATGGGGGACATGGAACGGGAAGGAATTAGGCCATGGCCTTTTGAAGGAAGCATCCCGGCATTCACCTGGAGTGATTTGGCACGATTTGCTGTCGACATTGTCGTGTTAGCAGAACTGGTTGACGATACTGTGAAGTTACTGAATATCTTGAAGAAAATACTGAAGGAAGATTTTGTACTAAATGTAAACCAAAGCAAGACAAAAGTGATGAAATGTAGCTGAAACGATACCGATAATAGTAGATTAAATATAAAAATAGGGTCGGATGCAATAGAAGAAGTTAGTGAATTTTGCTACTAAGGAAGTAAAATTACAATCGATGGCCGAAGCAGGAATGATGTTAAAAAGAGAATAGCACTATCAAAAAGAGCCTTCATGAAAAAAGAGAAATCTTTTAGTAGCAAAAATTGATCTAAGAATTAGAAAAAAACTTTTTAAAACTTTATGTATGGAGCACATCACTTCATGGCAACGAAGCATGGACTTTAGGAATACCAGATATAAGGAAAATTGAAGCATTTGTAATGTGGTGCTACAGAAGAATGCTGAAAATTAGGTGGTCAGGTGAAGTACGAATTGAACGAGTCTCTGAAAATGTGGGCGAGGAAAAATGTTTGTGGAAGAATCTTACAGAACGGAAAAGACAGGATTGTAGGTCATATTTTGAGATATGCTGGGTTTGTTAACTTGTTGTTGGAGGGAACAGTAGAAGATACGAATTGCAGTGGAAGACAGAGATTAGAATATATGAAGCAGATAATTGAGGATGCTGAGCAATAGCCTTTGAGAGATCTTTTATCTTTGAACCACAGACTCTACTTTTTTGTTGTCTTAAGCTTTACAGTGTTTTTGGTAGGTGGCAGAATATTTTTAGACGAAATAAACAAGAAATTCTAAGTACAAGTAGACTTTGGTACGTATGAACTTATTTTGTTTGTGTGTGTGTGTTTTTTTTTAATATTTCATTTGCAACTTTTTGTTGGATGGTGTGATGTGATGATAGCCATTTAAGAAATTAGTGCACTAATGATTATCGGTGTGTTTCCATCTGTACTAGAGGATAATTTTTCAGTGGGTTATCGCGTTTTGAGTTACGATCAAGTTTAAATCAAAACAGCAGCTGTGAATACTGTTATTAATTAAGAAGAAGCAATATTAAGCGGAAAAGACTCGGTGTTAAGATTATCAGACTAATTTTATCTGTGTTTACTATCTTAGAAATGGAGATTTTACAATTACTGCGTTCTTCACAATCGTCGGGAATAATTTATCAGAACTGATTACAGGTGATGATCTTTTGTATGGAAACACGCAATACGAAATGTAATGTACTTGTCCTGTAGACTGAGCATTGATGGACATTTTTGCTACAGATCCTGATAGAATACAAATCACGATATAATTGAAATTTCTTTCATGACACCATGGTGACCAAATGGTGGTGATTAAAGCAACGTAAATTAGAAATAAATAATGAAATCCTTACACTTCATGTTGTAACGCGTAAAGTTAACATCTTTCATGCGCATGAAGTAATAACATCAGGATCATCGCGCTCATGAATGCTAAGCAGAATTAAAAATAAAGGTATTAAGATGTACCAAGGAATGACAGTTGTCATTATGGTCCAGGCTGCATTTCAACTCCTCATCACCAAACAGCTGGTAATTTTGTTGTTTACAAGTATTAACACGTAATAATAAATTCACTATATCGTGATCTGTTGCCAAAATATAGATACTAAATTGCGATATGATGTAGAACCTGGGGTGATTGTGATTAGGGTTGCCACCCGTACTTTATAATAAAGTATTGTACGTTATTTCTGGTAATTGTACTCTATACTTTGTGGAAACAATAAAGTACGCGAAAATACTTTATTTTGCATGATTTGATTTCTCTGGGATTTAAAAAAGTTTGGTTGTAAGCTTTTGTGTAAAATGGTACGTTATCTATTGGTGCCGAATCGATAGGTCACCAGCACCACTTGAACGCTCATTTTTGAACGCAACCTAACCTAAATGTCAACATTATCAGTATCACTGTCGTGTCAAAACTTTTTGTTTGTTTGTATGGTTTATTTAAAGCGTTTTGAGAGCAATAAGAATACGATTTATCAGTTTTATAGATTTATGTTATAGTAAATTATGGACAAGGACAACTTCAGTAAACAAAGTACTCCATGTACACCTACAAAATGTAATTTTTATAGTAAAACGAATCAAATAGATAATGAATATGTTATGCTAAAAAAATATTCTTTATTTGCAAAGCCTTAGAGTATCTAAATGAATGGTTTGTTTTAATGACACAAACTGGTTATTTACACTTGGCAATATAAATTAAAGAGCTATGCTGAATTTTATATTGTTAACATAATAAAAAATTTAAAACTGCAAAAACTTATTATAGATATGGATTATCTTTAAGGAAAAATTGCTATTTAAACAAACTTTATGATCAGATATATAGTTCTAAAGGTTTGCCGGAATTATCTACTGCAAAAAAATTGCAACAAATATTTAATAAGGCTGATGATAAGTTTGCAGACTTTTAAAAAGCAGTTTCATTTTTACTGTCTATTCACAGAGAGAGTTTTTTTCTTTAATGAATTGCAAATGGCGAGACGAAAGAAACAAAGCGTCTCTGAATCTCAAAAAACGAATTACTTATTTACTTTAACTTAAACATAGACTGTAAAGGTGTTGTACAATTGTTTAGCATAAGGATGCCAGTATTTATTTCTACGTTGCTTTCATGAGCGTCATATTGATATTACTGACTTAATCACTTCATGAAGATGTATGTAGTTCCACGTTTATTGCAATATATGTAGCCTGTACCAGAATTACAACTGACGTTCCGCAGTACAGCGTGAGGTAGTTAATTTCAAGTTCTGCATTCACTCAGCCGCATGAAGAGACAATATGCCGCATGTTAATAGTTCCAACAATACTGCGATTTGTATTAATACCAACAATGAGTTCACATGGCAGGCAAACTTGCAGATTCAAAACGCAGTTAACAGTATTCGCTCTTTTAATGAATAATGTATTAAGATTCTATTATTTTCTAGAATTACTTTGATTCGTTTTTATTGGAGCAATTGAAAAAAAAGTGCGATAGTTGATGAACGAAAAAAAAATATTTGGTTTCCTGTTAAGATTTTTAAGTTCTGAACGGTTTCGAGTGAACTGCAAATATGTCGAATTCATTGTTCCGATAATTACTTGGTTACAGCGTCGATGTCCATTTTATATGCGTTAACTGCACTTGTTGGAGAGAGTGATGAGGGGATGTACAAGAGAAGTTAAAAATTTGGGTTACAAACAGTGGCGTAGCTAGGTCAACTAGGGCACCCGCGCAAAAAAATTATTTTGGGCCCTCAGGCCAGAGTGGCGACCTTTTTTTTGATTTGTGCAGTGAGGGCCTCTTAGTGAGTGGGCTCCTTGTGTCTTAGAGCTTGCTGCGAAGGCCCGTGGGCCCTCTGAAATGCGGTTGGGGGTCCCTAGTGGTGCGCTTGGGGCCCCCTGAGCGTAGGGGCCCCGGTGCACTGTACCGCCAAACCCCATAGCAGCTACGCCCCTGGTTACAAAACTTTGGCCAGACCATTGCTCGAATATGGCAGTGTAGTATGGGACCCACATTTTGCGTATCAAATTCAGGAGTTCGAGAGGGTGCAAAAAAAGGGCTGCTAGATTTGTTTCTGGAAATTATCGCAGAATGCAATCAGTAACAGATATGATAAAGGAGCTGAAATGGGATTCATTGCAAGACAGGAGGAGGATTAAAAGGGTCATGGGAGTTGGTGATGAGGCATGGAAAGATATTGGTGTAGGTATGAAAAGCAGTGCACGGAAGGGAAAAGATGTCCATCCTTGACCATAAGCTGGCATTTGATTTCAGGCACAAGGGTGTGGGAAGATTCTCTTTTTTAGGTAAGGGTGTCAGGGATTGGCATAAATTACTAAGGGAAATGATGAATAATTTACCTAAAACGTTGAAAGAATTTGGAGTAAAAATTTGTGAGGGCAAATGTAGGTGGGTGCAGGAAAGGGGGAAGATGTGTGTAGGGAAATTGCTACCGGAACTTGTGATCCATTGTAATTAAATTAAATTAAACTAGATGACCCGTGCGAATGCTTGTAACATAATGAATAGTAGAACCGTAGTTTTGTAGCAAATATTTTTTTAGTGTAATAGGTACACAGCAAAATACTCAGAACATATTATGAAACACTTAGGAAAATTTAAAACACACTTTATTTATGACAAACTGTCACTGACCTTGGCAGATTAAAACCAACCTTAACAAACTGCACACAATATATTAACATCTCTGTGATATTTGTTGCTGAGTGAATAAATTGATTACATTGGAATTGTATAGCAAAACGACAGTGTTTCCGTAAAAGAAAAAAATATATACGAAAAACTACTTATTTAATAAAAAAAAGTTTATTGACTTCTCTGTGATATCCGCTGCTAAAATCTGGGGACTTGGCTCTGAACAGTCTCATACGCGCTACCACTTTTAGCACCAAATTCTGAACATTTTTTTCTTAATTTATGACTTTACCTAGCTGGAGACCTTAATTTTTAAAACGATATGTCATTTATCAATTTCAGCTAGGTATCGAAGAAGATAAATGGCATATAATAAAAACAAAAATTTAAAAAATCAACACGTTCTATAACTAATATTGATACTTTTGCCCTTTAAGGGTCGAATTACTAAAAATTTCTTTTATAAAATATGGTGTGACCAAAGCAGCCACCTTGGTCTTTAAATTGATACCTCATTTATCGATTTCGGTTAGTTATCAAGCAAGGTAAAAAAAAAGTTTTGAGAAATGATGTTATTTTTGCCCCTTAAGGGTGTAATTCGGAGAAAGTTTTTTCTTAAAATAGGATGTGACGATAGTGGATAATTTAATATTTAAATCGATACGTCATTTATTGATTTCGATTAGATATCAAGGGAAATAAATAGCTCATGACAGAAAAATGCGTTGTAAAAATATTAATACTTTTGCACTCTAACGTCAGAATTTTTAAAAATTTCTTTCTTAAAATGTGGTAACGGAACCGAAGACATTACGAAGACCTTAATCTTTTAAATGATACCTCGTTTATCAATTTTATTTAAATTATTGTCAACGGAGGTAAATGACTTGAGACACAAAAAACGCATTTTAGAAATACTGATATTTATGCCCTTTAAGGGTCGAAAAACGAAAAATTCCTTTCTTAGAATATAATGTTACCACGGCGGAGACCTTAGTCTTTAATATGATTTCTCATTTATCTATATCGGATAGAAATCAAGGGAGATAAATGGCTCGTGACACAAAAATGCATTATAGAAAAATTTATACTTTTTCCCTTTAATTCTTGAATTCCAAAAACATTCTTTCTGAAAATATGATGTCACAAAGCTGAGACATTACTCTTCATAATCCTACTTCATTTATCGATTTGGTTAGATATCCAGGGAGATAAATGGCTCGAGATACAAAAAACGCATTTTAGAAAAATCGACATTTTTGCCCTTTAAGGGTCGAAAAACGAAAACTTCTTTTCTTAAAATATAATGTTACCACGGCGGAGACCTCGATCTTTAATATGATACCTCATTTATCTATATCGGTTAGATATTAAGGGAGATAAATCACTCGTGACACAAAAATGCGTTATTGAAAAATTTATATTTTTTCCCTTTAATTCTTGATATCCAAAAACATTCTTTCTTAATATATCATGTCACAAAGCTGAGACATTGCTCCTCATAATCCTACTTCATTTATCGATTTTGGTTAGATATCCAGGGAGATAAATGGCTCGAGATACAAAAAACGCATTTTTGAAAAATCGACATTTTTGCCCTTTAAGGGTCGAAAAACGAAAAATTCTTTTCTTGAAATTTAATGTTACCACGGCGGAGACCTCGATCTTTAATATGGTACCTCATTTATCTATGTCGGTTAAATATTAAGGGAGATAAATCACTCGTGACACAAAAATGCGTTATTGAAAAATTTATATTTTTTCCCTTTAAGGGTTTAATTCCAAAAACATTCTTTCTTAATATATCATGTCACAAAGTTGAGACATTACTCCTCATAATGCTACTTCATTTATCGATTTTGGTTAGATATCCAGGGAGATAAATGGCTCGAGATACAAAAAACGCATTTTAGAAAAATCGACATTTTTGCCCTTTAAGGGTCGAAAAACGATAAATTCTTGTCTTGAAATTTAATGTTACCACGGCGGAGACCTCGATCTTTAATATGATACCTCATTTATCTACGTCGGTTAGATATTAAGGGAGATAAATCACTCGTGACACAAAAATGCGTTATTGAAAAATTTATATTTTTTCCCTTTAAGGTTTTAATTCCAAAAACATTCTTTCTTAATATATCATGTCATAAAGTTGAGACATTACTCCTCATAATGCTACTTCATTTATCGATTTTGGTTAGATATCCAGGGAGATGGCTCGAGATACAAAAAACGCATTTTAGAAAAATCGACATTTTTGTCCTTTAAGGGTCGAAAAACGAAAAATTCTTTTCTTGAAATATAATGTTACCACGGCGGAGACCTCGATCTTTAATATGATACCTCATTTATGTATATCGGTTATATATTAAGAGAGATAAATCGCTCGTGACACAATTAAGCATTGCAAAAATATTGATATTTTTGCCCTTTAAGGGTCGAATTCCGAAAAATATCTGTCTTAATATATGACGTCACTAAAGCGGAGATCTTAATCTTTAAAATGATACTACATTAAACGATTTCATATACGTATCCAGGGAGATAAATGACTCGTAACACAGAAAACAGCATTTTAGAAAGATTGACATTTTTGCCCTTTAAGGGTCGAATTCCGAAAACTTCATTTCTTAAAATATGATGTGACCAAAGTGGAAACCATAAGCTTTAAAATGACACCTCATTCATTGATTTCGGTTAAGTATGAAAGAAGATACAGGCTTGTGACAAAAAAATACCTTATAGAAATAATATATATGATTATGTCGCAACCAACTGGAAGAGATGGACAAACAGATGGTTATGATGTTTTTTTTTATTTCTGAAATAGTTTTCAAAAAATACTGTTTGTTTATATCATGCGGAGGTGCAGAAGGGTCACTATAAATCGAATAAGCTGGAAGGATTCGAAGCGACTTTGACGTTGCAGTTCTGTGATACTCAAAAAATTATTATAAAACCTACTAAAAATAATTCTGTTATCTTGAAACATTTTGTAAAACATATTATTTAACAGAAGAACGGACGCTATTATTTTAGGTACAGGGTGATTATAATTAAAGTTTAACTTTAAAAACGCTCTAAAAAACGAACCACTGATAAGAATGACGTAAAAATTGAACGGCGTATTATTGAAGAAGGGTGAAAGAACATGAACGGTGATTCAGCACCAGTAGCTCTGCAGAAGATCAGGACCCTCAAAGGTATGATAAAAGGCGTTGGACCGATGACTGTCAGGGGTGTGGTGAAAATGATGAAAAAATTCGAAAATTCAGGTTCGTTTGATGTGCAGTCTGGTAGAGGAAGGAAAAGATGTGATTCGGCGGTAGTTGAAGAAGTGGCCACAGCAGTTCAGGAGGCATCAAGCGGTGGTGTGTAACCATGCAGTGCACGGAGAATTGCCCGAACATTGGACAGGCCTGTGAGCACGGTGCATAACATCCTGCAATGCTATCCGTACAAAATTTGCCATGTGCAGGAGTTGTTTCCTTCTGACCTACCAGCAAGAGAGGGTTTTGCTTTGGAATTTCTTGCTCGTATGGAAGTGGACAATGAATGGCCATGGAAAATTCTGGAATATCCATCTGGCGGGATATGTTTTACGATTTGTCATTTGTAGACGAAATTCTGATGCTTACAGCGCCATCTGTCACCAAAATTTGGAACTAATTTCTTTTTTTTGGTTCATGTTCTTTCCCCAATCTTCAATAATACGCCGTTCAATTTTGATGTCATTTTAGTCAATGGTTCGTTTTTTATAGCGTTTTGAAACTTAAACTTTAATTATAATCAACCTGTTTATTCATCGCAGTTACTAGTCTCGTGACTATGAGGCTGTGGCAATTCATATTTGATTAATATTATTTACTTTTCATGGAACGACAAAATAGACCTACAGTTAAGGAATTATTCTATGCTCTTATGTTTTTAACGATTTTAGTAGTTATTCTGTTGTAATTAATAAACTATGGCAATGGAATAATTAGATAAATAAATGATATATGTGGAAATGAAAAATTTGATATTGCTACATACATTTGAAATTTTAAAGCAGTGGGATATAAAATAATTAAGTAGAAAAATGACTACTAATCTGTATAAGAAATTGGCTAGTGTATATAAAAAAGGAGAAGCGCGAGGTAGAAGCATCTTCTTAAAGAAATATGTCAGAGACACGTTAAAATAAAAAGGTACATTGAGATGGCAATTTAATAAATTAAGTAAAGCAAAATATCGAAAACAAATATGTTTAACTTAACGGGCTTGACATTTTCTTGTTCTTATTTGTGCTTGTTAAATACGTAGAATGAAAAAAAAAATGAATGCGAATAAGAAAAGGCAAGCGAAATTAAATTCCCTGAAAGTAGAATTCGTGTAACGATAATGGTCAGGCTATGAAATGAGAAGGACAGAGAAACAATAAAGCAGCAACCGCAGCAGGAAAGAAAATAGACCGCAAGTTCATTTGAGATACGTAAAGAAAATGGAGCAAGGGTAGAATAGCTGGAAATGTCCATAAAACTAAAATATAAAGCAGCTGAATGGGTTAAGGATTTAGGGTCTAGGAGAAGGATGTTGCTTCTCGATTTTTTAAGAGAAATTGAAGAAATACGTAAAAGAATACTTATAGATTCTGCAATAATCTACGCTGTGGAAGCATGTTTGTGATGCCAGTACCGTATTCAACGAATGTGACTCAAGAAGTTGATGAACTGGGTGTCAGTGCAAAGGAAATGACCACACACTAAAAGAACGTGAATCGATGACAGTTCGAGTTAAGGGTCTATGAAAATCCCCACCGGGACAGGGGTTCGAACCGTTGACCTTTCAATCCCTAGTCATACACCTTTACCACTGAGTCACCAGAGCGCTCGGGATTATAACAACAAGTATAATGTTAGATCTTTATAGGGCCTATATTTATATTACATGAAATCACTTTTTCGTAAGTATTTTTCTGTGGATCTATTTTTCAGTCAAATCAAGCCTTCCAGTGAAGTATGAAGTTTAACTACAAACGATTCGCAGGAGGCGGGATTACAAAGCTGTTTGTTGGTAAGGGAATAACGTGAAAATCGAAAAAAGAAATCGTGTTAACGTATCTTATCCAAAACAACTATCGTGAAAGTGCAGTCGTATTAAAATATTTTTTTTTACCCTTTTTCCAGTAATTGACCTATTACTAGCAAATTAAAAATATACACAAATATCTTAAAACATCTTTTATTGCATATTAAATTGTTATTTAACGATAGCATTCTTGATACGGTACGTGAAAAATAGTTTGTTTATGTTTTTTTCTACTTCTTTTTTGGCATTACTATTTGCCTATATATCTGTTTAACAGGGATTTGAATATGTCTTCCCGTGAAATTTCATCACAATCGGCGCGTAGTTGGCAGGATTACGGGGTGGTCGGTGATATTTTGTATGATTTATTATGTATGAGTACCTGGGTGACCGATCTTCGCTCGCTATCTTTCGATTTCTGTTCACTATGCAAGATTTCATCAAAATCCTTAGAGACGTCTGTGAGAAATTAATTTTATCGGGGACTGCACCACCTTCGGAACTGACGCGAAATTGGTAGTAAGGGAGCGTGCATAAACCACGTAGCTCCATTTTGGCCTCCCCCCACCACGTAGCACGTAGCTTTTTTCCCTTTTGATTCCAGAAGACATTTGTACTGTTTTCTCTTGACAGACTATTATAAATTACATAAGGAGATAATTAACTAAGGGAAATAAATATTCACATGCTGTTGTGAGTTTAGTTCCTCATTTTAATTGTGAAAAATGCTATGAAACGAAAGCTACGTGGTCTGGCTCGGAACCCCCCCTCCCCCCCCGTAGCCCAGCGTAGCCTTCCAGCCAACCCCCCCCCCCCCCCCTAGACCGAGCCACGTAGTTTGTGCACGGTCCCTAACCTGTTGAAATTTGTTTTAATTGTTTCATCATTATGTCCGTTTTGCGCTCTTGCTTTGCGGATAACTTGCCAGGAATTTAAAATGCCGAAATATGACAGCGACGCACAGCCGTTGGATGCCGTCAGCGTTGAAAAATCAGTGATAGTCTCTTAAAATGTTGATTTAATCTTTTATTGTAATGTTTTCTTGGCGTTTCGGCTTTTCTCCGCTGGAAAAAGTCGCATTTAATTGACAAACAGAAATTTTTATTCTGGTTGTAAGACGGTGATACCCGCCATCTTATAATTATAGAAACGAGCAACCAGAGATTGCTTCCATTGTAAACAAATACACCAATTCCTATGGACGCCGCAGAACGCAAAATTACGTAATTTTTTTTCTTGGTACAGGCTATATTTCAACCTAACCAAGAAATCTGTGACGATACGAAACTGTTTAGCTTGATTTGATCCCTATACCGTTGATTTTTTTGTTAATTTTGCAGTGCTGATAGCATTTCGCAGTCATCATATTCATTATCTCATATTTCGGCATCGACTTTTCCGCAAAGCAAGAGCGCAAAATGTGAAGAGGACACGTTGACGAAGCAATTAAACCAAATTTTAACAGGTTACTATTAATTTCGCCGAGGTTCCGAAAGTGGTGCAGCCCCATTTTATCTATTTTCAAGAGTTGTTCATATAATAGTATTAGATTGGATAGAAGGAAGCATATCAAGCAATTCTATCAGAGGTAGGACGGCCAGTTCATTTTCTCTGAGACCTACAATTTAACGTAGAATCCCAGCCACGGTGATATTTTGTATGATGTATTATGTACGATATTTTGTGTGCCAGTAGCATCAGGCGAAGGAACAGTTGCCGGAGCAACAACGACTGAAAGTTTCGCCGAGATGGAACTAGAACTGTGTGAGGTTTGTGACTGTACACTTTGTGGGTTGCTAGGCGCAGCCATGAACGAGTGTGCGGCGGGTCGGGAGGGCTCGTCGTCGTGGTCCCCGCTGGACCGGGTGCCCAGCAGGGAGGCGTGGCCCGCTGTCGAGGGCTGGCCAGGGATGCCTCCTCAACCGCCGCCCATCCTCGAGCGCCGCGTCCGCCGCAGCGTCTGCAAGCGGCCGTCCGCGAGGTCTCCGGTACCCAGCGCCTCGCGGCCCCTGCCCGGCGACCCCTCCCTGGTACGGACAAAACACTTAGGCAGCCGATAAGGGGACGTCCATTAATTACGTGACGTGTTTTTTTTTTTCCTTCGGAAATCCGGATCCCCTCTCTCTTTTTCTTTTTAAGCTCTCCTGTGTTTTAAGCCACCCCCCTTTCCCAACGTTGTCGCAAGCAGTTTGTAGACCTTCTTTTTAGCTGTTCTGTTCTTAAAAAGATCACTTGAGATTTCTGTCGACGCCCCGTTCCTCCCCCCATTGGTGAGATTTCGCTGGATTCCACCCCTATTACTCCTCACGTAATTATGGACGCCTCCTAGTCAAGGTCGGGATGAAAATCACCCGTTATTGAATCACCTTGCCATTCGATTAAGTGCTTTCGGTGAACAGTGGAAAAAGAAATGTGGACTGCAGCAGCGTGGTACTAGAAGTGCATTCCGGCTTTAGGGCGCGTCAACGTTGAGTTTATTAGTGACTACGAGTGCAATTAAAGCGTTTTTTGCGCCATTTTGCTCAGCAGATACTCCAAATTGTAATAAATATAAAACGTTGAAAGTAATGATGAGGCTCTTATTGATCACACTCTTAGGATTTGTGGAGGGAGAGTTCTGTATTTCCTTCTATACTTACTGCATTACGGAAAAATGACGGAGTCAGCTTCATTTTCCCGCCGCGCCACTTTTACCTCTCCGATGAGTTTTCCCCCGGTACTCATTGTACAGGAGGCTGACAGGGGTACTGATTACTCGACTCGAAGGATAGTCCACAGCTACGAAAATATGGAACCCCCGCAGCCCAGGATACTGTCAGACACTCTTGCTCAGCTACACGTCTCCCTCCACTCTCTCGTCCCTTCCCAGCCACAGAACATATTAATCGATAACGTTGTATATTGTAACAACAGGTATTTTTCATATAATATTTTGTAAATACTTGTCAGAAATACCTAAATCAAATCCAGATAACAGTAACAAATGCGTATGACGGTATGGCGCTGGAGACCCCCTAATTTACAGAGTTAGAAATCACTACTGAAACCGCCTTTGTCATGGCTATTCTAACACAAACCGGTAATTCTACTGGGTAAAGGGTATCAGCAGTTTTACAGGCAGTGCAAACACGGCGCATCCTAGCGTACTCCACATGAAGAAAGTGACGTTTTACGATAGGGGAAGGTCAGTCTTAAAAATTCCTGCACCAAGATTCGGACAAGAGGCTTCTTGAGATACAATGAGTCTTCTAAATCAGTCTACCGTCTGACATCTCTTAAGGCATATTATTATACTGGGATATAAATCATCTTTAAATCGTCTGCTTGATTCTTCAGGATTTATATTCCGTCCACTTTTACGGAAAATTTTTCATCTATGTACTGGTGTTGGAGATTACTTGGTGGCATTAAACCATGAGATAAAATAGGAAATAAAGTGGCTACACGAGTGCCATCCTACTAAATAACCAAACTTACGCAGTCAACAATAATATTAACAGAACTCAAAGAGTGATATGTTTATCTCTGATGTAATGTGATCTTTGGCTCCTATCTGTTCAGTTCACAAACAGATGATAATTTATTGCTCCGCCCATCGTTCACGTTCAGTCATAACACATGCCACAATTTTCTAAGTTAAACTCTAAGCTTTCAAAATGTAAAATCCACATCCAGATCATTTGGATAGTTTTTAAGTGATGAGTGGACATAGAAAACCAATGGAAACGGCTGCGTTCAAATTTATATTTTTAATGACCATAGCATACGATGATAGCCTGAATATTTACTGTCTTCTACAATAGATGACGATGCTACGTGCTAAGAACCTTAATAGGGTAACGTCACTAAAACTTAACAACATTGCTCTTTAGAAACCATTATTAACTTGTTGCGGAATTTTGTAAATTTGTTTGTGATTATATTACTGATTTGCCGCCTACAGTCGACGTTGAAAAAATGCTCACATCGCAATGATAATGTAATCACAGTCAAAAATTTTTTACAAATGAAGATTGATATCGGGTAGACTCGGAAGAGGGACTGACTAGAGTCAGAATTTTTGTACAAGATGATCTCGCACCCTACTGCCCGATGAGTCCAAGGAACTGGCATTGCCACCTCCATATCTAGCGCCAAAATTTCAAGAGAGAATACATAATTTTACTATTATATTTTCACTTACTAATTTCGATTAGAAAATAACGAAAAATATTTTGTGATAGGCAGAAATGACTGCCAGAATTGTGGTAACATATTTATGTATTTTCAAAATTCTATTTTTACGCAGATCATAGTCATTTATTAACTGTGGCCCTGATAAGGGCTCGAACGCACATGTTTGTTGTGTGAAAGGTTCGGCCGGCATTATATCGTTGCCCAGGGATCGCACGATCACCGACAGTAGCAGAGCGCTTGCGAACTATTCATGCAGATGATTACAACGTCTGATGGTCCTTGAATTGATTGCGGATAGGAGTGGATAGATCCAAGGCAAATCTGGCGAAAAGGAAGCTACCAACATTAAGTGTGAATTTGGGGAAGACCAAACCATGAACCATACCAGTATGATTATATATTTCGAGCAACACCGAACGCACTTGATATTGCAAAGTACTGGGAGATTGATTTTTAAGTGGTTGACTTGGACAGTGTCTACTGTCTAGCTATGTATTTGTGACTCAAGAATAATAATGATGTTATTTCTTTAGTGTCTGCAGTCAATGTGGATGATTGCAGGGTATGATACCGTCTGGCAGGAGCGTACAGACGTACGAGTACGTCACCCAGCAGGACGCCATCGACGATGACCTCTCCTACGAGGAGTACCTGCAGGTAAGGCCAGTGCACACCACACAAGTATTTCAATACACTCATTTCTTTGCATGCGCAATTTTTCGTCAGTCCTTGTATTATTTAGCACATTTGCTGCTTCCAGAGGAAAACCTTCGGTCTTCTCAGTTCAATGTTTTTTGCGATCACCTTTTTTCTTTTCTGATATTAGCCTCTCCAATTATTCCCTTGATATATCTTGCAAGGTATTAACGTCGGGTTAATTAATTCTGCTGATTAGTATTCTTCAAAGCAGCACTTCAACAGTCGATATTTACCACCGACCACGGAAGACAGCATTCCCTCACAATAAATTATTACAACTGCTTTAATTTCTTGATTAAATGAGGGGTTGCTACTTTACAAATGATAACTCACAAGAAATAATTTAACTTCTTCTGTTTATTAAAAATGTTCGTTGTCAGTTTAACAAATACATCAGACTGGTTAGTGCAAAAAAAAAAAAAAAAAAAAAAAGAAACCCTTGCTGTTGATTAATATTAGTTCTTATCTATTATATCAATTGCTGTACTGCACGATGGAGACTGATTGTTTCCCCCCCCCCCTCCCCCCCACATGAACTTTAACATGAATAATACTTCTTCCGCCATGACACTGCACTGTATTGTACTGTACTGTCGTGCACTGCTATTCTGAATAAGTACGCCGTGATGGAACCTAATGTTGTACTATACTGTTTCTCCTCTACGCTCTCCACTTCTACTCGAGTTAACTGTAAACTTAACTGTATACTCTGCTGAGTGACAGACTGTTATAGGTACCTTTTAAAGAAACGTCGCAACCTTGTACGTAACCGAATACTTTCAACAAAATGTAACTAAGTTATTCCTTCTGATACATTCCCACTGACAACAGAAGTATTAATGGCAGTGTTTCGCACAACAGGCTTAGTTCCCACCCAAGTTGACATTAGAAATAAATCAGCCTACCGACTCCTCTATGCTGCATAATGTTGTAGGAACTACTTCTTTGTTAATACCTGCCTCGTTGCTCAGCCAGGTGATATCTTGATCATACGTTTCCACACATTATCTCAAGTACGTAACATCTCGTTGTAACACGTACACACAATTAATAATTGAAAACCACTGAAGATGCTTCTATAAAAGAAGTGAAACGCGTTCGGAAATCGAATAAAGGAACAAAAATTCAGTTGCTTTGACAGTATTTATTTATCAATATTATCAACAATTGAGGAAAATGATACACAACTTGCAGGTGTAATCTTTCTAATCGTAAATGCTGATGAATCGTATTTATTCTCATTTCATATTATCTACGCATCTGAACAACTGGTGAACGGAAAACTGTATATTAAAGACCATTCCCGCTGTCACGACGTTAGCAGTTAACGAGACCGTAGTAAACCACTGCACATTGGCTACACTCTTACCGAGTGGTACACGAAGAACATCGTCGGTTCATGTAGGGTGCGGACAGTTATTGGGACACGAATCGCTCCATCCGTCCCAATGGAGTGACGTCACTTCATTATCGTTTCGTCTGTGGGGAAATTGCTGTGGATGAAATAAACCGACAGGATTATTTGGATATCTGGTCAGTTCAACATCAATCAGTTTGGACCATCACGCCATGAAGCCAACTGACGGTGTGTGGGGAAAACCAGGTGGAGCGACATCAAGCCGTCACTCCAGTAGGCTGGTGTATGGCGAAACCGCGGTCCAAACACTTCTCATTGTGTCACCGACCACCGAGCAGAGGACATCAGTGCCTTGACTGGATTGCGCAAGATTGCATCACTTCTTTTTATTTTGAATTTGCTACAAAAATATTTGTTTTGCTACTTGTTAAATATTATTTTGAATGTAGGTATTGAAGGTAATATTTAAAAAAATATTATTAAGTAACATTTAAAACGATATATTTCTTATTTCCTTTTTTTAGAAAAAAGGTATGTAGTTTCAACAATACTTTGTATTAAAGATTATTGATAATATAAAACAACGCCTATGGCAGGTCTCTAGTCGTGACTACAATGACAAAATAAAAATAAACATTACAGTGGATCAATTGCTAGTATTATTTAAAACTAAAGACGTGAATACATTCAGAGAAACAATAAAAAAATCTTTTTTTTTGTGGTTTTGTTTTAAAAAGAATATAATAACGTAAGAATTTTCAGTAATTCCTTTACACGTCTCTGGTAAAATGTGACCCAATGATTCAGCGGAAATGGCTGTTGGGTATTTCAGTTCTTCATATGAGCGTCCTGAAGCCAAAAAGCGAAGTGTATCAGCTAACCTTTCATGAGGGGTGATACTCTACTTTTGGACACCTTTAGTCACATGGCCTGAAAATTTTCCTCATCAAGAAGAGTACAGTGCGGTATTTCAAGCAGTGTTGGGTACGAATGTTAGGAAGCTTCCTCGGCCTTTCGAACTGGAAAATCCTTTGAAGTGTTTTAATATGTCATTCAACGAATTGTCGATGACATCCTCCGCGTAGTGCCAGGTCTTCAAACAAAGGCTGCTGTTACAGAAACAAGTATCGTTATCAACAAATTATTACGTGTACGTCGTGCGTTTTGGGCTACTAAACCAGTTGAAATCCATTAAAATATTTTAGAGCCAGTTTACAACATTTACAAGTTTAAGGAATAACACAATATTTGTTTCTCGTTATTCTGTGTTGTTTTGGTCGTTCATTTCACAACGCTTTTTAATCGAAATTCGGTAATTTTCTTAAACATTTTAAATTAATTCGAGCTTTTAAATTTTGTCATTGAAGGTTTTTTGAGTGAGAAATTGACAATGTTTAGAATGTTTGGCTTGCCGTGGTACTCATAGTCGAGGTAGTGCTTGATTTCTGCAACGTTCGTTTCTAGTCTTAACTTTTGCGTCTGTGCGAGAGATTATTCAGTGAGCGGAGAAATACTGGTATAACAATGTTTCGTGACGAAATTTTATTATTGTGATTATTGTTATTGGTATCGAGGTTACTTCATAATAATACTGTACAAGTTGTTTTCTGATACAAATTTTACAAAACATTAACAAACTTTGAATATCATAAATATACATGAATCTCTCTTTAAAAACAAACAAACAACACACGACTGATGAAAATAAAACAATCTCTGTTTCGGTCACCATGTTACAACGTTGGTTGTTGAAATGTAAATACAATATTTTATATAAGAATAAATATTGCATGTTCTGCCATTTATTTCATTTTTGTTCGTTCTTCTCTCAGTTCCTTTTATAGCAACAAATGCTTTTGACCGTGTGTAGAATACGTATATTTGAAGAAGGTTGGATCCAAAAGATTAGCAGGTTCCCTTTTTACGCTATATCTATCAATTAAATTTTATCTCTGCAACTATTATTCCAAAATCTCTCAATCCTCTGCTCTGCTCCCTCTCTACCAACAATCACTTTTTTCAAAGATACTACATTTTTTAATATATTAATCAAAGCAAATAATCGCTATTAATACTGCTATTCTTCTTGTTTTTGTTATTTTCATCAACTTTTATTTTCCATATATTACGACCTTCGTCTGTAAAATTATATTTCTGTCTAAATGTGTAATTTTATTTCCAAGCAATTGCTATGTTAAAAATGCTTTCTACGCTAGTCGATGTCAAATATCGACTCATTTTGGGCATGCGTGTAGGATGTGAAGAAGTAGTTTATGAATTGTATTATTAATTTTCCTCCACGTTGTTATCTCGTAAACTGTAGCAAGACTTTGAAGGGCTGTCTGTACCCTGGGGAGTCAGCAGTCGCTGTAGATACTTGTTAACGCCGCGCTCTGTTTGTCAGTCGCTGGAGCCGCGGAGGTCTGTGATGCAGGGCGGCCCGCTGGCCGGGTTCTGTCCGCGGTGCTTCCCCGCGGGCGTGCTGCCCACCCTGGCGGGCGCCACGTCGGGATACGACGTCGACCGCAAGAAGTCTCTCGGGATATGGACCCAGCAGCGGCTCGCCGCCCAACAGGTGGAGTGTGCGCACTCCAACACCTGAAACCACCTCAACCACACCACAACTCACTAAATGTAAAAATTCAAGGTTACGTCTAAGTCAAATCGTATTACTGTAAGCTAACTAGATTAAAGAAACCAGCAAATCAAATTCACTGCACAATAACAACAGGTGTGATAGATTATGCAAACTAGTTAGTTCGCTCGATAAAGGAAAGATGTAATTAAAAGACAAAAAATTATATTAATGAAGTTTTTTTTGGTATATATTCATCTCGGGATAACCGATTTAAAATACTGCTTACACACAATATTTTGATGACTGAACCTTCCATCGTCGTCTTCAGATAAAGTGTGATCAGTTTTTTTTTTTTTTACTTATGGCTTTACGCCTTGTCGACATCGAGGTCATTAGGGAGCGTGCATAAACTACGTGGCTCGGTCTAGGGGAGGAGTGTTTGGCTGAATAGCTACGTTGGGCTACTCTTGGCTACACTGGTATCTATTTCCATCATGCAATTATCACCTTATGTAATTTATAATAGTCCGACTAGAGAAAACAGTACAAAATGTTTTCTAGAATCAATAGAGAAAAAAGGCTACGTGCTATGTGGCAAGGGGGGAGGGGGTAGAGGCAAAAGCCATTTCAGGCTACGTGGGAAAGGGGGGGTTCACAGGAGGCCAAAATGGAGCTACGTAGTTTATGGACACTCCCTTAGAGGTGAGATAGAACTGAGGACAACGAACGACAATGATTTCGGCCATGGTATTTTTGAAGGAAGCATCACGGCCTTCGCCTGGAGTGATTTGAGGAAACCATGGAAAAACCAACCCAAATCTGGATGCCCGGACGGGGATTCGAACGCGCGTCTTTCCGAACGAAAGGCCAGAGCGTTTACCGCTCACCCAGCACGCTCGGTAAGTGTGGTCAGGCCGGAAAACCTGAACTGTATTGCTAGCGTCTACATACATATTGCGTTTAAACACCATTTTTTCCCACCCTGTTGGCTCAGTTGGTTGCGGCATCTTTCCCATGGTTTCCCCAAATCACTCCAGGTGAATGCAGGGATGCTTCTCGCAAAAGGCCATGACCAAATTCCTTCCCCCTCCCCCATCCCGCGTCTAAAAAAAAAAAAAAAAAAAAAAAAAAAAGGTTGCGGCATGTTTGTAGTGTTCGGCGACTGAAACGAGGTTAGCTGTTTCTAGTTCTAGGGGTGGAAGTAATTTTAATCAACAGGACTTGGCCGGCAGGGTAGGAGAGGTGGTGTTTCACCAGTGCTGGGTTAAAGCCCAAACCTCTCCAAAGTGCGTGTGGAGGGAGGACCTACCACAATGATGGCGATTCTGTCGAGTGACGAGCCCATTGGAGCCTTTTGGAACAGCAGCCATGAATGGCCAGCACCCGTCTCTCAACTCCCATTTCACACAACACAAACACACCATCACAGTCATCCACACTTACAACACACACGAATACAAACTGGATTAAGGGAATGGGAAACCTTCCCTGTTTATCTTCCCAGACGTTACCATAGTGTGGTAAACATCCCCATCGTATCCGACCAGGCCCGGACACTGGCGGGTCTATCATAGATGACAGAAGAAACATCATCTTTACTTGGTTGGTTTCTAGAGAATATAATAATACAAAACGCTGAGAAAAATATCGTTCATTTATAACATTTTATTAGATGTGTTACACTCAAAAACAGCCAAAAAAAGAGAAGAAGACCACAACGCGTTCTGGTTACTTGAAAAGAGTCACAACACGTTGTGGCTTATCAGTATCTATCTCTTTGTCTTCACTACGAATCGGTCCAGGGTTCATGTAATATATGAATAATTCTTCTTTCCCGTCTCGTTACAAGGTTCAAAATTTATATATGTAAAGATGAATGTATGTATGTTTGTTTGTTCTTCATACAAATCCACAGTTTTCATCCTATCATGATGAAACTTTGCACACTTATCCTTTGAAACAAGGAGAAAAATACTGTCTTCATTTGGTTGAAAAATTACCTGTGTAAATAATACATGTTGTCTCATAATTTCTAAATACTACTGAATGGCGATAGACAGACGCGTTGGATATGGACGTCTGTATACTGCTATTTCCGTGTATCGGTCAGGCAGCTCAGTGGTTAAAGCACTTGCTTACAAATTTTTGGGTCGTGGTCTCCGGTTCAAATCTCCGTTGAAGCTAAGATTTTTAAAAATTGCTTTTCATCGTAAGAGTCACGCCTGGGCCGTAGGTTATTCGGATTGAATGTTAAACTGTAGATATCACAAAGTTAGGGGTGCAATGCGAGGCAAATCGTACGTAGTCTTGCAAAGCTGTAGGTGTACACTTTTTTACGTTATAATGATTCCTCAGGGGTTGTTCGCCGCCAGAGAGAGAGAGATAGAGAGAGGGAGTGTGTGTGTGTGTGTGTGTGTGTGTGTGTGTGTGGTGTGTGTGTGTGTGTGTGTGTGTGCGTGTGTGACGTTTTGACGACCAAATGGCTATATCGATGTTGACGGAATTTGACAAGAAAATCTGTATGAAGGGCTGTATGAAGGGCACAGGACATTTTCTGCGGTATGTTTAATAGTTGTAGTCACAAAATTTTGAGACCTTATCGAATGGTGACAGAAATATGTTGGAAATTGATTCTCTTCAACAGACTGGTTCGACGGTAGAATGATATAGTGATAGCTTTCTTGTCATATTATGCCGACTCGGTGTTGTTTGGGTACAATCCTTCGTTACCAACAACTTTCAATATTCAATTCTGGCAAAAAATTCTTAATCCACGCGTACGAAGTTGCGGGTACGAGCTAGTCTATTAGTATAATACACAAGATGTAGCGCGATGACGTCATGTCACGCGGTGACGTCATGTCACGCGGTGACGTAACTATGACGTCACGCAATGACGTCACGCATTTACGTCACGCTTTACGATGATATTTTTTGGGAATACGCGTTATTCAACAACATTTCCAAGCATCAGCGAATTAATTAACTAACAGAACACTGAAATAAAAGTATGTATCGCGTTAAAATCGATATATCAATCATTAGATGCTTATATTTACTTAATATTCTTTTGATGTATAGAAGTATTCCTTACATACTTTGTCCATAGATATGTAAGATAAAAGCATTTTATTTCGAGCACCAATGTTGTGAAAATTTATGGTTAGAGTTTTACTATCATGGATCAGAATTACAAGTGGCATTTGACGTTACAGCAGAGAGCATGAATAATTTAGTTTATTTCAAAACAATGATATTTTTGGGAATACGGGTTATTCAACAACATTTCCAAGCATCAGCGAATAAATTAACTAACAGAACACTGAAATAAAAGTATGTATCGCGTTAAAATCGATATATCAATCATTAGATGCTTATATTTACTTAATATTCTTTTGATGTATAGAAGTATTCCTTACATATTTAGTCCATAGATATGTTAGATAAAAGCTTTTTATTTCGAGCACCAATGTTGTGAAAATTTATGGTTAGAGTTTTACTATCATGGATCAGAATTACAAGTGGCATTTGACGTTACAGCAGAGAGCATGAATAATTTAGTTTATTTCAAAACAATGATATTTTTGGGAATACGGGTTATTTAATAACATTTCCAAGCATCAGCGAATAAATTAACTGACAGAACACTGAAATAAAAATATGTATTGCATTAAAATCGACATATCAATCATTAGATGCTTATATTTACGTAATATTCTTTTGATATATAGTAGAAGTATTGGATACCGTACCTCTTTCTTGACCTGCGAAGAACTGGTACTAACCTGTCTTCACATTTTGAGATCAGGCATTGCGGAAAACTCGCCAGGAATTAGATTAAAAATGCCGAAATATAACACTGACGCACAGTCATTAGACGCCGCCAACGTTGAAAAATCAGTGACAGTCCTTTAAAATGTTGATTTAATCCTTTTTTGTAATGTTTTCTTGCATTTTCAGTTGTAAAAAGTCGCACCAAATTGGCAGTATGTATCCTTACAATCTTTGTACATAGATATGTAAGATAAAACTTTATATTTCGAGCATAATGTTCCGAAAAGTTTGGTTATATTATTATTTAGTATGGATCAGAATTACAAGTGACATTTGACGTTACGGCAGAAGGCATGAATAATTTAGTTTATTTTTCAAATATTTTAATCTGTGTCCTATTATTGAAATTATTAATTCGTTTGAACAGAAATAATTGAACATTGATACGGGAACTGTGCATCCTACATTACACTTAAAACAAATATTAAGTTTATATGAATTTATTTTAATTTACTTTGCTTTCACTGTGTAATATAACTGAGCCTATTATTTCAGCAACTCTGTCAGCCATTCAAACGTTTTACTACCAGTCTGAATAACAAAACAGAAATGCGCAAAAACCGTTGAAGATTTTTGATCAAATTTATATCACGATGCATTATTACCACTAAAAAGCGATACAGTTCATATATTAATATGCGTGAGATTGAAGTATTGTTCTTCTGGCGAGAAGTTACGTGGTTAGGTTGAAATGCAACCTGAACCAGAATGGAAACTGAAACATTTTGCTAGAGTGCAAGGGTCGAGAAATTACACTAAGCCGTGAATTGTCAGAACACCGAAATAAAAGTATGTATTGAGTTTAAATCGACATAATCCGACATAATAAGTATTAGCCGCTTAGATTTATTTAATAATCGTTTTATGTAAAAGAATTCGTTAAAATCTTTGGCCACAAATACGTAAGATAAAAGATTTAATTATTTCAATGTTAGCGGTAATTTTGATAGATTGTTATTAAAACTGGCACTTGAGAGAAGAGGTCATAAGTAATTTAATTTTTTTTTAGTAATTTGTTTTCTTGAGTGTTCTGTTACTTACGGTACATCATTACTTTGTTTTAACAAAAGTAGTTCCATACTGTCCGCGATCAATATAGACTACAATTAAAACTGATATTACTTGGAATGATGTAAGCTGTTAAGATTTATTTTTAATTTCCTTTGCTTTTACTGATGCCATATTTCAGCCGCATGTAATTGTGTCAGCCATTCAAAGGTGTTAGTATCTATCCAAATCACGAATATAAAAAAGAAAGATGAAATAACCCGTAAAGACTTTTGATTTAGTTTATATCGCGATGCATTATTACCACTAAAATACGATATAAATGCGGCAAGTTTAGTACGTCATTAAGTTGAAATGCAACCTGGACCAGGATATCAACGAAAATCTTTTGTTATATGGTAAGGTACTAGGAATGCACTGAGCTTTATTTTATAACTGTTTTATTTATTTAAGTAACTAGCTGTTACCCGCGACTTCGTACGCGTGGACTTGGAGTTTCAATTCCAGAATTGGATATAGAAAACTGTTAGTAACGTAAGATTTGTCCCAAACAACACCGAGTCGACATAATATGATGGAAAGCCATCATTATATCATCCTATCATCTAATCTGTCTCATGAAGAGAATCAATTTACAACATATTTAAAAACAGAAAAGTAAGCGAAGGTGCGGGGATGTGTGTGTGTGTGTGTGTGTGTGGGGGGGGGGGGGGGTTAACTGATGGCAGCTTTATTTCAGCTTGGTTTTTTCTTCTTTATTCAACATGAGCATCTGAATCTTATAATCTAATAGCAGCACATTGTCTTCTAGACCTGCACCTTAGGCCAGGTTTACGTCCGTAAGGCATGTCAAAAAGGAAGACAAATTGGTGCCAGAAACTTTTATACAGACACAAATGAATAGTACAGTGCAGAGCAAATTGACTTCTATACTAAATAATAAGTTTTGTTTCTTATCGAAATTTATTAATAAACCAAACACTAATAGATTGCGTGACTGAGCAACCAACGTAACATTACAGACTAACACACGAATCTGTCTGTCTTTCATCATTCGATAAGTTCTTAAAATTTCGTGACTAAAACTGTTATTCATGCCGAAAAAATGTCCTGTGTCCTTCCTACACTATTTCATTGTTAAATTCCATCAATATTGATATAGCCATTTAGTCGTCAAAACGTAACAAAAAGACAGAAACTTACTTCCACATTTATAATATAATAGCTGGTACCCACAACATCGTTCGTGATTGTAAAGTATTCATATTGACAGCTGCAGACATCTAACCACCATAATGCACGATGGGAGACTCGATACTACAGGGCGTTCGCCGGGAAACGCAACCCTCCCAGTCTGTTGCCGTCGGCAACTTGCTCGGTCAGCGGGGCCAGCGGTTCCCGCCACACGATACCGTGAATCACCGCACTGTTTAACACCTCCGCTGCCCCAACAGTGCAGTGCAGTGACCCTTACATGGTTAAGAACGGTTTTCTTTGCATTGTAGCTAGTTTGTGACTTCAGTCTCTTATTAATCAGTGTTGTGAATAAACGTTTCTTTGCGGTTTGGCTGGTTTAGGGCTTCATACTCTTACTAATCTGTACCGTGTTTGAGTGTGAGTAAAATTATGGTACGTTACAGTTTGCAACAAAGAATATTTCTCTACGATACATATGTGAAGAAGAAGTCGTTTAAAAAGTGTCGCAGTAAATTTCGTCGCGAATATCCTGGCGCTTTACTGCCAGCTAAATCAACAATTCTGCGTCTGGTTAAAAAAGTAAGAGAAACGGGTTCATTTTTTAACAAAAAGAGACTGTCGGTCAACCGTATTCTCACAGAGGAGAAAATTGACGATATCGCTTTTCGACTAGAACAGTCACCCAAAAAATCATTAAGTCAGTTAGGGCAGCAGGCAGGCGTATCTAAGACGTCAGCTTGGAAAGTAACAAAGCTAGTTCACTTAAAGCCGTACAAAACAATTGTGGTGCATAAAATTACAGAAATAGACCAGGGGCCTAGGATTAGATTTTGCAACTGGTACCTGCAGGGTGTCCACGATGGCACTGTTGATCCGCAACTGACGTTTTTCTCTGATGAGGCCTGGTTTCATCTGAGTGGTTATGTTAACGCTCAAAACAGTCGACACTGGAGTTCAGAAAAACCAAATACTCTACTCCAACTGCCATTGCATGACTTAAAAGTGGGTGTTTGGTGTGCGATTAGTGCTTCGAGAATCATAGGTCCAATTTTCTTCCGTGAAACTCTTACTTCCGCAAGATATATCGAAAATATTGTGAAACCGTTTTTCGAGAAACTTACTGAAGAAGAAAAATTGTACGGCTATTTTCAACAGGATGGGGCGACAGCTCACACCGCTAGAAATTCGCTTGCTGCACTTGACGAAGTGTTTTATGATCGTGTAATCAGCCGTGGGTTGTGGCCCGCCAGATCACCGGATTTAAACCCTTGTGACTTCTACCTTTGGGGTAAACTTAAGGGTAAGATGTACGAAGGAAATCCTCACACATTGGAAGAACTTGAGGAAAAAATCTATCAAGTAATAATGTCCATTGACAAAGGTGAAATCCAGCGTGTGTCTCGAAATATGTTCAGAAGATGTGAAATGTGCATTACACAAGAGGGTCAACACTTCCAGCATCTTTTATAAGGTAAGCTAATGAATTACGACACATTTAAATGCTTAGCACACAAGTTTACAAGTTTATGAAGCGTAATTATTGTGAAATAGTCCGCGGCCGACGGTCGAACAATGCCGGAAGCTGATCGCTCGCTCGCCGGGAGCAGTTTCTTCCTTGTAGCGCTAACAGTGGGTTGCGTTTCCCGGCGAACGCCCTGTATTACCACACACAAATACCAGTCTTCTGCGCTATGTAGTTCCGGCAGCAGAGTAAAATTTACGGATACACACAAGTCTTTGGATGAAATACGAAAATATTCATGATCGACCAATTTCGAACACCATATCTCACACACTCCCACAGTTACCGAATTTCGGCCAACGTTGTGATCGATGGGTGACTCTGTGTTACTACCACACAAAAGCGCCGGTAATCTGCGATTGATAGTTTTCACTAAAAGTGATACAACGTGACACATGCGTCTTTGGCAGAAATATGAAATTGCCGCAGGTCGACCATTTTATCCCCCATTTCTCCCACACCCAGATAGCTACCGACATCTAACAACCATAGTGCACTACATGAGATACGATTCTACTACGAAAAACAAACAGCAATGCTCTATGCTATGTAGTTGTGGCAGAAAAGTGACATATGCGGAGACAGTCGAAATACGAAAATATCCTTGGTCGGCCACTTACAATCACCATATCTACCACACTACCACAGTTTCTGAAAATCGGCCGCTGTTGTGATCGAAAGGTGACGCTGTTCTACTACTACACACAAACGCCAGTTATCTGTGATCTATAGTTTTCGCTGAAAAGTTATACACCGTGACACTTTTGTCTTTGGCAGAAGTACGAAATTGCCACAGGTCGAACACTTTCAACCCCCCATATCTCCCACACCCCCATAGCTACAGACATCTAACAACCATAGTGCACTACATGAGATACGATTCTACTACCAAACACAAACACCAATCTTCTATGCTACGTAGTTGTGGCAGAAAAGTGACATATGCGGAGACAGTCAAAATACGAAAATATCCTTGGTCGGCCACTTACAACCACCATATCTACCACAGTAACACAGTTTCTGAAATTCGGCGGCTGTTGTGATCGAAAGGTGACTCTGTGCTACTACTACACACAAACGCCAGTTATCTGTGATCTATAGTTTTCGCTGAAAAGTGATACACCATGACACTTTTGTCTTTGGCAGAAGTATGAAATTGCCACAGGTCGATCACTTTCCACCCCCATATCTCCCACACCCCCATAGCTACCGACATCTAACAACCATAGTGCACTACATGAGATACGATTCTACTACAAAACACAAACACCAATGCTCTATGCTATGTAGTTGTGGCAGAAAAGTGACATATGCGGAGACAGTCGAAATACGAAAATATCCTTGGTCAGCCACTTACAACCACCTTATTTACCATAGTAACACAGTTTCTGAAATTCGGCCGCTGTTGTGATCGAAAAGTTACTCTGTGCTACTACTACACACAAACGCCAGTTATCTGTGATCTATAGTTTTCGCTGAAAAGTGATACACCATGACACTTTTGTCTTTGGCAGAAGTATGAAATTGCCACAGGTCGATCACTTTCCACCCCCATATCTCCCACACCCCCATAGCTACCGACATCTAACAACCATAGTGCACTACATGAGATACGATTCTACTACAAAACACAAACACCAATGCTCTATGCTATGTAGTTGTGGCAGAAAAGTGACATATGCGGAGACAGTCGAAATACGAAAATATCCTTGGTCGGCCACTTACAACCACCATATCTACCACAGTACCACAGTTTCTGAAAATCGGCCGCTGTTGTGATCGAAAGGTGACTCTGTGCTACTACTACACACAAACACCAGTTATCTGTGATCTATAGTTTACGCTGAAAAGTGATACACCATGACACTTTTGTCTTTGGCAGAAGTATGAAATTGCCACAGGTCGATCACTTTCAACCCCCATATCTCCCACACCCCCATAGCTACCGACATCTAACAACCATAGTGCACTACATGAGATACGATTCTACTACCATACACAAACACCAATGTTCTATGCTTTGTAGTTGTGGCAGAAAAGTGACATATGCGGAGACAGTCGAAATTCAAAAATATCCTTGGTCGGCCACTTACAACCACCTTATTTACCATAGTAACACAGTTTCTGAAATTCGGCCGCTGTTGTGATCGAAAGGTGACTCTGTGCTACTACTACACACAAACGCCAGTTATCTGTAATCTATAGTTTTCGCTGAAAAGTGATACACCATGACACTTTTGTCTTTGGCAGAAGTATGAAATTGCCACAGGTCGATCACTTTCCACCCCCATATCTCCCACACCCCCATAGCTACCGACATCTAACAACCATAGTGCACTACATGAGATACGATTCTACTACCAAACACAAACACCAATGTTCTATGCTATGTAGTTGTGGCAGAAAAGTGACATATGCGGAGACAGTTGAAATACGAAAATATCCTTGGTCGGCCACTTACAACCACCATATCTACCACAGTACCACAGTTTCTGAAAATCGGCCGCTGTTGTGATCGAAAGGTGACTCTGTGCTACTACTACACACAAACACCAGTTATCTGTGATCTATAGTTTTCGCTGAAAAGTGATACACCATGACACTTTTGCCTTTGGCAGAAGTATGAAATTGCCACAAGTCGATCACTTTCAACCCCCATATCTCCCACACCCCCATAGCTACCGACATCTAACAACCATAGTGCACTACATGAGATACGATTCTACTACCAAACACAAACACCAATGTTCTATGCTATGTAGTTGTGGCAGAAAAGTGACATATGCGGAGACAGTTGAAATACGAAAATATCCTTGGTCGGCCACTTACAACCACCATATCTACCACAGTACCACAGTTTCTGAAAATCGGCCGCTGTTGTGATCGAAAGGTGACTCTGTGCTACTACTACACACAAACACCAGTTATCTGTGATCTATAGTTTTCGCTGAAAAGTGATACACCATGACACTTTTGTCTTTGGCAGAAGTATGAAATTGCCACAGGTCGATCACTTTCAACCCCCATATCTCCCACACCCCCATAGCTACCGACATCTAACAACCATAGTACACTACATGAGATACGATTCTACTACCAAACACAAACACCAATGCTCTATGCTATGTAGTTGTGGCAGAAAAGTGACATATGCGGAGACAGTCGAAATACGAAAATATCATTGGTCGGCCACTTACAACCACCATATCTACCACAGTACCACAGTTTCTGAAAATCGGCCGCTGTTGTGATCGAAAGGTGACTCTGTGCTACTACTACACACAAACACCAGTTATCTGTGATCTATAGTTTTCGCTGAAAAGTGATACACCATGACACTTTTGTCTTTGGCAGAAGTATGAAATTGCCACAGGTCGATCACTTTCAACCCCCATATCTCCCACACCCCCATAGCTACCGACATCTAACAACCATAGTGCACGACAGGAAAGACGATTCTACTACCACACACAAATACCAAAGGTCTATGTTATGTAGTTGTGGCAGGAAAGAGAAGTATACGGAGATACGAATTTTTGGTCGAAATATGAAAACGCCCTGCACTGACCAACTTTAATCATTATATCTCCCACATCCCCACAGCTATCGGCATTCGGCGAACGTTATGCACGACAGGAAACTCCATGCTACTTCCACCAACAAACATCAGTGATCTGTGCAAGGTAGTGGTGGCTGAAAAGTGAAATATAGGAAAAAACACGTCTATTTTTATATATATATAAGATTAGTAAGAAATGTAATGCTTGAACGGCATATTAACTATCAGTTGCTTTATCTGAATCACGAATATAAAAAAGGAACATGGAATAACGCCTAAAGATTTTTGATTTAGTTTATACCGCGATGCGTTATTACCACCAAAATGCGAAATAGTAGATATATGTGCGTAATTTAACATTTGTTTCTCTGGAAGCAAGTTTTGTACGTGATTAGATTGAAATGCATCCCGGACCAGGATAGGAACGAAAACATTTTGTTATAGGGCAAAGCAGTATGGATTCCACTGAACTATATTTTATAACAATCATATTTAATTAAGTAATTCCTAAGAAATGTAATGCTAGAACGACATATTAATTATGAGTTGCCTTTTTTTTTTTACTGACATCATTAGGCTACTTGGTGTGAATAAAAAAGTTCTAAATTGTTTGCGATCTGTGCGACCTGAACCACAATTAAAACTAATATTACGTGGCATAACGTAGGTTTTTAAGATTTGTTTTGAGCATCCTTCGCTTTCACTGGAGTCATTATTTCAGCCGGATTTAAGTTGTGTCAGGCGTTAAAACATCGACCTATGGATCAAGTTTGTATCGCATGATGCATGATCGGTATCGACGCATGATGACATTGACATGCGATACAAGGAATGTATTAATTCGGGTGTGGTTTAAGTTTTGATTTTCAACCGGCTATATTGTCAAAGATTGTAGTTAGGCTTAAAAGCAACCTGGACCAGAAAAAACAAATTACCTAAACCGCTATATGTACACGGTGGAAATACACTATATGTGGTTTATTTTCTTCCTGGTGGTTGTTGTTAGGTTGAAATACGTCCTGGACCAGAGGAAACTTCACCAAAATCACAGTTATAATTGATTTTCAACATGCTATATCTCGAAAACCCAGAAAGATATCAAAAAATTTAACTTTATTTTCGATTTGTTTCGTCGAGTTCTACAATTCTACAAGAATTCATCATCAGATTGTGGCGCCACGGTTATACCTCAAGGGGCCCCTAAGCGCAGTTTTTTAGAGGGCCCACGAGCCTTCACAGCAAACTGGCGACCTTTTTTTTTTTTTTTTTACAGCTCAGGGTCCCATAAAGAACAATTCAAGGGCCCCCATCCTCAGTTCAGGGGGCCCCTACCAGCACAAAAAGCAAAGATAACGTCGCCCATCTGGCCTGAGGGCCCAAAATAAACTTTTCGCACCGGGGCCCTTATTGACCTAGCTACGCCACGTTAACACATCGATCTTCATCGCATTATTAGCGAAGATTGTGGTTAGACTGAAATGCGGCCTGCATCAAGTAGACAACTGAAACGTTTCACTACATCACAATAGACGAGAAATTACAGCACATTGAGCTTTATTTCAAAACAATTCTGATTAGGTATGCAAGTAAACAGAAATTAATTGCCAGAATACTCCAAACCCGTCATTTTTGACGGGCTTTGTGGCTAGTAAATAAATAAAATGAATCGTCATGTGAGGAGAATGCGACCTGGACCAGACGTGAATTTCGCGTTGTAGCCTTTTTGAGTTAGCCACAACGCGTTCTGCCTGTTTTTTGTAAGTGCCACAACGTGAATAACGTGTTGTGGCCGTTTTTTCGAGAAACCAAAATGCGTTGTGGTCGTTTTTTCGGCTGACTGACGGTTTTCGGTCTTTGACCGTAACAGATACAAGAAAATGTTTTTGTTGTTAAAAATAATCATCATTTATAAATAGCGATTTTTCACAATGGAGAACTTTTTTGCTTTTGGCTGTATGTCCCATGCGGAAAAAGAAAGGGACACAAGGAACGTGAAGGAATTCGGTCGTATAGTTTTGAAGGAACTATCCCGGCATTCGCCTGGAACTATTTTGGGAAACAATAGAAAACCATAATCTGGACTGTCTGGACGAGGATTCGAATCAGAACTTAACGATCACTCACCACGCTCGGCATGAAGAACCAGTATCTCCTGGATTCATCAAAGAATTCCGTCGGTCTGTTCTGATCTGTATCTCAAAGCTGCCATTCTTCCATGGTCCGTTGCGAAATGAATGCCCTTAAGTACATCCTAACGTACCGCAAGAAGTGAACACTTTATGCGCCATATCTTGTAAGTATGGGATCGAGTCTCGGCAGTAACACCCATAAACTACGTGGGGAGGCTGGAAAGCTACGATGGACTGGGCGGGGGAGGGGGCGGAAGGTTCAAATGATTTGTCACAGTTAAAATTAGGTACTGAACACAAAACATCTTGTGAATATTCATTTCCGTCATTTAATTGTCTCTGTATGTAATTTACGATAGTCTGACAGGAGAAAACAGTACAAATGTCTTCAGGAATCAAAAGAAAAAAAAATTACGTGGAAGGAGGGCGGGGGGGGGGGGGCGGTAGAGGCAAAAGCCAGGTCGAACTATGTAGAAGGGAAAAGGGGGGGGGGTTATGGGAGGCCAAATTGGAGCTACGTAGTTTATGGACCGATTCTAATACTGTGGAAGTCCAAATAGTAGTATTGCTCGTATATCACAATGATACTGACCTTTATCATACTTTGTCGTTCAGTAATGTGACATTCTCCCTCTGTTAGCTGACAACGCCGTTATGATTGGACAATGCACTTATCCACTTTCGAGGAAAAATATTTGTTATTATTGTTTAAATTTGCATTAACACAATTCTGATTATTTGAACTTCGTATCTGCGCTCGCAGTTACAGAGTAATGTTTGTGATCTGTAATGACTGCGTCCAGTTGAATCACAATGAATCAGACATTTTCGTTTATCGGACGATATTGTGTAATAGTATTTGTTTAGATAGATGTGAGATGTATGTTATGGAAGGATATGTCAGTCACAAACATGAGGAATTAAGTTACGAGAACCTACTCACAGAGTACAAATGAAATTAGCATCGACAGATCGTTGACAGCACCTGAGCGTCGGCACTTCAGCAGCTAAAATACTGGGTGAGAGGGTTAATAGAGTACGACCCAAATAGCGGGTAAGACGTTAGCCATCCAGAGCGATAGAGCCGGCCTGCCGCAGCCTGGACGAGCAGCTTCATCGATCCGACTGAAGAACAGCACCGCAACCACATACAAGACAGGCACTAAGTCAAACTACACTCCAAGACGGCTGCTATTACTCACGTGAATAGCGGAACCCGTATAGATTCACTCACCCGTCACTCACCCACAAATTCTGAACCCTTCGACTTAGAAATTTCTAACCTGCGCTCTAGTTTAGTTCTTATTAACCTTTTTTTTCTGTCACTAGTTTCTCGACTGGTTTGATGTAATCCTCCATCTCTTCCTATCTTGTGCTAACATTTTCATCTCAACATACCCATTACAACCCACGTCCTCAACTATCTCCTTCATATGTTCTAACCTCTGTCTTCCTCTGCAGTTCTTACGCTCGACTGTTCTCTCCACTAACAAGTAAAACAATCCTGAACGTCTCAAAATAACACCTACCACCCTGTCTCTATTTTTCTATAAGACTCTTTCACAAACTTCTTTCCTCACACATCATTACCAAAACTCATTCATTTCGTACTTTATCTGTCCTCTTAATTTTCAGCATACTCCTATAGCATCACATTTCAAATGCTTCAATTTTCCTTCCTCGCTACCATAAAGCGCTGTTCTCCACACATTGAATTTTTAAAAAAAGTTCTTTCTGAGTTTCTGTGAAACTAAAAATTTCTCTTTTTCATAAAAGCTCTTTGGCTAGTGCTAATCTACTTTTAACATCATTCCTGCTTCAGCCATCGGTTGTAATTTTACTTTACTGAAGTAGCAAAATTCACTAACTTCTCCTATCGCATCTGGCCCTATTTTTTGTATTTAATACAACTATTATTGGCATCATTTCTGCTACATTTCATCACTTTTGTCTTTCTTTGATTTATATTTATTCGAAAATTTACCTCCAGTGTTTTATTCATTATATTCAGTAACTTCTGAATATCCTCAACCTGTTCTGCTAAAAAGACAATGTCGTCGGAAAATCATAGCATATTGATTTTTTCTACTTGAACGCTTATGCCACATTCAAATTTTTCTTTCACTTCCTTAATTGCTTCTTCTACATGCAAGTTGAATATTAAGGCGGTAGGACTACAACCTTTTTAACTGAAGCGTGTCTCTCATGATTCTCTACTTTTATTATATCTGCTTGATTCTCATAAAGATTATAAAAAGTTCTTCTATCTAGTTATTTTATACATAACCTTAACTAGGTTATATTATGAAATTTAAAAAAAATCGTGGGTGATGATCATAATTACAGCGGTTTCTTTGCTACGTTCTAAACAGAATTCTCAAGGGTAGCGGATTCTCAAAATTTAAGAATTTTCTGTATTACTCCTCGGTTTGTGGGAGATCTGTCGAGGTTCCGATTTCGAGATTTTTTTCTATTTTTATTAATTTTTTTTTAACCAACAGTGCGAGTTAGAATCCGGTAATACTGCGACTAGTCCCGAGGAAGTAGTTTAGTGTTGTGATTGTTTTTCGTCAATTTGAAAAACAATCTGCTTTACCTGACATACCGAAAAAGGCTTTTCCCTTCTGTCTATTTGCATCTGTTGCAGCGAGAAAGTTTCGTAATACTGCCTCTGTGGAGTGACGTGTCTAGTAATTGTAATATCTCTGTGTGATTTCGCCGTGTGCTCTGCTCGATGGAATCGGCGCGGCTTAACAGAGAGTGGCAGGCTGAGGTTGCCGCGCATTCCTCCCGTGTCGTAGCTGTAAATACCGCTTAAAGTGAAATTCGAAGCGCCGGGTGCTCTGGCGTACTTCATGCAAACAAGGGAAATTTACTAATGGCAGCCGTTATACCCATAGCACGGAGCTGTTAAAACGCCCTTCATAACTTTTAACAGCAGTAAATAGTTTCCTCTGAAAATCAGAGTAGCCGGCTTGGCAGATATTCCTTTGACTTAAACTGAATGAAATCTACATACCTGAATACATTCTCGAATACCTATCCCGAAATTTGCTAATAGCGATGGAGTGCTTGTCACAAAGAGAATTTGTTTAACAGTTTTACTCCATACTAATATAACATTAAATATAAAATATAATTTTCCTTTTTACATCAGTCAAAAAGTTTCTAATTTGTTTAAAGTCTTTAAAAAACAAAATTTTGAAATTAATTCCAGAACAATCCATGAATTGATAGTGCGCCGGAAAACTGAAACTTCTGAGTTTCTGAAATAACAAAAAGTAAAAAGGTACGATTTTAAAAAAAAGTAAATACAGAATTTTTTAAAATAAATTTAACACTATGTTCTTCAAGAATTTTTCTCTGTGGAACAGAAGTGAAATCTGCAGCAAATAGAATCTCAACATTTAAATGAGGATTTAGTGTTTCTGCATCAAAAACAGTGTAGCAGGGAATAGCCAACTTTAGGAGAAATATAACTTAAGTCTATTGTTTTTTCTTCGCTTCTTTTATTTTCTTCATGAATCTCATGATTTTTTGTTGACACATTCCTCCAACTCATACTCATACCGTCGAATACACCCTTTACAGCACACGTTGTGATCTTTATTTTAATATTTGTTCTCCCCAAGCATAAGGCAACCAATCACTGAGGTCTTAAAGTGCGGCCCACCTTTCAATCACTTTTTATTAGATTCTTCGACGGACTCCAATCCTCTTCTACCATCGTTACTCGCAACCAGATTTCTAAATGTTCATCATATTTTTTTCTGTTGCCCCCAAAGTACATGCTTCATTTTTCGTACGTATAATTCTGAAAAGCTTTTCGTGAATCTTTTTTTCTTCAATCTTTGATCTTAAAAGGTTTCTATCAAATTTTTTCCTATGATTCTAGTTCGATATTATTCTTGGGATGTCCATTAGTTTTAAATTCACTGCCTGGAACTCCATTTGTTCCTACTCTTATCTTTATCTGCCACATTTAAAAAAAACTTCTGCACAGTTCTTAACGTTTTTCATGCTTTTAGGGTTCCGTTCCCAATGGTAAACAGAGCCGCATTGCCAATGCTCCGCCTGTAGATTTCAAAAGTAATATATTGGAGAATTCAAAATTTGTAAATTTTATGTGGCTCGTTGATCTGTATATTGTAAGTGATTTTGATAGAAATAAAGGAGGTAACTATTCATCCCGAAGCGTATGAGGTGTAGGAGCTTAAAACTCTTTGACTAGAGCGAAATTGTTTCAATTTTTGTCGATTAAATATAAAAACGTGAGTAGCCACCAAAATTGTTAATTTTAGACCATTTTTGCTACCACATAAAAGTGTTATTACCAAGCATCTCTATCCTTATATCGGTCATATCGTGTTTAACGACAAATACTTAAAACATATTTATATCAAATATAGTTTCTAAGTTTTTAGCAACATAAGCAAAGGTTTTTATTTTGTAGCTAATTTTTACAGTTAGTTTGCCATATATAAATACTGTATTACTGAATGTGCTCTCGATTCAGACGGTATTGCACGCTCAGATAAGTATAATAAATTTCACTAACGATTGGCGCGATGTTAGAAGCTGAAAATGTGTCACACATTGGTTTCTGTACAAAGCGAGTACCGTATTTTTTTTTATCTAATACATATTAGATATTTATTAAGGCCATCGGTGTACAGAATTATAATTGTCTGAAGTTCGACTCGCACTTTCCCCTTTATTCTGAGACTCCTTTGTAAATAGGAGGAGACGGAGTCCTATTGCTGTCAGTCCTCTGCCTCAGTTTGTGAACGGAATGGAGTTTCAGATTTAAAATTTACACGTGTTATGCGTTTCTTACATCAGAAACCGAATATCTTATTGAAAAGTATATGTAATTGTATTCTGTTGGGATTATATAAAAATAAAGGCGTTACAAAGTCCAGATTGTGTGCTATAGATGTTTAAAACTCTGTAACTAGGAAAGTAAATTTTTTCAGTTTTTTAATTGGAAAGAAAGTCGTGATTGTCATATAGTAGTTAATGAATGAAGAAATGAAATTCATGAGAACATAAACCGTTAGATAATGTGAATGATAAAAAAAACCCAGAACAGTTAAAAGTAACACCGGAGGTTGAATACATTCACTAGTATAGGAAGGGTGATCTCGTACTACTTTACGTACACCGAGAGGAACGAATGCCTGGAAGACAAGGTAAGAGATGGAGATAGGCCACTAGGCCTAGTACTGGAAAGGAAGATAATGGACACGACGACGGTGATTTATTGACGTTGCTATTAATTAAGACTGTATTTAACTCTAATACACATACAAGGAATTTGATTGGAATTTAATGGTGGCCCTAATAGTACGAGTGGCGAATGGCCGAATGTTGGAGATCCGTTAAACCGAGTCGGCTACGCAACCTGAAAGAATGCCAGGCACTGATTTTTGTGCCAACTGATTATCGTCTGACTCACCGCACGCAAGATGTCCGTTCAGACCATGAGGAGCGGAACTGTGCAACCGCCGAAGGCACAAAATACCCACGTATCAAGGCGACTGACCTCCCTTCCACCCTGCGCATTAAAGCAAAACTATTATGGGAAACATCGTGGAAAGATAGGATCAAAACAAAAAGAAAACACTAAGGTCCCAATACATCCGACAATTGGGTACTTGACTAATTTAGGGAAAGTAGTCAATATAGCTGGACGTCTACTATAACAAAAAAAAAAAAAAAAAATATCCTATTATATAAAAAGCTAACGTGTGGTCTGCGTGCGTCGTCTATAGCTGCTTCTCCTATTGGCTAACGAACGGCCAATCATCAACCACCATATTACGTTCGCACCACCATCTTGCTTTTCGTTTATTTACAGCTAGACGCTGAAATTCATATAAGGAGAAGGGGATTCAATATTTACGCTACTTTATCTGCATCAGTTATGAGCATAACCTAAGAATTTTTTTGGCAGAAAGTAAGAAGCAAGGAAGTTTATTAAAAACTAGGAGAAATGTACATAATGCGAAATGTATTTGTCACATAAATAACAGTTATCCATTTACGAAATTATAGTCTCCATAATCTAAAGTGAAATGCATTTTTTTATTTTGAAATCCTAACAAAATACTCTGATAATCTAACGAGAATAACGTTTTCGTATAACTAAAGATATCATTAAGGATGACTTATTCGTTTCTCCTTATAAGCTTTTCCATAATAAATTCCTACTACCATTATATATGATACTCTTAGTTTTTGATACATGTGTTAGCTATTAAATGAGATTTAAGATAACTTTTTTATCAGATTTAAATCATCAAGGATATGACACTCGCAATTCAACAACGATATTATTGCCGCAAAATAGCAGTGAGCAGTGATATAATAAATACTGAGAGTAGGGAAAAAAAATTAATACCAGGCAATTATATGTCACAAAGTTACAATTATTACGTTCGATTAAATTTACATATTGCTTTTTATTTATCTACGACAACCAGATGCAGAAATTAATGTAAGGAGAAGGGTTTTCATTATTTACGCTATTTTACCTGCCTCAGTTGTAAGCACCAGTTTAAACCGTAAACTAAGAATTTTTTGGCACACGATAAGAAACAATGAGGTTTATTAAAAACTCAGAGAATCGTAAATACGTAATTGCGACATGTATTAGTCAAATAAATAACAGTTATTTGTTTTCGAAATTGTAATCTCCGTCATCTAACGTAAAATGCATTTATTTATGTGAGATCCTAACCAAGTGCTCTGATAATCTAACCAGAGTTATATATATGATACTCTTAGTTTTTGATACATGTGTTAGCTATTAAATGAGATTTAAGATAACTTTTTATCAGATTTAAATTATCAAGGATATGACACTCGCAATTCAACAACGATATTATTGCCGCAAAATAGCAGTGAGCAGTGATATAATAAACTGAGAGTAGGGAAAAAAAATTAATACCAGGCAATTATATGTCACAAAGTTACAATTATTACGTTCGATTAAATTTATATATTGCTTTCTATTTATCTACGACAACCAGATGCAGAAATTAATGTAAGGAGAAGGGTTTTCATTATTTACGCTATTTTACCTGCCTCAGTTGTAAGCACCAGTTTAAACCGTAAACTAAGAATTGTTTGGCACACGATAAGAAACAATGAGGTTTATTAAAAACTCAGAGAATCGTAGCGACATGTATTAGTCAAATAAATAACAGTTATTTGTTTTCGAAATTGTAATCTCCGTCATCTAACGTAAAATGCATTTATTTATGTGAGATCCTAACCAAGTGCTCTGATAATCTAACCAGAGTTATATATATGATACTCTTAGTTTTTGATACATGTGTTAGCTATTAAATGAGATTTAAGATAACTTTTTATCAGATTTAAATTATCAAGGATATGACACTCGCAATTCAACAACGATATTATTGCCGCAAAATAGCAGTGAGCAGTGATATAATAAATACTGAGAGTAGGGAAAAAAAATTAATACCAGGCAATTATATGTCACAAAGTTACAATTATTACGTTCGATTAAATTTATATATTGCTTTTATTTATCTACGACAACCAGATGCAGAAATTAATGTAAGGAGAAGGGTTTTCATTATTTACGCTATTTTACCTGCCTCAGTTGTAAGCACCAGTTTAAACCGTAAACTAAGAATTTTTTTGGCACACGATAAGAAACAATGAGGTTTATTAAAAACTCAGAGAATCGTACATACGCAATCGCGACATGTATTAGTCAAATAAATAACAGTTATTTGTTTTCGAAATTGTAATCTCCGTCATCTAACGTAAAATGCATTTATTTATGTGAGATCCTAACCAAGTGCTCTGATAATCTGACCAGAGTAACGTATTCATATAACGAAAGATATAATTAAAAATATTATTTTTCTTACAAGGTTTTTCAGAATGAATTCCTACTACCACCATAGGTGATACCCATCATTATTCATTTGAGGGTAATAGAGGCTATGATTTTCGAACGCAATATTACTCGAGATTGTGGTTAAGTTTACCAGAATCGCAACTGACACATTTTGTTACAGCATAATTCACTCTGAAACGAGTTTTACAAACCAATTAAACTGCTTTCATAAGCGCCATGTTACTAAATGTATTAATTAATGCGGGTGGAAGTAGTTTCATATTTAACGTGCTGAATTGTGCCTGGACCAGGAATAAAACTGATATTACATGGATAGAAAAAGTTTTTGGAATTCCTAATCTGATTTTATTTAATTGGTTCTTTACTTCCCGCGTCATTAATTCAGTAGAGTTACTACTGTATGGCTATGTGAACGGCAAATGAAATATGTAGAACTTTGCAAAATCAAGGTCATTAGTATTATGTAATATCAGTTCCGTTTAATTAACCAACTGCAAAAAAAAAATGAGCTGCCAGAATATTGCGTTCAAACCGTCATTTTTGACGGGCTCGAAGCTAGTATATATATATATATATTATTTCTTGTGAAAACAAACGGGAAAATGCAAAATTTTGCATTTTTGTATGTTGATTTGAATATTGGCGCTGTTGAATAATAATAAAAAAAACATAATACCGGGCATGAAATAAAGTTTCAAGAAACGAGGCTACTGTGGAGAGAAGACGAGTGGTGGCCCCGACGGGTGAAAGAGGCAGCAAAAATTTTAAAAAATACCAACAACATCAACGAAGATAGCGGCCTTTACTCTGCGATGCTTGGCACTCGTTGCTATGTCAACATAAACTGTATCTCTGACGAAGGCTGGAGGATACCAGCCGAAGGCTCAGTTAATGAAATAAACAACGCGGCATAACCCGAAAGTCAATTAATCATTCCTAATATCATCACATCAACTTTGGGCAAATATGAACTATTTCTCTACGTAAATCCAACTCCCATTTCAAATATAAGTAGTTTTAATTGATTTATTACCAGCACCGAAACCTTAAAAATACTATGAATAGATTGTCAACAGACGGGTACACACGGGAGCCAAACTGCCACAAGCTGATAAATATATGACGTCATGCACTCTGTTTGGTGTTTCGTATTACATGACTAGCAGCTGTTTTTATTTTATTAAAAATAACATGTTTTAACTCTTATCCAACAAATAAAGTTGATTTTCGGTATCCTTACAACTTACTCTGTCATTGTAAATTAAATTTTCATAGTTTCCTTTTTAGTGTCAAGTACCCCGTCTCTAAGGCGCAGTGGCACCAGACAAAATACATATCAAGAAAAACAATTGTCACAATTGGGAGATTGGAATTAAACCAAGGACTCTTCCCCAAACACACTGCATTAATTTACTGAACACACCAAGTTGCCCCTGTGATGGATTCAGCGAATGCCTACCAAACCACCTATTGTTTGGTTGTAGGGAAAGACTGCGAAAGTACACGCAGTTCATATAGGAACTTGTAAGATTAGAGTTACAATTACCACTAAACGTTTCCAACCTCCTGGCTTTGGGAGATGTTTCCATCTAGAAAGCAATAATGAAATTGCTGGAAGAAAACAATGTCAGGATATAATGCGTTGTTGTTTTAATCATGCAATTCTCTGTAATGATATGAGAATAATAATAGGTGTTAGTGTCCCTATAAATCGTCTGGGACAAGCATGATTCTTGCTCTCTAGCCTATGTTAACCTGAAACCTACAACAAAACTGAAAATACAATTGTAATATGTCTTTAAATTGACACTTAGTGGTAAGTATGAATGTTGTATCTTGAAGCAAAAATCAATTACCATATCGTAATGTTTTGTCACCTTTCATAACTATTATTCAATGATTTAATACTTTATTCTCCTGTTTCGATCTAATGTTGTTATTTATCCATGTATCATTTGATACAAAACATTGCCACAAGTTTAATGTACAATCAATTATCATACCGTAGGTTTAACTTTAATATGTATTATAAATGATTTAATACTTTATACTCCTCTTTCAATTTCATGTTGTTGTTTATCCATGTAACCACTGATACAAAACATTATCACTAATTTAATGTAATTTTGCTGCCAATTAATATATACATACAGAGTGATTCACGAAGATATGCAAATATTTTAATATGATATTCTAAAAGTAAAATTAAAGAAAAACAGTAGGGGGAGAACCTGTTTTCTAGAACACCGACAGGTGGCAGCACGATCGTTGTGGTAGGGGGACCTCCGTGACGTCACAAGATGGCGGATCGTTAGTTCATTTGGTGGCCGCTGGGAGGGCAACACCGGGCGGGTTTGCGCATACGTTAGTTCCTTGACCGGCCGCTAGGGAGCAGCATCTCCCAAGGGCTTAATTTCTTTGGGCGCAGACATTCCACACCGCCCAACCCCTGAGGCAATGGCTATTTCTGTTCTGGAATGCGCGCTCTGCGAAATGTGTACACTGTTTCAACACACCTACAGAAATTTCCACTCGACTGTTATCTATGTTTTCTCTCGTTGCGACAGGTATCAACTTGCTCAGCCAAGGCATCGGGCGTTTTGGCCTTACATAACCTACCCCCGGTTTCCGATAGATGGCGGGGCATGGCTCATTTTGGGCTCGATAAGCGGTTGTGGAAATATTTCCAGACATAGGTGCATAGTATCCCCGATAGATGGCGCGGCATGCTTCATTTCTCAAGCTTTTAAGAGAAATGTTTCAGGTATTCCTGCCTGGTGTCTGTCTGCTATTATCGGTATATCTATGTGACAAGTATGGAGTTATTCCCGACGTTCAGAAATATTATATCCGTTTACCCAGCGACAAGCAGAGCCCATTATCTCTTGCGAAAGCTCTGTACACATCAAGGTGCAAATATTTCAGCACAGTAAAATATTTTCTTCGGTTCTGTATCGTGAAATATACTTAATCGTAAATCATTGCAATTTTACTAAAAAACAAAAAAAGTCCACATCAAAATGACCTCGGTAGTGTTGTGGCTAGAGTGCCGAAGGTCACCGATTCGAGTCCGGCTGCGGTGTTTAAGTGTCTTGTGAAAAAGCCGTTCCAACTCCTCAAATTTACGTAATTTCCACGCCTAGAGAGTATGGCGCCAGCTTGACTTGTTATAATTGAATAAAAAATAAGTTGAAAAGCATACATTTTTCCTTTAAAATACGTTAACGTTCGATATGGAAAAAAAACCGTCATAAACTCCAGATATAAAACCGAGGAAGAATTCTATGCGTACCTGTTTTCATGAAATTATTTAGCGTTCTGGCCTTGCATTCGGGAGGACGGCGGTTCGAATCCCCCGTCCGGGCATCCATGGTTTCCCCAAATCACTCCAGGCAAATGCCGGGATGCTTCCTTCAAAAGGACATGACCGAATTCCTTCCCATTTCTTTCCCCCCATCCTTTCCCCGTCTCTGAAGACCACGTTGTTAGAGAGACGTTAAAAAGTTTAAAAAAGTGAAATTATTGTGATAAAGTATAACAATACCACACATACGTTATTCCTTTCCAAATTCGTAGCCTCAAAAACCCATCAATGGGTGAAATCCTTTCATTGAAACCGACAGATATTCACCGACGAAGGTAGGGAAAACCATAAATTCCGTTCATCGAAGCAGGCAGACATTAAAAATTAATTCACCGACGAAGAGACGGGAAACAAACTCACTATTTCACATCATGTTGGATTCGTTATGAACAATATAATATAGCTCACGAGTGTCACCTGCATTCCGTGTATTTTAAAGGATGTATTAAATTATGTGTAATGAAACAGGCCGAGAACACAGACACTTTTTGAACTCAAAGAGGCACTGAAGGGGTTTAGTGATGTATGTAAGTATAACCTCGATGAATTGAGAGCCGCTAAAATAAAGCAAAGTTGCCGATTTGAAAACAAGTTTCTTTCCCTACAGACATTTCTGAAGTGATTACATGATGTCAAACCAATCAGTCTGTAATTTTTTCAAGCCTATTTCTCAACCCTGTCTTTGGACAAGAGCCCACTTGAAAATATTAATGACATGATTAACAAAGCCTTTCCCACACCAAGGCTTGAAAAATCAAAGTTTCCAGTTTGACCATGGCAAAACTCAAGGAATGGAAGCTTCAGTACGACACCTTATTTCTCTAACTTATCTCTGCTGCCATTGGTATAAAATATCTCATCGCACTCGTAATTGTTGCCATCCAGGTCAAACCTTTGTCGTCTGTCTATCCAGACCAATCTATGTATCAATTCTGTTATGCTTTCGTAAGCAATCACAAATTGAGTGTCCTTAGCTGCAATTTGTCTAAAATTCCAATCAATCACTTGTGACACATCAGTGATTGACACCTTTAACTGTATTTTACAGCACAGCACTTATGTTCCAGGAACGAAATACCGTCTGTTAATCTTACTAATTTTACCCCTGTCGAATCGAAGTACGCCAGTCCTATGTGATAAAAATCGAGTCACGCTAAGCACAGAACATGCCTGAGACCATCGCCTGTGACCAAGGTGGAGATATAGAAAATTTACCCACTCCCTTATAGAAGAAATCCAGTGCCAGCTTCTACTGATATTCTATTCCTAATTCTTTCACCAAGATCCACCCCTAGCCTCATCGCCAACGTACCCACAGCACTTCCTCAAACCACCTTCTGTTTTCCAATGATTCCCAATCCAACCCCTGATCAGTTACAGACAGGGTTACCTTCTGTTCGTGCGTTAAAGTAAACCAAAAATTCAAAATTCGCAAAGTCTTCTACTAATCAGTAGCCAGGTACCAAAATGTTCACTTAAGGTGGTTCTACTGCAGTTTTCCAGGAAAATTCTCCCTTTTTCCAGGAAATTATTTTTCAATAAATCAGGACCCAGGAGAGTTCTCCATTCGGTTTAAAATGTTCCCATCTAACGCCAACCTTCGGATTCAGGACCAAGTGTGACATTTGTTTGTAATTGCATGCTTTGTTCAAGTAACCACGATAGAGTTATCATAATGCTCTTAGCTAACTGATAGTTTCTTGGTCATCAAACAGACATCATAACCCACATTTTCATAGAAGATCCCCACACAAGTATCCAAAACGTTACCATAGGTGCAAACACTAGTTCTATTACGCCTAAGATAGTGCTCACACTTGAACTGTCGTAAATTGTTAGGTCAATGTGGGTGTTTAGATATTTTATCCACTCAGGCCTCATCACCTAAAGTCTAGTGCGAGATTGTGGTCATGGTCCATACACCACTCAGAATTATTCCACCAATATCCATTCTAACAGCATTATATGCCACCTACAGCCCCTCAACAATCTTCCTATCATCCAATGACATCCCAGCTCTAGCTCCTTTATTATGTCACTTACTGAATATTTTCCACAGATAAATCTAGCTGCCCTCCTTTGCACCTTGCATTTGATGTACAAAAAATGTGGACTCCATACTACACCACACAAGCAATGGTCTGACTGTGGGTTTGTACCCAAGTCCTTCGATTCTCTGGTACATCACCCCTCTCTGTTAAATGATTTTTATGTAGTGAGAATCACAATTCACATGCTAACACAAACGGCAGTAAACTGTAAAGAGCACATCGAAATGGGAGATTGCCTAAGCCCTGAAACAATGGCAAACGGCAGTAAACTGTAAAGAGCACATCGAAATGGGAGATTGCATAAGCCCTGAATCAATGGTTACAAGCACACGATGATGGTGAGCATAATTCTAGACTCAAATCCACAGAGGGATGACACACGCACATTTCCATGGCTACAGCGAGGTCGACAGAACAACCAGCACCAAGATAGAACTCCCATAGAGGAAGAAGACACACACACGCAAGCACACACTTCTACATGCATACAGCGAGGTCAACAGAACTGACAGCAAGCATCATGAAAACGATGAAGTGGGGCAGAATTGTCGTTACCACTGATTAACTGGACAGAACTATCGTTACAAAAATCATCAGACAGACGAGTTAAAGTCAGGTAACACCATACTTACGCTTACATGCACAAAGAGACACACAGATACACATGTCCAACACTACAGAGAGTTCAGCACAAATACCGGTAGCAATCATGGAAACAAAAAAGTGGTGTAGTACTCTCTTGCCTCATAACTGGCTGAAAAACAGAGTCTCCTTACATATCATCAGCCTGGCGAGATAGAAGGTGTACAAAAGATGGCATGTTTTCACCATAAACCTAAGTGTTTATACCATAAATAGTGTTCATCACGCCCAGTTGATTACATTTACCATCAACACGTCTCTCCCACACCGTAACAATTCCTACCATTCAGTAAAAAAGTGACGCAGGTACCATGAGTTGAAATAGACACTTGACTATCAGATCTCACCCACAAATCCATACATCTCAATACACTAGCACAAACAAATATAAGTGGAGGGACAGCAAAATCATTCGTCCAGACAGACGTGTTTATAGAAGGTATCATCATATTACGCACACAGACACAGAGAGAGACGTACAAACACTCACATTTCCATGCCTACAGCGAGCTAGACACAATAACCAGCCCAATCATGGCGACGAAAACATGGGGTAGAACACCCATGGCTCATAACAGACAAAAAATCATCAGTAACATATGTTCCAGGTACCATACTCCTCACATCAACATCATCTCATTTATCTCACACTACAGACCTCACTACCATCCAGTATCATGTGTGCTAGGTACAAAACTGTACATATCAGCACCACCACGTCTATCCCACACCTAAGCCTTTTCTGCCATTCAGTAACATGTACCCCTGGTACCACGAGTAGCAGTAGACATCTGGTCATCAGTCAGATATCATAACTCCCATATTCATACTAGGGCTCACCCACAAATCCATACGTCACCTCACACAAGCATAAGTGTAGGATCAGCATATCATACATCCAGACAAACGTGTTAAAGGAAGGTATCACCGCATTTACGCAAACATACACAGAGAGAGACACATACACACGTACATTTCCATACCTACAGCGATCTCGACTCAACAACTAGCCCAATCATGGCAACACAAAGGTGGAACAGAACACCCATGACTGGCCAAAAATCATAGAAAGACACACATACACACACACTCATACGTCAATGCATTCACACAGTTCCATTCATCACCACACACATGCGCATAACTGCAGGAAAGAGAATGAACATGCTAGATCCAAACTGAAGAGTTACAGGATGTGTGAAGTTTGAAATCACAGCCACGTCTCTCCCACACCACATCCCTTTCTGTCATTTAGTAACATGTGACCCAGGTACCATTAGTTACAATAGGCACTTGTCTATCGGACAGATATTATAACCACCATATTCATACTAGGTCTCACCCACAAATCCATACATCTCCACACAAGCACAAATATATGGGAGGAACAGCAATTCATACGTCCAGATAGACGAGTTTAAGGAAGGTATCACCATACTTACTCATACAGACACAGAGAAAGACGCACACAGTCGCATATATCCATGCCTACAGCGAGCTCAACACAACAACCAGCAAAATCATGGCAAAAAAGGTGGGACAGAACCCCCGCATGGCTCAAGAGTGACAAAAAAATCATCATTAACATGTGTTCCAAGTACCAAACTCCTCACATCAACATCATATCAGTTAACACACATTACCGACCTCTCTGCCATTCAGTATCGTAGGTAATATGTACGAAACTGTTCACATGATCAGCACCACCTCTATCCCTCACCATAAGCCTTTTCTGCTATTCAGTAATATCTGTCCGACGTACCACGAGTATCACGAGTAGACACATGGTCATCAGACAAATATCGTAACTCCCATACTCATACTAGGTCTCACACACTAATCCATACGTCACCACACACAAACATAACTGACCAAAAAACCATCAGACAGACGTTAGAGTGTGTGCAAAGGATGACATGTTTTTGCCATACACCTCAGTACTTATCACATACGGATTATTCATTACACCCAATTAATTACATGTTCCATCAACACATAGGTACCCAGTCAATGTGAAATCTCAAAGTCGAGTAGAATCCTATCGTGATAGATACACAACCACATAGAAAGACACACACTCAGATGCCCATGCATACACTCAGTTACCATACATCACCACACACATACATGTAACTGGAGGAAAAGGACTGAACACCCCAGGTCCAGACTGAATAGCTACAGGATGTGCGAGATGTTACATTTCTTTCCCACAAACCTCGGTGTTCTTCACACCCAAATGATTACATCTACATAGGGGGCCACTGAAGGAGAAATCTCAAGTAGACTCCTAACATCATAATTACACACATTATCACACAGGAACACGTACACATACATATGTCCATGCATATACCACACTTTTATAAGTTACCACATACATACAAGTAACTGTCGATACACGACGACCACACTGAGGTGTTACATGATAGGCAGATGATAGAATGTCTTTAAAATACACCTCAGTGCTCACCACACGTACTTGATTTTTAATGTGCCATCAGTATAGCGGGTGGCTGGAACTAAGCTCTTGGCAATGTTTGGCCAAAAGTCATTTGTTAGTAGCAGCTCATCAAAGACAAATTTTGGGTCAGTCTTGAGCCATGGGGGGGTTCTGTCCCACCTTTTTTGCCATGATTGGGCTGGTTGTTGTGTTGAGCTCGCTGTAGGCATGGATATATGCGACTGTGTGCGTCTTTCTCTGTGTCTGTATGAGTAAGTATGGTGATACCTTCCTTAAACTCGTCTATCTGGACATATGAATTGCTGTTCCTCCCATATATTTGTGCTTGTGTGGAGATGTATGGATTTGTGGGTGAGACCTAGTCTGAATATAGTGGTTATGATATCTGTCTGATAGACAAGTGCCTATTGTAACTCATGATACCTGGGTCACATATTACTAAATGGCGGAAAGGGATGCGGTGTGGGAGAGACGTGGCTGTGATTTCAAACTTCACACATCCTGTAACTCTTCAGTTTGGATCTAGCATGTTCAGTCTCTTTCCTGCAGTTATGCGCATGTGTGTGGTGATGAATGGAACTGTGTGAATGCATTGACATATGAGTGTGTGTGTATGTGTGTCTTTCTATGATTTTTGGCCAGTCATGGGTGTTCTGTTCCATTTTTGCGTTGCCATGATTGGGCTAGTTGTTGAGTCGAGATCGCTGTAGGTATGGAAATGTACGTGTGTATGTGTCTCTCTCTGTGTATGTTTGCGTAAATGAGGTGATACCTTCCTTTAACACGTTTGTCTGGATGTATGATATGCCGATCCTACACTTATGCTTGTGTGAGGTGACGTATGGATTTGTGGGTGAGCCGTAGTATGAATATGGGAGTTATGATATCTGACTGATGACCAGATGTCTACAGCTACTCGTGGTACCAAGGGTACATGTTACTGAATGGCAGAAAAGGCTTAGGTGTGGGATAGACGTGGTGGTGCTGATGTGTACAGTTTTGTACCTAGCACACATGATACTGGATGGTAGTGAGGTCTGTAGTGTGAGATAAATGAGATGATGTTGATGTGAGGAGTATGGTACCTGGAACATATTTTACTGATGATTTTTTTGTCTGTTATGAGCCATGGGTGTTCTACCCATGTTTTCGTCGCCATGATTGGGCTGGTTATTGTGTCTAGCTCGCTGTAGGCATGGAAATGTGAGTGTTTGTACGTCTCTCTCTGTGTCTGTGTGCGTAATATGATGATACCTTCTATAAACACGTCTGTCTGGACGAATGATTTTGCTGTCCCTCCACTTATATTTGTTTGTGCTAGTGTATTGAGATGTATGGATTTGTGGGTGAGATCTGATAGTCAAGTGTCTATTTCAACTCATGGTACCTGCGTCACTTTTTTACTGAATGGTAGGAATTGTTACGGTGTGGGAGAGACGTGTTGATGGTAAATGTAATCAACTGGGCGTGATGAACACTATTTATGGTATAAACACTTAGGTTTATGGTGAAAACATGCCATCTTTTGTACACCTTCTATCTCGCCAGGCTGATGATATGTAAGGAGACTCTGTTTTTCAGCCAGTTATGAGGCAAGAGAGTACTACACCACTTTTTTGTTTCCATGATTGCTACCGGTATTTGTGCTGAACTCTCTGTAGTGTTGGACATGTGTATCTGTGTGTCTCTTTGTGCATGTAAGCGTAAGTATGGTGTTACCTGACTTTAACTCGTCTGTCTGATGATTTTTGTAACGATAGTTCTGTCCAGTTAATCAGTGGTAACGACAATTCTGCCCCACTTCATCGTTTTCATGATGCTTGCTGTCAGTTCTGTTGACCTCGCTGTATGCATGTAGAAGTGTGTGCTTGCGTGTGTGTGTCTTCTTCCTCTATGGGAGTTCTATCTTGGTGCTGGTTGTTCTGTCGACCTCGCTGTAGCCATGGAAATGTGCGTGTGTCATCCCTCTGTGGATTTGAGTCTAGAATTATGCTCACCATCATCGTGTGCTTGTAACCATTGATTCAGGGCTTATGCAATCTCCCATTTCGATGTGCTCTTTACAGTTTACTGCCGTTTGCCATTGTTTCAGGGCTTAGGCAATCTCCCATTTCGATGTGCTCTTTACAGTTTACTGCCGTTTGTGTTAGCATGTGAATTGTGATTCTCACTACATAAAAATCATTTAACAGAGAGGGGTGATGTACCAGAGAATCGAAGGACTTGGGTACAAACCCACAGTCAGACCATTGCTTGTGTGGTGTAGTATGGAGTCCACATTTTTTGTACATCAAATGCAAGGTGCAAAGGAGGGCAGCTAGATTTATCTGTGGAAAATATTCAGTAAGTGACATAATAAAGGAGCTAGAGCTGGGATGTCATTGGATGATAGGAAGATTGTTGAGGGGCTGTAGGTGGCATATAATGCTGTTAGAATGGATATTGGTGGAATAATTCTGAGTGGTGTATGGACCATGACCACAATCTCGCACTAGACTTTAGGTGATGAGGCCTGAGTGGATAAAATATCTAAACACCCACATTGACCTAACAATTTACGACAGTTCAAGTGTGAGCACTATCTTAGGCGTAATAGAACTAGTGTTTGCACCTATGGTAACGTTTTGGATACTTGTGTGGGGATCTTCTATGAAAATGTGGGTTATGATGTCTGTTTGATGACCAAGAAACTATCAGTTAGCTAAGAGCATTATGATAACTCTATCGTGGTTACTTGAACAAAGCATGCAATTACAAACAAATGTCACACTTGGTCCTGAATCCGAAGGTTGGCGTTAGATGGGAACATTTTAAACCGAATGGAGAACTCTCCTGGGTCCTGATTTATTGAAAAATAATTTCCTGGAAAAAGGGAGAATTTTCCTGGAAAACTGCAGTAGAACCACCTTAAGTGAACATTTTGGTACCTGGCTACTGATTAGTAGAAGACTTTGCGAATTTTGAATTTTTGGTTTACTTTAACGCACGAACAGAAGGTAACCCTGTCTGTAACTGATCAGGGGTTGGATTGGGAATCATTGGAAAACAGAAGGTGGTTTGAGGAAGTGCTGTGGGTACGTTGGCGATGAGGCTAGGGGTGGATCTTGGTGAAAGAATTAGGAATAGAATATCAGTAGAAGCTGGCACTGGATTTCTTCTATAAGGGAGTGGGTAAATTTTCTATATCTCCACCTTGGTCACAGGCGATGGTCTCAGGCATGTTCTGTGCTTAGCGTGACTCGATTTTTATCACATAGGACTGGCGTACTTCGATTCGACAGGGGTAAAATTAGTAAGATTAACAGACGGTATTTCGTTCCTGGAACATAAGTGCTGTGCTGTAAAATACAGTTAAAGGTGTCAATCACCACTGATGTGTCACAAGTGATTGATTGGAATTTTAGACAAAGTGCAGCTAAGGACACTCAATTTGTGATTGCTTACGAAAGCATAACAGAATTGATACATAGATTGGTCTGGATAGACAGACGACAAAGGTTTGACCTGGATGGCAACAATTACGAGTGCGATGAGATATTTTATACCAATGGCAGCAGAGATAAGTTAGAGAAATAAGGTGTCGTACTGAAGCTTCCATTCCTTGAGTTTTGCCATGGTCAAACTGGAAACTTTGATTTTTCAAGCCTTGGTGTGGGAAAGGCTTTGTTAATCATGTCATTAATATTTTCAAGTGGGCTCTTGTCCAAAGACAGGGTTGAGAAATAGGCTTGAAAAAATTACAGACTGATTGGTTTGACATCATGTAATCACTTCAGAAATGTCTGTAGGGAAAGAAACTGGTTTTCAAATCGGCAACTTTGCTTTATTTTAGCGGCTCTCAATTCATCGAGGTTATACTTACATACATCACTAAACCCCTTCAATGCCTCTTTGAGTTCAAAAAGTGTCTGTGTTCTCGGCCTGTTTCATTACACATAATTTAATACATCCTTTAAAATACACGGAATGTAGGTGACACTCGTGAGCTATATTATATTGTTCATAACGAATCCAACATGATGTGAAATAGTGAGTTTGTTTCCCGTCTCTTCGTCGGTGAATTAATTTTTAATGTCTGCCTGCTTCGATGAACGGAATTTATGGTTTTCCCTACCTTCGTCGGTGAATATCTGTCGGTTTCAATGAAAGGATTTCACCCATTGATGGGTTTTTGAGGCTACGAATTTGGAAAGGAATAACGTATGTGTGGTATTGTTATACTTTATCACAATAATTTCATTTTTTTAAACTTTTTAACGTCTCTCTAACAACGTGGTCTTCAGAGACGGGGAAAGGATGGGGGGAAAGAAATGGGAAGGAATTCGGTCATGTCCTTTTGAAGGAAGCATCCCGGCATTTGCCTGGAGTGATTTGGGGAAACCATGGATGCCCGGACGGGGGATTCGAACCGCCGTCCTCCCGAATGCAAGGCCAGAACGCTAAATAATTTCATGAAAACAGGTACACATAGAATTCTTCCTCGGTTTTATATCTGGAGTTTATGACGGTTTTTTTTTCATATCGAACGTTAACGTATTTTAAAGGAAAAATGTATGCTTTTCAACTTATTTTTTATTCAATTATAACAAGTCAAGCTGGCGCCATACTCTCTAGGCGTGGAAATTACGTAAATTTGAGGAGTTGGAACGGCTTTTTCACAAGACACTTAAACACCGCAGCCGGACTCGAATCGGTGACCTTCGGCACTCTAGCCACTACACTACCGAGGTCATTTTGATGTGGACTTTTTTTATTTTTTAGTAAAATTGCAATGATTTACGATTAAGTATATTTCACGACACAGAACCGAAGAAAATATTTTACTGTGCTGAAATATTTGCACCTTGATGTGTACAGAGCTTTCGCAAGAGATAATGGGCTCTGCTTGTCGCTGGGTAAACGGATATAATATTTCTGAACGTCGGGAATAACTCCATACTTGTCACATAGATATACCGATAATAGCAGACAGACACCAGGCAGGAATACCTGAAACATTTCTCTTAAAAGCTTGAGAAATGAAGCATGCCGCGCCATCTATCGGGGATACTATGCACCTATGTCTGGAAATATTTCCACAACCGCTTATCGAGCCCAAAATGAGCCATGCCCCGCCATCTATCGGAAACCGGGGGTAGGTTATGTAAGGCCAAAACGCCCGATGCCTTGGCTGAGCAAGTTGATACCTGTCGCAACGAGAGAAAACATAGATAACAGTCGAGTGGAAATTTCTGTAGGTGTGTTGAAACAGTGTACACATTTCGCAGAGCGCGCATTCCAGAACAGAAATAGCCATTGCCTCAGGGGTTGGGCGGTGTGGAATGTCTGCGCCCAAAGAAATTAAGCCCTTGGGAGATGCTGCTCCCTAGCGGCCGGTCAAGGAACTAACGTATGCGCAAACCCGCCCGGTGTTGCCCTCCCAGCGGCCACCAAATGAACTAACGATCCGCCATCTTGTGACGTCACGGAGGTCCCCCCACCACAGCGACCGTGCTGCCACCTGGCGGTGTTCCAGAAAACAGATTATCCCCCTACTATAAAAGTTCTTATAAACATAGGTCCACAAATGTTTAGTTACGGAGATGATTTTGCTTGAAATTTAGAAACCTCGCTAATATGAAGCCATCGCAAAACTGTACGAGGCCACAGTAAATCACGATTTCCATTTATTTTGTTGTTTCTGATCTGGTGAATGTAATGAAAAAAGTCCCAGACGTGTATCTGCAGTAGTTTTCCAGAAATTCCTGAGAAGCAAAGGAATAATTTGGAAAAATTTGTAATTGCACAATGTTTTCAGCAGAAGTTGTAGAGAATTTAATTTTGGAAAATGATGGTAATAAAGTTAACTAAAACAGTATGAATGTGTCAGATCAGGAGTGAGCAGTTGCAAAGTGAACTTAGCAAGATGGGGCTATGCTGAGATAGATAGATAGATAGATATGTTCACTTTGATCCCATGTGAGAATAATCTCGGGGATGTGGAACAGTACATACACTTATTAGTAATGTCAATATTACTATATAATTGATAATATTATATATTGACAAGAAGTTAGTTATGACCCATTAGTATAACCAATATTTCCTGTAATCTACAAATACAATCCTGAGTTAGTTTATACTTATTATGTGGAACAGTGTATAAACTTGTTACCAGCATCTAACAACCAGTTATTTTCTTACCAACCAGTTACCACAACTCATAAGCAGTCAATTACTTAAAAACCTGTTAGTATCATAATTTTTTACATCAGTTTTTGAGTGCATGCTATCCCATGTTAGTTACTATATATGAGTGAAATTTTTTAAACAGTGTAATTACTTCATTTGTCAAAAGTTTCAACAGAAAGAAAAACCATATATCATTTTAGTAATTGTGGACAACTTTGTCACCTTTCCCTTCCATACACCATATATACGTACTATTTTATCAGTCATTCTTATACCAAATTCCAAGAAGAAAATTCTTTTACAGAGTAAAATTGAATGTGAAGCAGAAACTCTTTCAGTTTTGACTTAAAGTAGTTGGGTTTTTGTAGATAACATTTAATTTCTGTTGGTAAGACATTGAATAAGGAAGCTCCAGTAAATGTTAACCCTTTCTGTACAATTGACAGTGATTTGTAATCCTTGTGAATATTATATTTATTCCTAGTATTATGGCTATGTATGTCAGCATTCAGATTGAAGTGTTCAGGATTTTCCACTACAAATGATAGTACAGAGTATACATATTGTGCTGGCATTGTTAGAACACCCAGGTTTTTAAATAGATTTCTGCACGACGTCTGTGGGCTTGCTCCAAAAATAGTTCTTATAGCACGTTTTTGCAATTTAAATACCCTCTGTGCTTGTGACGAGTTTCCCCAGAATGAGATGCCATAAGTGAGCAGGGAATGAAAATATGCAAAATATACTAACTTTTTGGTTTCTATATTAGCTATTATAGATATTACCCTAAGTGAAAATGTTGCAGAATTCAGTTTTTTAAGAAGTTGTTGAATATGCTGTTTCCAGTTCAATTTGTTATCTATACATACACCCAGGAATTTTGTGAAATTACTTTCATTGATTGCTTTTCCTTCTGATATCACATTATAGCTGTTCTTTGTTTTATTTTTTGTAACAAACTGAAGTAACTGTGTCTTTTCTACATTAAGTATTAGTTTGTTGGCACTAAACCACCTGTTAATTTTCTTTATAGCATCATTTGCTGTGTTTTCGAGGTTTTGTGCTGATGGGTCTTTCAACGATATGCTGGTATCATCTGCAAAGAGCACCATGTGTTCATTATCACCTGGTATATGTGGGAGATCATTTATATAGATTAAGAACAGCAGAGGGCCAAGAATTGAGCCCTGAGGCACACCACATTTAACTATACCCCATTCTGAGTTTATAACATTTCCTGTATTAGCATCTTTCAGTGATACACATTGTTTTCTATTTTCCAGGTAAGATTTAAACCAAAGTCCTGGCTTACCACTAACTCCATAGTGGTCTAATTTACCTAGTAGAATCTCATGATCAACACAGTCAAAAGCCTTAGCAAGATCACAGAATATACCTAGGGAATTTAATGATTTATGCATTGATTCCAGTATGTTGTTTACAAAAGCAAAAATTGCTGAATCTGTTGAAACGCCTTGTCTAAAACCAAACTGTACTTTACTGAGTAGGTCATTATTTTGTAGATGTGCATACACCCTTCTGTACATTGCTTTTTCAAAGATTTTTGAAAATGCTGGTAGAAGTGAAATGGGTCTGTAATTCTCAATTTTTGAGGTATCACCCTTTTTATAAAGCGGATTGATTATTGACTTCTTGAGTGAGTCAGGGAAGATACCTTCTTCAAAAGAACTATTACAAATATGACTAATAACTCTACTAATGCCGGTGTTATCAATGATATCAAGTGCAACTGTGGTGAAGACCAGACTGTCCAGCACATGCTCCAGTGTCGACTGTGTCCAGCATCCTGCTAGGCAGCTAATCTGTAGGAGGCCTCAGAAAATGCACTGGAAGTGGCCAAGTTCTGGTACAGTATAATTTGAGGTATGTGATTGTGTAACTGTATGTTTCTGATACGAAATAATAATAATAATCTGCTTTTATTAATACCAGTACCTGGGTGACCGATCTTCGCTTGGCATCTTTCGATTTCTGTTCAGTATGCAAGATTTCATCAAAATCGTTAGAGACGTTTGTGAGAAATTATTTTTTTGGGGGGGATTTTACCACCTTCGGAACGACCCGAAATTGGTAATAACCTGTTGAAATTTGTTTTTAATTGTTTCGTCATTATGTCCTCTTTACGTTTTGCGCTCTTGCTTTGCGGAAAACTTGCCACGAATTTAAAATGCCGAAATATGACAGCGACGCACAGCTGTTGGATGCCGTCAGCGTTGAAAAATCAGTTAGCCGTTCCCGAGATCCAATATATATATTCTTGTATATATATATATATATATATATATATATATATACAAGAATTGCTCGTTTAAAGATAAGATGAAATTTCATCCAAATCGCTAGAGCCGTTCCCGAGATCCAAAATATATATAAATTCAAGAATTGCTCGTTTAAAGATATAAGATATCTCAGTGTTAAGGAAGTTATACAGTGTACATACAATTTCACAATACATTGATAATAAATGTTCAAAAATGTCTCGACCGAGTTCAATGCATTTAGCTGCAAGTGTATGAATAGATTTTGTTGCTCGTACCAGTTTCACAGGGTTCTTCTTAATTTAGTCTATTACATTCATAATGTGAGCAAGTAATGCCTCACGTGTATTGATTTTATCCTTATAAACTATGTCTTTCATCCATCCCCATACACAAAAATCCATTGGTGTTAAATCGGGCGATCTGGGTGGCCACAGACGTGTGGCACCACGACCAATCAATATCTGGGGAAAATTTTCATTTAAATGTCTAGTAGCTTGGTTGGTGAAATGTGGAGGCGCGCCGTCATGTTTAAAATATTTTTCCAATCGCATAGCAAGTGGAACATATTCGAACAAGTGGGGTATTTCTTCTTGAAGGAATTATTGTACGTAAGTTTCGCCAGTTAGACGTCCTTGAAAAATGAATGGTCCAATAAACTGTGTGTTGATTATACCACACCACACATTTATGCTAAATCGCTGCTGGAAATTACGTTGCATTCTTGCATGTGCGTTTCCTTCAGACCATACGTGCTCGTTATGTAAATTGTTGATACCATTTCGAGTAAACTGTGCCTCATCAGTAAATAAAATGTATTTGTGTAACTGCCGATTAGTATTTAACCAGTTGCAAAACTCCAAGCGAAGGGCAGGATCTCCCGTATGTAAATCATGCACTTTTTGTTTATGGTAAGGATATAGATTATGGTACTTCAGTGTACGCCATACCTGAGATTGTGAAATGCCTAATCGTTGAGAGATACGTCGTGTATTGGTACCCGGGCTACGTTGAACAGCATCCATAATATCCTCATCATCGTCTTCACGTATCGAGCGCTCGTACTGATTATGAATGCTAGGTAGTGAATTTATCTCCCGTAACATGTGAAATACTCCGCTAATAGTTCGTGCATTCGGGATCCTCCGAGTTGGATAACGTATGCGAAGTTCGTTAACTGCAGCCGTAGCATTACCATCACATTTGCCATAAATAAACACCATATCGGTGTATTCCTCTGCCGTAAATATGAAAGGCTTCCCTATATCATAAATAATCTACAAAATACAACAGTTACTATGTGGTTTCACTTAATACACTACTATTATAATGTTCTTTCACTGAGCAATACAGAAAACTACCTCGTTTCGAGGTTAGGAAACGACTGAAACCTCTCACTAACGGTTGCCAACATTCTTAATGGAAAGTAAACAAATTTACTTGTGTAATATCTGGAATTTACTTGTCTAATCTCTGGAATTTGTGGAAAACAACTGCAGATACACGTCTGTGACTTGTTTCATTACATTCATCAGATCAATAACAACAAAATAAATGGAAATCGTGCTTTACTGTAACCTCGTACAGTTTTACGATGGCTTCATATTAGCGAGGTTGCTAAATTTCAGGCAAAATCTTTTATTAGCCGTAACTCCGTAACTAAACATTTGCGGACCTATGTTTATATGAACGATTTCTTTAGTTTTGGTTATAGAATAACATATTAAAATATTTGCATCTCTTCGTGAATCACCCTGTATATTGATGTTAAACCTTATAATGTTATGTTGCTGGCTGTATGGAGAAAATCGAAATGCCATTACAAATAAAAAAAAATTCTTTGTGGAATTCAGTAAATTCTCGATATCATAGTTCTTGTCAGCTGTGGGAAAAGTTAACGATGTATTATCTTCCACTAAGCTCTGCAAACTTTTCCGATATCCATGAAATACAAATTTGCCTGCAGCGGAATTTAGCCGATACCGGTTATATGATAAATCATCGCACGTTAGGAAAGAACAAGCATGTCAGCCAATATTACAGTTGCTATCGTCCGAAAGCCAGTCCCGGTCGCTCAGTTGGCTGCGGTACCGTGATTGGTTCGATACCTAGTGGGGAAAGAAATTTTAATCGTCAGGACTTGGCTGGCAGGGTAGCAGAGAGGTGGTGCACAATTCCCTATTACCAGATTGTGTGCCAAGGTCATGCGTGAAATACCAAAACTCTCCGCAGAGCGTATGGATTAAGCTCATATGACACTGTTGATTGGTGATAAATTTGACGGCCCCCTTGATATCTTTCGGACATTGATTCTTTCGGAAGAGAAGTCCTGATGGGTCGTCACCGGGTTTCACCTTCTCTTCCTTTTTTCATCTCTTGTAAACAATACTCTAAACTTAACACACGCACTATTACGGTCATCTACACATACAACAACACTTAGGAACACTGTCACACTGGGAAAGCTAACTGGTAACCACCACAGTTCTTCTTCCCAGATATTCACAAGGTGGGATAAACATTCCCAATATCAACCGCCTACGCCAGGACACAGGAAACGCGTTTGTAGTAGAAGAAGAAAATCATCCAAAAAAATCATAAATATGAAAACCCAACTAGAAGAGTATTGTTCCCTTTAGGATCATTTCGGTATCATTCTCTATCATTCAGTCACTCTGTATGATAGTACTCAGGTGATGAACGTAGCTACAGTAGCAGGTGAGTTTGAAATACCGTTCATTAGGTGAACGGAATCTAGGATCAGACACATAATTAAAAAAATTTCTAATAATAACGATTCAACGCTGAATAAAATTGTTCTTGAGATATTTATAAAAGCAATAACACTTATTGGCTGAACTAAAATTTTATACTGATACTGGATGCTGGTTCGCCGCGGTTGTGGGATACTTATGCACCATCTTGGATGCATTGTAAAAAGGTGTACTGCTTCACGGCACTTAGATATTATCATAATTTTAGATTTAATAATCACCAATAAATTAATTTAGATAAATTAAAAGCGTTATTTCGAAATAATTGCGAACATGAAATTGAATATAATAAAATGACGATTTATTTTAAACACAATTAAAGAAACTTGAAAATATGCTCCCAATACAAAATGACAATTAGCATGATCACATAATGAAATAACATGAGTAAATAAGTATTTTGGTCAGACTTATGGAAATTTACAAAGTTAGAATTGTTTATGAGACACTCCATAGAATGACACAACAATTGAATTAATAGCTCCGGCAAAACTCAGTAAAATTGGTAGAGATTCGAAGGCTCATCTCGTGAATTGCTTCACCAGTGTCGTTAAGCGGGTGTTTGAGATGAAAGGTATTTTGTTGCAGTTACAGTTCAGCGCTTAGTGATTGCCTCATGTAGCATAGCGTAGTCATCAAGAAGATTCACTCGCGTATAGAATCTCGAGACACTTAACATCTCATCTCATCAAGTCAGCAGCCCGAATAATACCGCTCAAGTTATCTCAATACGCCTGGTCGCGGTTTGCAGTCTGAACGCGTGCAGATCTTAAGACCGAATCCTCGGTATTTTCGTCTTCAGCAGCGCCATCGTTCGAGTTTACCTTCTTCCGCACTGTGCAATTTCGTTTATCGCATCATTTCTACTTAACGTTTCTTTTTTTTTTACTGCTTAACGTCTCTTAACAGCGAGGTCTTTAGAAACGGGAAAGGATGGGGGGCAAGGAAAGGGATGGAATTCGGCCATGGCCTTTTGAAGGAAGCATCCCGGCATTTACCTGTAGTGATTCGGGAAACCATAGAAAACCCAAACCTGGATACCCGGAAGGGGATTCGAACCACCGTCCTCCAGAATTCGAGGCCAGAACGCTACCCGTTACACCACCACGCTCGGTCTTTACCTCACGATGCGGCTGGGTAGACATGTGAATGAAAGGAGCAACAACAAAATTATTATAAAAGATTTTGCCGTTTTCGCATCTGTAGATTCGCGCAACGTCCAAACAGTCCTCCTGCTAGCAGACTCAGCTGGAGGCTAGTCCACTGAAGAAGCTGTAACGATTTATTGCGAAAATACTCATACATTCAGTCCTGATCACGGAAAGCCATGCAACGCTATTACTGAGGATTGTGATTATTACAGTTTGTGCGTTATGCTGGTGGCGTATATTCTGACTGGTATATACGGTGCTGATAAACTTCAAATTACTCCAGATTCGGTTTGAACACGGTCGCCACGGGTAATTACACGACATTAATTACTTACAGTCACCCAAAGGAACCACAACTACACAAATTAAACAACCTTTCATAAAACAGTTTTTATTACGCTAAAGTCCGCAAAGAAGATACAGCACGCCGTCGTAATCCACCAGATATATAATTTTAACTGGACTTCGTGATTCTGAAGACTGCAAGGTTCTTATTAAGTAGTGAAGACGGATAATCGTGGCCGTTAGAACCACCACATATATTAATTACTACACTCGACTTCACTGTCCGCTGTTCTTCCTTATTCCTGTGCTACACTTGAATCACAGCCGACATCACTACCAAAGTTGTTGGTACACTTTCTCAAGTCATTTTGAACCAACATACAGTCACTAACGCAGGACACCGTCAGTCAAACAGATCACGCTAGCACCACTCTCTTTCACCGCCTACTCGCCATTTTGCCTTCCCGCTAAGATACTCCTCTCAGCTGCAAGTATCGATATGTCGATAGTATCGTTACAAAGCCATGGGCTTTGGTTGAAACGTTGGGAAAAAGTATAAGTGTTTGGACGAAACCTAAATTTCTCGAAGTAAAATTATTGTTACAATAAAAAACTTCTAATTCGGTAACGCATCCAGTCCTCCACTCATCACAGTTTTTACTCTCCACACTGGGTGACTCATTCTCCTTCCACCAGCCTTACTCGCAGAACTTACTTCATCTACCATCTCTCTCGCACACCGATGTTTTTATTAATTCACCAAACTTTCCTCAAGTTTCGTTGAATTCTGGCTCGGCCCGCAGGAAGCATCAGCCACTTCACTCAAAAATTTGCAATGAGACCGCTCGATGTTTAAAAGCCTCGTCAAGTCGTCATCCGATTCCAAGCTCCCCAATCATAAACCACCCCCAGCATAGTGTAGAGAGGTTTGGACTGTCACAGTATAACAACAGCTGGGACACTCCACTTCCTGAGGGGTTTTTATTTTTTTCTTCCTTTTTTACTTATGGCTCCACGCCTCGTCGACATCGAGGAAGGAGTTTGGCAATAGTCTATTGAAGGAAGCATCCCGGCATTCGCCTTGAGTAATTTGGGGAAACCATGGAAAACCCAAATCTGGATGCCAAGACGAGGATTCGAACAGGCGTCCTCCCGAATGCGAGGCCGGAGCGTTAACCACTCACCCACCACGCTCGGTACACTTCTTGAGGACGCTGACTTCCCTTTAGCTGTTCTTGGCTCGGTCACATATTTTGAACAACAGGTACAGTGACGATTGTTTCACCAAACATTTACTGTTGAACTGTTTTTCACAAATAAAATGTGGACGCTTAATACACTGCGACCTTGTAAACAACATTAATACATTGGATAACACCACACGGTCTACCATTACTAAATTGCTGTCTGATCAATGATTTTTTTTTTTTATAGCATTTGGCTTCATTGATAGGCCATACAGCCAGATCTATTTGAGTTCGGTTCATCCAGTGTTTTCAGTTTCTCTATGTGTATATTATCTTTTAAAGTAATTCGAGACACATCACAGGACGGGCACGACAAGCACACTCACGTACTACTACACTTAAACACCCATGCCCTCGGCCGGACTCGAACCGACGACCATCGGCACGTGGAGCTAGCACTCTAGCCCCCACGCTACTGAGGCCGGCCCCGACGAATGTATCAAATAATAATTGAATTTAATTGACATGGAGCAAACGTTCCGGTGGCAATTCCCTTAGTCATCTAATTACCCCTTTTTAATTATATATTTTTAAAAAGTATCTTATATAATCTAAGTGTTAAATTCCTTCCCTGTCTACTTTGTGATTTACAAACTTTAATTTTAAAATTATGACGCAAACATCTTATCGCATACACTACGCTAGGAAATTGCCATTACAGCCGTCCTAATAACACGTTTCTATCAGCATGTACTAGTATGGCATTTTTAAAATCTGTTATCAGTCTTTCGACTCATTTGATGCAATCCACCATCCCTTCCTATCTTTTGCTAACCTCTTCATCTCTACATATCTCCTACAACCCACGTCCTCAATTATCTGCTTCATATATTTTAACCTCTGTCTTCCTCTGCAGTTCTTACCTTTGACTGTTTCCTCCACCAGCAAATTAACTAATCCAACATGTCTCAAAATATAACCTACCAGCCTGTCTCTTCTTTCTGTAAGCTTCTTCCACAAACTTCTTTCCTCACCCATCATTTCTTACTTCGTCAGTCCACTTAATTTTCAGCATTCTTCTGTAACAATTCGTTTCAAATGCTTCAATTTTCTTTCTTTCCGGTATTCCTAAAGTTCACGTTTCGCTACCGTAAAGTGCTGTGCTCCACAATAGAGTTTTAATTTTTTTGTCTAATTCCTAGATCAATACTTGACTCTAAAAGATTTCTCTTTTTCATGAAGGCTCTTTTTGCTAGTGCTATTCTGCTTTTAACATCATTCTTTCTTCGGCCATCGGTTGTAATTTTGATTCACAAGTAACAGAATTCACTTACTTCACCAATTGCGTCCGATCCTATTTTTATATTTAATCTACTAGTATTGGTATCATTTCTGCTACATTTTATCACTTTTGTCTTGCTTTGATTTCTATTCAGTCCAAAATCTTCCTTCAGTATTTTGTTCATGCCATTCAGTAATTTCTCAATGTCCTCAGCCCTTTCTGCTAACAAGACAATGTCATCAGCAAATCGTAGCATACTAATTTTTTCTCCATGAACACTTATGCCACATGGAAATTTTTCTTTTACTTTTTTTATTGCTTCCTCTACATATAGGTTGAATATTAACTGGGATTGACTACAGCCTTGTCTCACTCCATTTTTAACTGATGATTGTCTCTAGTGATTCTCTTATTACAGCCACTTGATTCTTATATAGTTTATAAAGTATGCTTCTATCTCGATACTTTAGACCTGACTTCATTAAAATGTTGAACATCTTGTCCCACCTAACATTATCAAAAGCTTTTTTAAATCAACAAATGCCATAAAAGTATCTTTGTCGGCTTGTGCTTTCTTCGGAAGTGTGAAGATGATATTTTTATTAAAATCATTTGGAATAAAATGGGTTGCTAGATTTGTTTCTGTAAATTATCGCAGAATGCAATCAGTGGCGAATATGATAAAGGAGCTGGAATGGGATTCATTGCAAGACAGGAGGAGGATGAGGAGGGTTATGGGAGTGTACAGGGCATATACTGGCGATGAGGCATGGAAAGATATTGCAATAGGTATGAAAAGTAGTGCATGGAACGGAAAATATGACCATGACCACAAGTTGGCACTCGATTTCAGGCACAAGGGTGTGGGAAGATTCTCTTTTTTAGGTAAGGGTGTCAGGGATTGGAATGAGTTACCAAGAGAAATGATGAATAATTTACCGAAAACTTTGAAAGAATTTAAAGATAAAATTTGTAGAGGGCAAAAGTAGGTAGGTGCAGGATAGGAGGTAATTGCCACCGGAGCCTGTGCTCCATTGCAATTAAATCAAATTAAACTACTGTTTCATAACTTTTTGATATCAGCTTGAATAATCTTTTGATTCCTTCCTCTCCTAGAGATTTAAGAAGTCCTGCAGGGATCTCATCAATTCCAACTGCCTTATTTGCTTTCAAGTCATTCAGAGCTTTATTAAATTCTGTCCTCAAAACAGGATCTCCTAAGTCATCAATGTTGACATCGCCTTCCTTTTCCATTACTCCTTTGTTCAAGTCGTCCCCATCATACAGTTTCTCAATGTATTCTTTCCATCGGTTAGCTCTATCGTCTGAGCTTAAAAGAGGTTACCCATCGGCAGCTTTAATGTTCATACCTTGAAGCGGTCCGCTCACGGCAGCTTCATATTTTACTAGCGAGCGTTGGTCGGTGCGAGCAGCGGAGACTATTTTCGCAGTGCAGCCACCGCGGCACCCTTTGTAGTGTAGTGCAGGTGTTTGGAGATGGGAAGGGAGATAAGTGGACCGCATTCCTTGAGTGGACAGTCCGCCCCTGTGCGAGCGGTGCGTGAGGTGCAGAGGATTGTGTGTGTGTGCATGCATGGAGGGATAACTCCATTAATTGATAATAAGTTCAGACTACTTGTTTTTTTTTGTTTCATGGTGAAACCCTCGTTTTGAGGAGAAGACTGCAGCTGACCAGTAAGACGCCGTTCGAAAGAATAGTAATCGAATGTGCTCGTCCAGTGTTAAACGAGTGCGACGATAAAATTTTGTTCTGTGTTGTTGCGCGCAGAAGATCCGGACAGCGCATCTACTTTTCCTACTACCATTTTCTTTTCTACTTTTTCACACTTTACTTACAGCCATTTTTCTTTTGCTTTTTTGCATTTCCTGTTTATTTTATTTCTAAATTGCCTGTATTGCTCTCTTCCTGCTTCATCCTAAGCACTTTTTTACCTTCTCTTCTGATCCATCAGATCCAAAATTTCTTTTGTGATCCAATTTTTTCGGGTAGCTTGTTCCCTGAAGCCTAATGTTTCTTTATTATCTTTCATTATTTCGGTCTTTAATGCATTCCATTCGTCCTCTGTTGAGTTCCTTTTATAATTACTTCTTAGACCTAAGTCTACCATTTCTGCAAATTTTTCTCTCGTACTAGATTGTTTCAGTTTATTCACTTCCAGTCTGTTCTGCTTATACTGCTTCCTTATTTGCTTGAATTTCAGTCTGCACTTCATCACTATCATATTATGGTCAGATTCTATTTCTGCACCTGGGTACGCCTTACAGTCTAGAACTTGATTCCGGAATCGCCGTTTGACAATGATATAATCTAGCTGGTATCTTCCTGTATCCCCAGGACGTTTCCGGGTGTATATCCTCCTTGCATGGTTCTTAAACAGTGTTTTCGCCACTACTAGCTTATATCTTTCACAAAATTCTAACAACATGTTTCCTCGCTCATTTCTTTCTCCTAGACCAAAGCTTCCTACAGTATTTCCCTCTTTTCCTTCTCCCACTTGTGGTGTGACAGTGTCACCCACAATGAATATAATTAAATTATTATTAATTATATTCATAATTCTTTTTTTGTTATATTCAAATTTATTAATTATTTAGTCTTGCAACGTGTAATTAATTGTAAATAATGAAGGGTTGTCTGGATAGGTTAAATGTATGTTTAAAACCAGGGCGGCCAAAGGTATATTTTATTGTAAATCAATTTTTCTGTAAACGCATGGCTCAGAAGGGCTGAATATCGAAGGCTAGAAACTGCCATTTCGGCGGTTGAGAGAGGAACAATGGAGCAGGCGAGGCGACTCGATGGCGCCGGGACAGCCCGGCTTGAGTCCCGTTCGAAATCGGGCGGTGACCTACCCCTACCCCGCTACTACCCCGAAGGCCACGTAGGAAACGCGCGAAGGAGGCGGCGAATGCGACGCATGATATTAAACACGTGACGACGGAAATGTGTAGATAGCCAATCCTGAACATTTATTGGGGTCTACAATACTAATTCCGTGGAGTTCTTTTACATGTGGCGAGCAACTAGCCGAGGAAGAAGAAGAAGCCATTTTTAGACATCACTTCTGTCCAAGACGAGCTGATGAACGGACGTGACTTGGGTCCAAGACGAGCTGGTGAATAGACGTGTCAGCCCGGCACGCTCTCTGATGATCATTGTGGTTGATCATTTCTTGCTTTGGAAAAGCGAGATGTCGAGTGGCATGCTTGCCATTATTTGGAAGTTATGCTAATAACGCGGGCGTAGCCGCTTATTTAGCTTCCATTGCTGCAGTGGCATTGTGTTTGTCGCTCACCATCACGGCGATGATTCTATGGTAATGTACCAGAAACGACGGTCACTATTCAGTGGATTTTAACAGACTTATGAGCCCTTAAGCGACGCCTGGGTTAAGACTCTGCTCCCGCCACTTAAATTCTGAGCTAGCTGAATTTATATTTCGATTCAATTTTTTTCATAAGCATCTTGCTGTTTGTTAATTCAATTTTGATGCTTTTCATTCACTTTATACGGCGCCCCCTGGGATTTTCCTTTGTACAGCAAAATGTTAGCTTCAATTTGATGGCCTGTGTTGCCATGTTATTTCCATGTTAACTTTGCTGTTTTTATTACTTGTTTGAGATATTTCATTCAGTTTTGTTTGCTTACTCCGGCGAATTGTAAACGTCGGGTATTGCTTGTTTTTGCTGATCTAATTGTGTTTAACGTAACGTTAATTACTACCCGACCTTGTAAGGCCATAAGACTCAATAAATGAGGTTTTATTTTGTGTCTGAAATTCATGGTTCTAGTTAGTAACCTAATAGATCCCATTATAACATCATTATTATATTATATGTTTTTCATTTTTCAGGATTTAATCATAAATCCCCCCTCCCTTTTTATGTAACTGATATTCACATTGGGATGACCCCTAATTGTATGTTAATACAATTGGCACCCAACGTTTCGGGCTTTTGTGGATCCCCTTTTAGGCCATTTAGCCAGCCCCAAATTGTATGTTTAATACAATTAGCGCTGCCAACCTGGGGCTCCAACAAATTAATTTCCCAAGTCGAAATTATTTTGAGAATTTTACAAGTCTTAAAAAAATCCATGTATGTGACCTGTGTTGATTCATTTTATTATTTTAGAATAAATTTTATGTTGGAATTTGTTTGCTTTGTTTGCCATGCTTGATTTAAATCTAAATGTGTGATTTATTTCAATCAGTTGTTCAAGTATATTTTCGTTCACTTGCATCAAGCATGGTTAGTTTAAAATTAAAGATAGAGTCAGTGCTTTTGAAAATTTTAATGCATGGTAAAAGTTAAGATTTTTCTTTATGCTGATTTTGCTCATGTGTTGAGGTATTTGTGTCGCATGAAACATCGTTGTTTTTCCTTGTTGTTTAATTTTGGATGGGTTTTATTTCATGTTGAAGGGATTTATGCGCGAAATTTGTTTAATGCTGTACTTTTCGAGTTAAATCGTGCCGGTTGTATTTTGTTTGTTGTCGATTGTTCAAATTGTTCGGAGTTGAAATTTTGCATCTTACGATCAAATCTATGAAGTTGAGGTCACGCACCATTAATAGGGCAGATCGATCAATTATTCGTAACATTTCCGAGCAAACTAACGCGATGGATCAAGCACCGGAAGTACGCGAAATGCCGTTGGCGGACAACGAGTGTAATGATACTCCTAGTACGCGTAGCATCCATTCAAATGCATCATTAGATGGGGAACAGTTAGGGATTTTTCCAACCCCAGACAATGAAACCGTTCAAAATTCACCCATGCGGGCAGAAGTTGAAACACGTGCGTCGCAAATAACGGTAGAATTGCCGCCGGCGACCGCACAACCTCAAGAACAAAACCTAATACTTAACATGCTGGCAGAGTTAAGTAAACAAATAGCTTCGCAAAATCAGAAATTAGATGCACAAAGTCAAAGTTCTGTCTCATTGAGGGAGGAGTTAAGTAAACAAATAGCTTCGCAAAATCAGAAATTAGATGCACAAAGTCAACATTCTGATTCATTGAGGGAGGACATAAATAAGCGTTTAGATGCACAAAGTCAAAATTCCGTCTCATTAAGGGAGGAGTTAAGTCAAAAATTTGAATCACAAAGTGCTTTATTGAAGGGCATGGACGGAAAATTGTCCGTTTTTCGCGAGGAAATGACCCGTGAAATGAGTGCATTCAAATCGGAGATGCGAGCGAATGTTTCAGTGTTGGAGAGACGCACAGATACGATTCAGGCAACATGCACTGCATTGCAGGAATCAAGCGCGGAAATCTCGAAGCGTTTGGACGCGACCGAAAAATCTGTCGAGCACGTGCGGCAAGAAAGCCACCAGAGTCTCGGTCAGATCTCGGAATTTGTCCACGAGATTAAGGATAATACTGAACGAAGCTTGCAGGCTGTAAATGCAAAGATGTCGGAGGTCACAAGTTCGGTTGAACAAGTGAAAACGGCACAACAGGATTTGCAAGCGTCACAGCAAACACTCGTGCAGAACACCAACTCAAAGCTGGCGCAGTTGGAATCCAAGATGAAGGAAGTGGGTAATTCCAACGCTAGCGGGAGTATGGTTCACGCGAATTACGCACAGTACGCAGCAGCTAATATCGAGCTTAAGTTGCCACGTTTTGGGTCTCGCAAAGACGTAAATCCTAGGATTTATCTTACCGAAATGGAGCGGTATTTTGAAATCAAAGGAGTGCCTGATTCCATGAAGCTTGTGTTGGTCGAGGAATCATTTTCAGAAACAGACAGGACTCTGGCTGAAATTGCGTCCGAAACTAACTTATCTTACGCCGAATTCAGAGTCCTATTTCTTGAGACCTTCTGGTCGAAAAAAGATCCAGAACCAGGCGAGGATAAAGCTGTACCAAGGAAGGTACATTCCCAAGTGGCATTATTCGATGGAAAGCTACGTGAAAACTTTGCTGGTGCAGTGTAGGCAATTCGACGACAAAATGACGGACGGAGAGTTCATAGAGATGGTGATCGCGCACTTTGGTCCACAAGTGTAGTCACTCATTAACCCCGTGGTCATTCGTACGATACCAGAACTGCTAGAAACCGTCGGTAACCTAGACAGAATCGGGAAAATGGCCGATAATCTGGCGAGACAAGACGCGGAACGAAACCATGGGCGAAGCGCAAAGCGAGTCTAAGCGACCGCATGGCGGCAATAAAGCTTCCTGTGCTGATGGACAGAATGGGAAATCTTCCAACCAAAATTCCGGCAATCGTAATTGGAGGGAAGAAATGGAAGAACGGAAATGCACAATGGAAGGATGATAAAAATCATCAGCGGTCGGGAAACAACCGATCCGCGTATCCACAAGAATTTCCAGTGAACGCGATCTCGATTGAAAACGCGGAACCGGAAATGTGTGCAAAGGCGACGGAGGAAAATGTGGGCGGCGTTAACAACGCGTCTAACTCCCCGCCGTCACAATGAGATTTTTCGGGGGACGCTGCAAACGCCGACAGCATTTGCCTCGGCAGTTTGGAATATTGGCGCGGCGAAGGACCGGAAAATATCGACGAAGAAGAAGATATGGTATCCGGCGACAGCCTCATGGCGCGCGCGAAGTGTCCCCGTGTAGATATTATTGCATATGGCATACGGGCGAATATTTTAATTGACTCGGGATCGTCTGTCTCCGTAATGTCTAAGAAATTTCTGCTACGCTTGAAAGATAAGAATCCGCGGCTAAAAGTAATTCCCACAACGCAAGTAACGGTGGTTTCCTGCAATAGGAAAGAGAGAAAAGATCGTTAGCACGCAAGCGCTAATCCCCGTGAAAGTCGCGAATTAGCGAGTTAATGTTGCCACTACTTATAGTACCCGGTTGACGCAAGATGTGATCGTTGGATGCGACCTCTAAGCAAAATGTCAAGTCATTATGGATTGGGGAAATAAGACGGTGACAAATTTGGTTCCGGAGGTGTTGCATTGGAAACATGAGGCCTGTGAGCAGAGCCTTGGAATAAATAGTTCCAAACCAATGCAAGACACCGCGGGACGCGAAGGCAAATTGAATAACGGAGGAAGAGCTATATGCGCATCAGCTGACGAGCAAAATCTCATACCACAGAACCCAACCGACAAAATGCGGGAAAAAGGAAAACTTGACGCCAGCACGGAAGCCAAAGCTATGCCGATACTGACGGGAAACTTGACGACAGCACCACAGTCAAAGCGAAAGCTATGCCGATGCTAATGAGAAACTCGCGATCATTTCGTGCGGGATGAGACTGCGTCTGATTCGTATCAATGTAAAATTTAAGGATCAACCCGAGAAGAATCCCGAGGATGACATCAAGAAAGCACATGAATTCTTGGTAGAGAAAGCTACGAAGCGGCAACGCAAGCACGACGGATTGCGGACGCAAACGTTTAGCGTCGGGCAGCAGGTGCTACTTAGGACTATGACCCCGTCTGACGCACAGCGGAAATTAATTTCCAAATTCTTTCTGCTGTATTCGGGACCGTTCTCAGTAGCGCGGATTATCTCCCCAAACTGCTACATGCTGACCGACGGCGGAACGGAGATCGGCCCGCATAATGCCCGGAATTTGCGCCCGTTTCACACAGCATAGGCTACAAGTTCCTGGACGGATGTTTGTAAATATAGCTTAAGGATCAATGTACATTTAGTTAGGTAATAACATAGAGCATATGTTTAGAAAGTAAGAGTGTCAGTCTTAAGACACGTAATTGCCTAACAAGCGTAGCGCTAACGCAGCGAGAACAGGTAAAGGACGCTCAGATGTTTGGAATAGCGGCTGTGCCGACCGCCAGTTTTCCTGGAAGGATTGCAATCAGGTTAAACGAAAACAGGTAGCCTGAGCCGCAAGCTTAACGGGACAGCGCTTACTGTCAACAACAGAGCGGGCAAAGTGGAAACAGCTGATCGCTTAGTTTCACCGCTATAATGTCTTTGCTACGAGTGTAGTTTGGAAAGCATAATATAGTTCATTTTGCGAGAACCGTCTTTCTTTTGTATTGTATGGATAATTATGTAAATTCGCGGAAGGATTAAATTATGTAAATTCGCGGAAGATTTTTCTTTTCCATTTGATTTTCATGTTATGTGGTTTCGGCATACTTGTGTCGGCCTTGATAATGGACATTCGGTGCATTCTTTATTCTTGTTGTTGCTGTATCTAACTTCAACACATGTGCTAGATTTGCATAGCCCGTTGTAAATAATTAATTGAGTTGTCTAGTTTAATGTTAATATCTTGTGCTTACATCATTTTTTTTGTTTATTGATTGAACAGATCTATTTTGTCGTTCATTTACATCTATGTACCTGTCAATGTTTTATGATGTTTTACTTTGCATATTAGGATAAGACATTTCATTATTTATGTTAACCAGAGTCACGTGTCGTATTTACATATTTGAAGAGGTCACATGTATGCGATAGTTCGAGTGAGCTGGAACCATGAAACTATAGTGTAGGCAATGATTTTGATGCAACTGTAGGGTTAGAATAGTTCAAATAAAATTATTGGCATAATTTTATTTTGATTGGGTAGCAGGTATATTGTGGGTGACAGTGTCACCCACAATGAATATAATTAAATTATTATTAATTATATTCATAATTCTTTTTTTTTGTTATATTCAATTTTATTAATTATTTAGTCTTGCAACGTGTAATTAATTGTAAATAATGAGGGTTGTCTGGATAGGTTAAATGTATGTTTAAAACCAGGGCGGCCAAAGGTATATTTTATTGTAAATCAATTTTTCTGTAAACGCATGGCTCAGAAGGGCTGAATATCGAAGGCTAGAAACTGCCATTTCGGCGGTTGAGAGAGGAACAATGGAGCAGGCGAGGCGACTCGATGGCGCCGGGACAGCGCGGCTTGAGTCCCGTTCGAAATCGGGCGGTGACCTACCCCTACCCCGCTACTACCCCGAAGGCCACGTAGGAAACGCGCGAAGGAGGCGGCGAATGCGACGCATGATATTAAACACGTGACGACGGAAATGTGTAGATAGCCAATCCTGAACATTTATTGGGGTCTACAATACTAATTCCGTGGAGTTCTTTTACATGTGGCGAGCAACTAGCCGAGGAAGAAGAAGAAGCCATTTTTAGACATCACTTCTGTCCAAGACGAGCTGATGAACGGACGTGACTTGGGTCCAAGACGAGCTGGTGAATAGACGTGTCAGCCCGGCACGCTCTCTGATGATCATTGTGGTTGATCATTTCTTGCTTTGGAAAAGCGAGATGTCGAGTGGCATGCTTGCCATTATTTGGAAGTTATGCTAATAACGCGGGCGTAGCCGCTTATTTAGCTTCCATTGCTGCAGTGGCATTGTGTTTGTCGCTCACCATCACGGCGATGATTCTATGGTAATGTACCAGAAACGACGGTCACTATTCAGTGGATTTTAACAGACTTATGAGCCCTTAAGCGACGCCTGGGTTAAGACTCTGCTCCCGCCACTTAAATTCTGAGCTAGCTGAATTTATATTTCGATTCAATTTTTTTTAAGCATCTTGCTGTTTGTTAATTCAATTTTGATGCTTTTCATTCACTTTATACGGCGCCCCCTGGGATTTTCCTTTGTACAGCAAAATGTTAGCTTCAATTTGATGGCCTGTGTTGCCATGTTATTTCCATGTTAACTTTGCTGTTTTTATTACTTGTTTGAGATATTTCATTCAGTTTTGTTTGCTTACTCCGGCGAATTGTAAACGTCGGGTATTGCTTGTTTTTGCTGATCTAATTGTGTTTAACGTAACGTTAATTACTACCCGACCTTGTAAGGCCATAAGACTCAATAAATGAGGTTTTATTTTGTGTCTGAAATTCATGGTTCTAGTTAGTAACCTAATAGATCCCATTATAACATCATTATTATATGTATTTTCATTTTCAGGAATTATTTTATATTTTAATAATTCCCCCCTCCCTTTTTTTGGCAACTCACGTTTTCTTAACGGTAGCCAACAAAGGTCATATTACACACTATTGCATTCCAATCACCCATGATTATTAGATTTTCCTCCCCCTTTAATTATTGGATTAATTCTTCAATTTCAGTGTACATTTTCTCTATGTCTTCGTCATCTTTCTGTGACGTTGGCATGTACACTTGGACTAACGTGGTTGGGACGGGCTTAGTTTCTAACCTCATCAAAATAATCCTGTCACTAAACTGTTCATAATAACTCACCCGTTTCCCTACTCTCTTATTCATTACAAATCCGACACCAGTGACTTCATTGACAGCTTGTGAGCTAATTATCCTGTGTTCCCCAGACCAGAAATCCTGTGCGCCCTTCCATTTAATCTCGCTAATCCCAACAACATCTAACTTAAGTCGTTCCATCTCCCTTTTTACGATTTCTAATCTACTTGCCCTATTCAGACTTCTAACATTCCACGCTCCGACTCGTAGAATGTTTCTATCCATTCTGATGACTCCTCTCTGAGCAGTCTCCACCCGGAGATCCTATTGGGGGACTATTTTACCTCCGGAATATTTTACCTAGGAAGAAGCCATCATGATGTATGTAATTTGAGAGGATTACATGTCCTCGGGATACCCTTTGGGTCTTTCGCAGTGGTTTCCCCTTGGCTTCTGCATCCCCATGCCGTTGATCATTTCTGATTCATCCACCTTTAGAGGCCGTTTCCAACCCCAAGGGCAAGAGGGTGCCCTGAACCGCTCCTCGCTCTTCCGCCCTCCGTTCGGGGGCCGTTGGCAAGCAGTGGGTGACTCCTTATACCGGGAATCTTTCAGTCACCAGAGCCTCGTCCGTGAAAACAGGGTGCACCACGTGAAGGAGAGGTTGACATTTGGTTGGAAATGGCTAGTATAGTCTCTCCGAAACCCTTACAGTATGTCATACGTATTACTATTGTTTTACTTCTAATATGTCTCGACAGAAGCACGAGGAAACCAGAGTGGTTAATGCTTGGCAGTAAGCGACCTGGAAGAGTTTAATTTATATATTGGTGGTAGCTGTAGTTATAAAGAATACGCGTAGCGTGGTAATTACTCCAGAAGCTGGTGAGCTCTGTCAACACAACAGAGACCTGTGGTCGCCCACAGTTGAGGACTGCCACAGAAGGAAAACAAGTCCGTTACGGAGCAGCGCTGTTTTCCTGAGGTCAAGTGAGCTCGTAAAGCAGGAGTTGCTGGAACACGGGCATAGTGCACTTGTAAATAAAATGTTACAAAAGAAAAGAAAAGTATAATGTAGGGTGGCAACAGAGAATTTACTCATACCGACTGCAACCTTGATTTCAAGAATTCTGAAGAAAAAAAACCTTCGCTTTGGACCACAGGATCCGATGTTGTCGATCAAGGAGACTAGATCCAACTTCCACTCGCAGGTCACAGCTTGCTAGGTAGCAATATGCTCCTGCCTCCTTCGTTGTATTAAGCTAACATAGGGAGTAAAATAACTTCTAGAGTTCCATGGGAGCTTTATTAAAACTGAGGCAAGTTAATGGGAGAATATTCGAAGAAATCTGTCTTATGGATTATCAATATCAATATGTTATCAACGGTTATAATTCAGGAAATGTATGGCACTAACATAATATAGTATTTAAGTTTTTTTATCCGACCTATTCGTTAAAACTTAACGTATATATCATAAAAATTTTCATTGGATTTTATTCTAAACTCGGTCATTATGGATGGTTCATTTCCAAAGATGGAAATAAATGTCTTTATCTTGTACTAGTGTTCTTCCGTATTTTTTAGATTGTTATTTCTTATAGTAAATCGATCAACACATACAAAATGATACCCTGATTTTTTTGATTTTTTTTATATGTTTTTTATTTTTTGTCACAATGGACTAATGGCGTGTTTTGAGGACAATCCAGTTGGATTCCTCTGTAACTTAACTTAATTACAATGCAACACGATTTTAGAAGTAACGACCGAGTTATATTTCAATTGTATATTTAACACATGTTAACATTAGTGAGACGTAAAACACATTCGATATAGAATAAACAGTTGGTTGCTCTAATTTTATAGGTGGTTGAAATATTATTATTCTTCTTTTTCGTTTTAGCCTCTATCGATGTCCAATATTCTTTCATCCTTGCACTATGGTTGTATTTTCTTTCTTGGGTCCAATGTTGGGAGTGCGATCCTATGAAATTCTTGACAAGGTGCAAAGAGTATAAGGTGACGTCTTGTTCGTCTTCACTTACGATGTCTTCAGGAAGGAGATAAGACTGCATGACTACCTCCTGCCTAAATTGTAGAACTGTACTTCGGGGTAATGTTTAGGTCATTTAGGAAGATTTTTGCAGATTTCATGATGTAAGTCGTTATGGTTTGGAAGACCAATTCTCTATGCAGTTGTGTGTAACGTACAAACCAGGGTTTTTAGAATTGATCGGAAGAGTTTATTTTAGAGGGATTGTATCCTTTAAAGTTTGGAGAGAGTAGCTGTAAAAGGGGACGAAGGATCATTGATATGTAGAACAACAGTCCGCTTTCAACTCCTATTTACGAGAAGTAGATACAGTTTGGAGATGCGCCCGTTGGCTTGGGAAAGCTTATGGTTAATATAGTACTACCACGTGAGTCTGCGATCCACCTGTAGCCCGTGTAACCCTATATATTTTACTGCTATGTCTGGTGGATGTCACTCCAATTCCTAGTTGTTTTCCAAGTTCTTGGTGTTTACTGGGCGCCGGAGTATAAAAATTTTGGACATACATTTCGTTATATTTAGCTCCATGTACCATTTCGACGACGCCTGTTGGTATGTAGTCTGACATTTACTAAGCAACAACAGAAAAACTCAATTCGTTGTATCCTTCTACGTCTCTGAAACGACGAAGTATGACCGAATAACTCTGTCACAGCGAACGGTATGTGCCACCATCACGGAACAAAATTTAAATTTTCACCATCTATTTTATGAGCATTAGGATTTATTTTTTTGTTTACAATCGTAACATTACTCGAGAGGCCTTGGCCTAAATAACCATTCTGGAAACAGCATAAATCCGATTTAAAGATGATTGCTGAAAAAGGAACACTTTTAATCAGTCTTTTTATCTATGACTTCACGCCTCGTCGATATCGAGATCATTAGAGGCGCGAAAGGACTGGGGGCAAGGAATGGGGAGGAATTCGGCCACGGCCTTTTTTGAAGGAACCATCCGCACTTTTGTCTCGAGTGAAATATTGATGGCTGGGCGGGGATTCGAACTCACGTACTTCCGAAAGCCAGGCCCGAGCGTTACAGCTTACTTACTAGGTTTGGTTTTGTAAGTGCTGTTTAGTGATGCAGATGAAAATTTAATGCAATGTATTCTTTTAAATTTTTCTGACCACACCATACGCAAAAAACTGCATTTGATTTGAGCAACATCTTTGATGCCGGTGATTTCTGGGTTCGTCGTATGTTGACTCTAGAGCCTTATCCTAGAGCAGTGGCGGTCAATCCCGTCCCTACCCCCAACTAGTGGGCTTTCCGGCTTTTATGGTGGGAGTTGGGGTTTTGTCAGATACTGAAGCACATTCGTTTTTTAATTTAGTTGATGTTTTTTAAAAAATCAAGAGATTTATTTATGTCAATTTGTAGTTTCAGGAAGCTAATAAAACTCGTATAGTCTGCCAAAGTATTGTGTCATTATTTATTGTGACACTTGAATAAATTTCTTGAATATTCATATATGAAAGATAATATAATTTCAAAAGATATTGACAGACACGGTAGCCATTTCAACTAACTCAAACTGGACATGAAAAAACGATAGGAAGATGGAGTTTTCACCGTTTTAAAGCTTAGAATCTTAATTCACTTGTCTGGCATATCTTATGTTTCAACGTTAAATGATGTAGGAGCATTAAATGAAATTCTGAACGTATGGTGAGAAATTCCACAGGAGGAATACTAGATGCCGCATACTCCGCAATAAACACATAACACAATGTCTCTGACCATAGCCTTTAATTAAAGCAATAAGATAACTTATAGTAATAACTATTTTGCACACTAAACAAAACTTTAAGTATTCTTTATTTTAATTCGATATATTCAATTTTTAAAAGCCATAGCTTCTTTCCTTTAATTCGGGATATCAATTTTTAAACGACATAAATAGCCGTAAAAACAACAGAGATTTTCTTTAAGCACAATCTCTGGACAATATCTCTGACCTTCAGCATTAGTCTTCTGTTTACGATAATATTATTCGGGATTCACTTTTGATATTTTATCTGCAGAGTTAAAGGATTTGGCGTTTCAAGCCACAAGTATATCCATTCACTTCGCAATTGAATCAAATGTGAGTTTTTAACAAAATCTAGGGTTGTTCAGTAATGTAGTAATGAAATTTCTTAACCAAATTATCGAAGCTTGATATACATTAATCGTTTCGGACGAATACGTGCAAATAAACTTCAGCCCACCAGTTTCTTGGTAGGGGGCGGGTGAATGTAAGTTTGCTTTAATTCCGAAAAAGTAGGCGCGTATTTTATGAAACTTTGTACAAATGTTTTGCGTCAATAAAAATAGGGTCCGGTTAAATCTACGCCAACTATACCGCGCAACGCCGGGAACTCCGCTAGTAATAAATAAATAAAACATTCCTTTCTTATATCTAAGTATGTGAAAAATGATATTCAATTTACTGATACCTTTCCCTGTCTCATGCTTCGTGTAATCAGGCTTTCATATTACTGCCGAAGAAAGAAACTACCCAAATATTTTCAAAAGAGAAGACCTTTGTTTGTTCGCTGCAAAAATCGAACCATATATTTAGCACTTAGTTTCTCATCATCAGCCTCAGGTATCGCATTAATAAATTAAATGTAATTTAACCGAGTTTCATGCTTCTATGTAAGATAGATTTAACTACAGTCCTTTTATAAAGATGTATTATGTCAAACCTAGTGAAAGTCCAACATTAAGTATTTGGTTGGTAATTACTATTATTATTTGCTTTAACTTGCTGCGAATCTGATTTATAAATTTTATAATGTTACTTCCCTGCTTCATGAACCACCATTTTTGTGGAACCGGTGGCCGATTAAAAATTTTTACTACTAATATAAATACAAAAGTGGGCAGTAGGAAAAAAGGTTGACTGCCCCTGTCCTAGAGGATATATGAGGCAGTTTAACAGATACTTCAATTATTTTGCGGCCTATTGGGGAATGCAGCCACTTTTAATCCGCTGGGAACAGAACAGGTCAGGCTCGGTTGTCGCTGGAGGGGCGGGCGATCGGCATCGGGCATCCCGCCGCACAGCCTAGCTACCTGCCATCTGTTGCGGTGGCGCTGGCTTATCTTGGCGTGGCACAATGGCTGGCGTGTTAGCATAAGAAATTGCCCCTCCCCTCGCCGCCCTCACGCATTTGCATGAGAATCCCGGAGCGGCGGTCCAACAAGGTCCTCGTGATGGTCGCAATTAAACTCAACAGCTAAATCACGTTAATCCTGCGGGCCCGGGACGTGGTGGTTCATTTGCAGTATCTCATAGCCCCCCCTGAGGTGGCGCCGCTGCATTTGCCACCGCTTCCTCAAAACGTGGCGAGTCACAGACGACCGCATCACACACTGCTACTGTGTCACAGGCTGTTGCTATTCCTTTTTAGTTCGTCTTTCGATTCGCAGTGCGTGTGGAGTGATAATGATTAGTCCGTCAGATGGGGAATTTAAGCGTGGCAGCCCTCATGGTTTCTTTCGGAAGAGTAACTCTGATTCGAGATAATCATCAATTAGAAACTTATTTTTTTATGAATCCTCCAGACAGTTACTGACAAAATTTGTTCAATACTTCACCACCATCTGTATTAGTAATCAACATAATGATAATGTAAAAGCTAAGGGACGATATTGTATGCGTGATTTACACCCACTTACTGAAAGCTGAGATTCCTTTTTCTCAGATGAATGTCTGTGGATGTTATTAAATGAAAAGGATACAAGAGAGGAAGATTCCATGAAAGATGTCTGAGCTAAACACTAATGTTTCCAGCCGTGATAACGCCATGTGGTTCGTGCGTATTGGCTTGGTGACAATAATAACAAGCGTTTCAGCGTTTGTAGTGGTTATATTGACAACTGTAAATATAAAGTAATGTATTTATTTCCATTAAAAATTTACTAATCCTTCTTTTATGAGTGTCTCTGAAGGAAATGAGTAACAGGTTGAATAGAGACGAGAAAACGGAATATTTATGAAGTCAAGAATGGATAAGATAAAGCCTAGGATAGCGTAAGAATACGCAGGCAGCCTTGACGAAGCTGAAGAAACAATTCAACATTCGCTTATGGTCATAGAAAATTTTGCAGGAAACATTGTTTCGTTCTTCAACATTAAACCATGAGCTACATATTAAATTAAAAACCATTATCAGGAGGAAAGTTCATTTTAAACCGAGCGTGTTGGGTTAACGTTCTGGCCTCGCATTCGGGAGGACGCCGTTTCCAATCCCCGTCCGGGCATCCAGATTTGGGTTTTCCATGATTTCCCCAAATCACTCCAGGCGAATGCCGGGATGATTCCTTCAAATAGTCCATGGCCATATTCCTTCCCGTTCCTAGTCCCTATCCCTTTCAGCCTCTAATGACCTAGATGTCGACAAGGCATAAAGCAATAAGTAAAAAAAGTTCATTTTAAACCTTAATGGTTTGTTAATATTTTAACTGTTATGGGAAAAGAAATAACCACGGTTATAAGTTCAGAGCGAGCGATTCATACAATGAGGCAGAAAACGGTCTACTGGAAAGGTACAATTAGGCACTTTCTGTAGTCGTTAATGGCATTTGGACAGACAAAGAGTTACCACTGTGTTTCCTAAATTAACACCCACCCATCGCTAATCAATTGACAGTTTAACAGTTTCATTTCCTAGAACGGCTAAACGGGCGAGATCATCCGAAGCAGATAGAAACCGGGCTCAAACTGTGCCTCGTCCAAGCCATAGCCGAGAGCATTACGAATAATTCCAACTGCTGCCCTCTGAATTGATTTGAATGCGCCGCCCCGTGAAATGGTTTCAGCGGCCATTTCACTTGGCCGTTCGACAGGACTAAATGCATTACTTTTACAGGTTTTGTAACAGAAAAAAAGTAACAAGTAGGAGAGCTCTGTGTTGTTTTATATTTTTTGGTCGAAGCTGAGAGCAGTACGTTTCTATCGAAGCAATACATTGCGGTGGTCTGGGCACTGCGCGTCTCACCTGCAGTAATTTATCAGCTCGCTTTTATCTCGCCCGGTTTTTGACTTCTGATGAACTGCGCCCGCCCGGGGTTCCGTCGGTAATTACGTCTCTGCTATGGCGAGATGGAGCCATCAGTCAGCATTGGCAGTGATTGGTGCGCGCTCAAGAGATATTCGACCGCCCTTCACGAGCCACTAGTCAACCGGCCCACCGCAGATTGCGCAAAACGCCTTTGTTTTCAGCCAGCTCATAGCCGCCGCTCCCGCAAAACAACTTAACTTCAACAAAATTAACGCGTAAAGGAACCTAAACTCAGGAACAAGAGCACAAAGAATTCTAGCCATGTGAAGAAAATTCTTTAAATTGAATATTATTTGATTGCTTCTCGGTACGGCCTTACAGTTTCACTTTTTCGCGGTTTTCAAAATTATTTTTTAAAAATACACTAATATCATTTCTGTGGAATTGTGATGTGGTTACTTCAGGAAAAATTGAAATCATGTTATCAATATACGAAAAACGATGAAATACTTGTATTTTAAGATTCAGGCAAATAATAGTATACTGGATAGTGAATCAAGCTGGTGGTGTAAACAGTCTCTGACTTTGAGCCAGAGAGAGAAGAATACCATCTGTGGAGACTGATTATTGTTAGCGGTATACTAGAAGGTGACTCGAGACGGTGGTGCAGACGATATCTGGTTATGAATGAAACAGAGAGAAGAGTAGGATCTTTGGTGACAGATTTATCGCTATCGGAGGCTGCGAAGAATTTGACAGAGGCAAAAGTGTCTGTAAAAGTACGGTATTGAAAGAAAGCGTGAAATTATAGATTTTTAGTAAATGTGTTAACTATTGGCATGAAAATATGTGATAAATAATTCCAAACTGGAGAGTTTTTTTTATAAAAAGAATTGTTGCACCACCCCCTCCTCTCCCTCTCCCCATCTCTCTTCCCTTCTTCCTACTCCACCTCTTGTGACCCCCCCCCCCCCCCGTGAAGCCCATGAAAGGGGTTTCTGTAGGGCTTCAGGGACATTTTTGGCAACCTAACCCACCCCTTTCCCCCACAACTGCAGAGTTATATGTGTTTAAAAACACAATACACGAAGCTGAGTAAACACGAAAGCTACCTCTTAATAACAAACAGCGAAGTGTATTGAATATCGACAGAAATAAGTGATTTAATAATATCTACTAATTTTATACAAGTTATTTTTCTTTATCGTATTAGAATTATGTACCCGTGAATTTGATGTAAACAGTTTTTCATTAGATACATTTTTACTGCGTATAAATTGTTTTATACTTTTAGGAAGTTTACTGAACAGATGTGTCCCAGAATAAATATCTCCTATTTGTATTAATGACAGTGATGTTTGTGTTTTGTTCCTACTTATTACTGTTTATCGAATTGAAGTTTTATACTTTTGAATTTGAAGTAAACAAAGAAAAATGTTCTATTTCGGAGCTCATCTCCAAACCCCCAAACCCCCAAACTGTCATCCTTTTTTTTTAAGGTACCTTATAGATAAACTGGTACATCACTCGATTAAAATATGCACTGTAAAGAATAAGTACTTTCATACAAAGATCTTTACCACTGCAGAGCAGATGGCTTATGATTTCACAGGTATGTAATGTGCTATAATTGTTTCACAATTTTTTCCTCCAAAGTGACCTGATAATGTACCTTTTCATTGCAGCTATATTAATACTACTGAAATCAATTTAAGGAATACGGAATTGAAATAGGCTTCGTCAATATAACATTATTATTATATACACATTAATAAAATAAACAATATAAGATTAATAAGATAAGAAATTTTAATTTATAACAAATAATTCTTCAGTTTTATACGGACATTTTACAGTGAGAAATTTCTTAATGCTGGTTTTCAATACTCTTAAGGGTATTAGCCTCAAATATATGGCAGATTGTTGAACAGTTTGATTTTCACTGACTTGAATCTATTTTGAGTTATGCAAAGATAGCAATGTTAATTACATAGATTATGATTATCATTTAGTATTATGATTATGTATATCTAAATGGCTTTTAAAAAGGTATAAGTTTTTTTATTATTTTTTAAAAGTAAAAATCGATAATATAAGCTATGCAGTGTCATAATTCCTAACTATAAGAAAAAATCCTCAGTGTGTTTTGGGCGCTGATCCACGTAACAAACGTACTGGTTTTTTTTTTTTTTTTTTTTAATAATAATACAAATATAAATTTTGTGTATGAGCTATTTACCCAAAGGATATTTCCATAAGAGGAGTGGACCTCACCAAAGAAATAAAGAGCAGAACGTCAGTTATTACTGTATCTTTGAATCTGATAATCACGAAGATTCCTCTGGTTACTTTATGTGGAGTGAATTCAATATGTCTCTGCTATTAGACTGTGACACTGTATTAGTATTCCTAAGAATGTAGCAGAACTATTGGTAAAGTTACTCTTTAAGCCGATATCATAGTGTTGTACTTTTTGTAAATTATGAGATAACTTACACAAATCGATAAGAAAATTTACCTTCGAACAAAACTCTCATTATTCGAAGTTAAAGTTGATCTCACATACATCATCAGCACTCTATAACATTTAGAGTTCCCATTTTCAATACTAGGCAGAAGATCACTGAAGTACAGAATAAACAAATGGGGACCAAGAATAGATCCCTGTTGATTGATCATTTAATCTTCTATGCAATAGGAAACATGGTTTGTAATCTATTTATTTCACCAGGGTATTTTGAAAGTAAGGAATCTAGAGATGGGAGAAGGAAAATTATGAATCTATATATTTTTCATAGAGCTACACGGAGAACAAAATCATTATTTTTAATGTATATCGTAGCATCAAAGGATTATTCTATCATCCTAACTGCAAGAGACAGGCAAAAGGCATAACAGTTTTAAACATGCTTACTCAAATTTGTGTCACTGGCACTGCCGCAATGGGGTCACAAAATTAGCGTGACTTCCGTAGCCGCAACATTGATGTAGCATTCGGTTCAGAGCAAGGCCGCTAGAATGCGCTGGCGTTCCCTTTTCAATCTCCAGCGATGTTAAGGTACCTAGATACTTTTTTTGTACTTAAAATGTTTGTATAGCATGATTGAATGTCACATGCTTCATATCAGTTAAAAATATCACTCAGTGAAAATAGTTTATTTTTTACGCCACTTTTGCATGCAGAGAGAGTAACAAGGTTTTGTTTCTGAAATGTATTATATGATTCAAGTTTAGTTAATGCTCAAATATTGTTAAGTCTAAATCGAATTCACTAAAGTAAACTAAATAAATAGTTTAGTTTAGTAAATTAGAACCACAATCTGTTACGAGCATCATTTCTCAGATTTCGTTGCTTACTTCCAGGAAACATGGCAATTTGTTAAACAATATTCAAAAATAAAGTTGTACAGATTCCAAAATTACAGTAACTCCTACTTTTAAATTACAGAAAAGGAATTAAAGAATCTTTAAGATAGAAAGTAAAATAAAATACCATACTGATGAAATATGTACTCTGCAAGCTCTATACGTATTTGTAAACCACAAGCATCAAAAAATCGAATTGGTATTACAAACATGAAAAAAATTGTTATCGAATATCGTGGGTTAGAAACGAATCTATTAACAAAACAGATATTGAGTCAAAGGATTTGATTTGTATCTATTTAATTACTCCACCGTCATAATTAAATTCTTATTTAAATTTTTTGCTAAAATCTGTTCGATAACACCTTCGGATTACATCTAAATGAAAGTCAAGATGATAGCAGACATTTTAATACTTGTGATGACTTTATCAACTACCCTACAGCCGTCGGACTGCCTTGAATGTTACGTGTGTAATAGTCACTCGTCTACCATAGGAAACTATGTATACTCTTTTTTCTTAGTTATACCAATAATTGAGGTAAAATTGATCGACCGCATTCTCCGGGTACCAAGAAAGAACTGTGCTATCTGTCTAAAAGTTTGATATATATGTTCCTTAAAACATGTTAGTGAAACAATATTTCTCCAAAATCCATTAAATGTATCAAACACATACGTAAAGTTGTTCGAAAAGTGGATAGATTGATACTAGTTATTACGCCACAAATTCGTGTTATTTCCAGTTTACCTTTAAAGCAAGTGTTCCTTATGCTTTATTCTTGGAAATTAAAATAATAATAATAATATTTAATTAAATTGCAACTGAGTGCACTCATCTTCCCCCTTTTCTGCACCCACTTACATTTGCCCTTTACAAATTTTAACTTTAAATTCTTTCAAGGTTTTTGGAAAATTACTCATCATTTCCCTTGGTAACTTATTCCAATACCTGACACTCTTACCTAAAAAAGAGAATCTTCTTACACCCTTGTGCCTGAAATCGAGTGCCATGGTCATCTTTTCCCATCCATGCATTACTTTCCATTCTTACACCAATATTATTCCATGCCTCATCACCAATATTCGCCTTGTACACTCCCATGACCCTCTTCGCTCTCTTTCTGTCTACCAATGAGTCCCATTCCAGCTCTTTTATCATATCTGTTACTGATTGCGTTGTGCTATAATTTCCAGAAACAAATCTTGCAGCCCTACTTTGCACCTTCTCCAACTTCGGTATTTGATAGTCGAAATGTAGGTCCCATACTACACTACAATATTCGAGCAATGGTATGACCAAAGTTGTAACCCAATTCCTTTACTTCTCTCGTACATCCCCTCATCACTCTCTGCAACAAATGCAGAACTTTGAAACCTTTTCCTACCACCTGCCCAATGTGTCCTGCCCAGTTAAGCTTGTTCTCAAATGTAATGCAAAGATATTTACATTTCAAGTCTACAACAAACAATTATCTCCCCGCCTTATAATCATAATCAACCTTTATTCTTTTATGTGTGTCTAGTAAGGTGACTCCTCTTTGCATTTATCTTCATCCCATGTTTAATAACCCAACTAGATATCCTGACCATATCACCCTTCAACTGTTTACAATCCTCAATCGTTTGATCCTTTTATATAACATTATGTCATCTGCAAACAATCTAGTTTCTGATAGTAAACAATCAACACAATTATTTATTAGAATAATGAATAACAATGGTCCCAATACGCTACCCTGTGGCACTCCCATTTTTACTTCCACTTCTTTTGATACAGCATTTTCTACCCTAACTTTCTGTTTTCTACCTTTCAAAAATTCTTGCACCCAGCAAATCAATTTCTGACCCACTCTGGCTCACTCTGTCAAAAGCCTTTGAAAGATCTAGTGCTACACTATCGATTTGACTCCCTTGTCCATTTCATCCGAAATATGTTGCATATATCCCACCGACTGAGATTCACATGAATATCCTTGCCTAGCCATATTGCCTACTTGAAAACCACTTACCCTCCTCACATATATTTCTGATGTGGTTGCATATCACTATTTCCATTAATTTATCTTCCACTGATGTCAAGCTAATTGGCATATAATTTTCGACTCTATTTCTCACCCGTCCTTTATGTACCGGCACTACTATCGCACTTTTCCAATCCTCTGGTAAGCAGCAAGTATGAAGACTCAATTTAAATAATATTTCAAGACAAGGTACAATGTCACATCTTGCTATCTTTAAGATATCTGTAGTAATATTATCTACACAGCCCCATTATGTTTTTTCAGCTTTCTTAGTTCCTTCATGGTATCCTCAGGATGATTTTAAAATTTTAAAATGGATTCTGCATCCATACGATCAGGCAGTGAATAAGTAACAACACGCGGAATGTTTTGTAACACTTAGGATTCACTGTTTCGTGGCAGAGATGTTGCACCAGAGAGCAGTTATAATAACGTTGTGCTAGCAGTGCTGCCATCCTTGCGCCACTAGTGCAAAATTCACTAAACCGCCTTGTAAGGAGCGGTGTCAGCCCTGAATAAAGATCGCAAAAATGAGGTAAAACATCGTTTGAGCGTACATTAAGCGGTCACGGGGTGTTGTCCGTAATACGTTTCGTCTGTGTATGTTGGCAATAGTAATTTTCAGATGAAGCGTTATTTTTAAGCTCGTTGCTCAATTCATTTTATGTAGCAAGGTGGCAGTTACCGAACAGTAACTTCAGTGTAGAATTTATTCCTGCACTACGTGCTTCTATACTTTTGGCGAGATATTTACTTACACGAGCTAATAAAAGTATGTAATAAATTTTCACACTAAGAAAAATAGCGCAATTATTTCTTACCGGCACTAACGTTCTTTAAAATAATCGAATTGTCGGACAACGTACTGTGAAGTTTTTACGAAGTAGATGCTATATCAAAATCAAGAATTGTTCCTGAGCCAATGAAATTCAAACTTTTTTAATTGGTGTTATGGCGCAGTCAAGGATTTTCTTATGCAAGATCAGTCACATTTTTCTTTATTTGTGAATCTTGAATTATATTTGGAATTTGAATTACGCAGCTTTAAACTTTACTACAATATGTTTAGGTATTTTGTGAAATTAATTTTTATGTTATGTGTGCTTCATTTAGCTATCAATAATTATTGAAAAATTATCCCAAACAGGGCCAACGTAAGAATTGCATATATTCAGATATTGTGTCGTTGTTTCTTGAGATCATTTTAGTCAGAGTTTGAAGCTTGATCTCTGATTGAACTAATAGCCCTATTGTAAGCTCTGGTTTAGGTGGTAAGGGTTTCGCAGGTGTTATATTAGTCTCGTCCAATTAACTGTCAACCACTCCTTCACGTGGTACACATGGTTTTCACTGACCACTGGAAGATTCCTGTTTTCAGAAGTCACTCAATATTTGACTAGGGCCTCTTGAAAGTATGGTGGGGGAGCGAGTGATGGTTGAAAGCGGCCGTTAAAGGTGGATAAATCAGAACTATATTATAATCCATGTCCGCGAAACTGTTAACAAACATGAAGATTTTTTTACAGAAATTATGATCATTTTCTTCTGTGAAATTGTGATGTTTGCGAATTCATTGTATCAGTCCAGTACTTCAGGAGAAACCTGATGTAACATGTACAACAAAATATTTTTCTTTTATTATTTAAGTTTTACGCCCTGTCGACAACGTGCTTTACGCCTCGTCTACGGTTAAGGTCATTAGAGGCGGGATGGGACTGGGAACAAGGAACGTTAAGGAATTCGGCCATGGCCTTTTTGAAGGAAGCATCGTGGCATTCGCCTGGAATGATTTTGGGGAAACCATGGAAAACCGAAATCTAGATGCCCGGACGGGGATTCGAACCCGCGTCCTCCCGAATGCCAAGGCAAAACGTTAGCCGTTCACCCACCACACTCGGTGTCAACAACGAGATGGGAGACGGGAGACAGGAAACGAGAAGGCATTCGGCCATGGCCTTTTGAAAAAGTGATTTTGGGAAACCATGGAAATCGAAATCAGGATGACCGGACGGGGATTTGCATCACGAATGCTCTGTAATCCTTACAAATTACATACGGGGGGGGAGAGTTTCATCAAACTAATTGAGAGACTGATAAGGGAGAGTCCATTAATGACGTGAGGTGTTTTTCCGGAATCCCGAAACCCCCTCCCCCCTCTGGTGAGACTTCCTGAGATCTGTTCGGATCCCCCCTTCTAAAAGGACGTGGGATTTTGACGGAGACCCCCCCCCCTCCGGCCACCTACTAATCGACCTCGTAACTTTTTGAGACTTTTATTTAGGTCTCATGCTTCCAAAGGTGGTTATACCCCCACTTTTGGACAAAATACCCTCTCTAAAGTCGATTTTCGCGTCGTCTAGAATTCTACAAAAATTTCATTTAAACCTCACGTGATATTTCCGTTGACCCCCCCCCCCTGTCCCTTGGGGAGGTTTCGTGAGATTTCGGCGGACCCCTCCCCCCCCAATTTCACCTCACGCAATTAATGGGCGCCCCCTGACAGAAAAAAAAATGGTAGTCAATGGGGACTGCCGATGGAAGTGAAAAGTTAAAATTATGAATACCATACGCGCAGCACTTCATAGCTACAGATATACTAAATAATAATAATTCCGTGTGGTCGTAATGAGCTGGTGATAGGCTTTCCGCCACTGTCTTAAGCTGGCTTCCCACGACCCGCGCATTTGCCGGCCAGCTTCCAAGAGCCTGCCGTGGGCAGGGTCTCGCCTGTGCTTGCAGGGATGGCGCGCCTGAGACGACACTATGAAATGTGGTGGGGAGGCGGCGAGGGCTAACCTGTGGCGCGTGCTGATGTCGCGCGGCGTCCAAAACCACGCCGTGGGAACCCACCTTTAGCCGCCCTATCCTAACCCGGTACGAGCTGCTACCAGGTATAGGGAACCTGCAGCTTAACGTGGAATCCGAACCACGGAACGTTCCGGCATAGCTCCTAAAAATTCCTGCTTACCACGGGATTTGATTCAGTGACCGGAGAGAGAAAGTTTGGGAAGTGAACGCCTTAACCGCTGAGCTACCTGACAGCCTTATTTTAAAGTATACGTGTGCTAAGTATTATCAAAATCGGATAAAAACTGTGCGTTTGTATGAACGACGTTGACAGAAATTAAGGTGGTTGGGGGGGGGATGGAGGAGAGGGTTTAAGTTTTTGTAAATCAAAAGTAAACAGCATTTTTCAATTTGTTTTAAAGGATACGTATGCAAATTTCCACCAAATTCGGATAAAAACAGTGTGTTTGTATCAAGAACATACAAACATTCATTTTTATATATTAGATAAAAGTACAAAGTATACTTTTACTGTTTTCCATGAGTATCACGCCATACTTATAGCTACAGATATACTGTTAACATTACCATGTTGGTGACGAAACTTAAAAGATTTTTTAAATATTCCACTTACTTTTTTCGGGGATCGCACTGCTATAATTGATGGTTCAGTACCAACGTTTCGGCGCCCAACCTGGTGCCTTCATCATGGTTTTCAGGCTCGAAATGGTGTGGTTTCCACACAACTCCGTCGCTGGGCTAACTGTTGTGGTTACCGGCAGCGGATGTCAACTGTTCCAGAGATCTTGTCGTTGGAAGTTTTGTGTTGCGAATATCCACGAGTGCACATTTCCACGTTTCGCTTAAGCCATAGCCACCGTCTTTATTGAAATTTTTGGGATGTTTGAAGATTTCTATTGATTCCCTTATTTTTCGTTCTAGAAGACCTTTGGGTTGTGCTATAACTTCTGTTTTCTCCCATTGAATTTTATGGTCTTCTTCTATCTGATGTTCTGCTACAGCTGATTTTGTTGTATGACTAAGTCTTGCGTGACGACAATGTTCTTTTAGTCTTACAGTAACCGCTCGGGAAGTTTCGCCAATACACACCTTTCCACAATCGCAGGGTGTCTTATATACTTCACTTGCTTGTAATGGTGGTCTGCGATCCTTTGCTGATCTTAAGATGTCTCTAATTTTGTTGTTACTATTAAAGACTGGTTGAATATTGACTTTCATCAGCACTTTTCCAATTCTGTCGGTGACTCCTTTTATGTAAGGTAAAAAAGCCTTCTTCTTTTGTTCCGTTATCTTTACTGTTCCGCTTGTTACTGCTTAAGGAGCTGGCTATTATCCGACTACTATACCCATTCTTCCGTAGGACCCCGTGTAGGGAATCAATAGAAATCTTCAAACATCCCAAAAATTTCAATAAAGACGGTGGCTATGGCTTAAGCGAAACGTGGAAATGTGCACTCGTGGACATTCGCTCCACAAAACTTCCAACGACAAAATCTCTGGAACAGTTGACATCCGCTGCCGGTAACCACAACAGTTAGCTCAGCGACGGAGTTGTGTGAAAACCACACCATTTCGAGTCTGAAAACCCTGATGAAGGCACCAGGTTGGGCGCCGAAACGTTGGTACTGAACCATCAATTAAAGCAGTGCGATCCCCGAAAAAAGTAAGTGGAATATTTGATTAATATGACGCCTGCTAAAAGCGTAAAATGTTAAAAGATTTTTCCCAACCAAAAAGGGTCCAACGCGCATGTCATACGCGCGACACGTCACAGCATGTCGGTGACGGGAAGTCGCGAACTCGTAGATTTACCCCCGTCCAAACATCGCCTAGCGCGCCTATAGAAGCTTTCACTTCAAAAGTTATGCTTACATGTGTATAATCTATATGCGTGCAAATGGTAAAGAGGTTGTTTATCTTTTGGAAAATTGTTATCTTCGCAAATTTATTTTAGTACCGCAGTACCTAATGAAACATTTAGCGTCAAGCAATGGGAAAGAAGACAGAAGCTGATATGCGGAGCGTGTAGGAACTACTTTTTTAAGCGTCTACTTGCCTTCACAGAGGGCAGGGCTCTAGTTATCCGCGTATATCTTCCGCCCTTTTGTGTGCCCTTTCCCCCGCCTACCAGTCTCTCCTCTCTTACGCGGAACTACAAACGCAGCGGCGCGGCGGGCGAAATTAAATGGCCGCCGCACGGTGGCTGGCTGCATAGCTGTTTACACAGCTAATTAAACGGGACTCGGCTTAAGGAGAATTCATTATCTGCTCATGTGAGAAATAACACTGTTACGGGATTCATGGAATTTATGCGAATGCTGGACATTAACTGCGCCAGTTATGTGATGAAATATCGCACGCGCCGTCTCCGGAACACCACTCGCTGTATCATTGCGGCATTATCGGCGTATCAGAACAGTTGGTTCACAGCTGAACTTCTCATCCAACGAAATTAGTGCTTCTCAAGAAAGGTATTGCTGGTACGGTACTAAATTAAAGTGTTTATGTTTGTAATGTTCGCATGTCGCAGCCGCTTCATATTTTGTACGCTACAATTGGCAATATGTACGACAGAGACTGTAGGGGAGTGGGGAGGGGGGAGGGTGAGCGGTAGCGCCCTGGTCTCGCATTATGAAGGACGCAGTTTGGAATCTCCGTCCGGACATCCAGTTTTCGGTTTCGAATGGTTTCCGCAAATCACTTCGGGCGAATGCCGGGACGGTTCCTTCGAAAAAGCCACCGCAGGTTTCTTCCCATTCCTTGTCCGCAGTCTTTTCCCGCGTCGACGTTGAGTAGGTGTAAAGCCCGAAGAAAAAGAAGATTGTTTGTTAGTAAACTCGTTGATAACTTCGCAGATTTGGCAGAAGAAAAACTATAATACCATATGTTAATTGTAGATGAAAATTTTGAGCTAACATGCTCATAAGGAAAATGTTTCGCGAGAAAAACACGTTTATTGTGGAGGAAAGATAGGTATTAATGTCCTGATAAAGAAAATTATTCGTGAAGGCTCTGCTGAGGATAGTTTTCAAATTAACGCGACTTGATGAATTAAAACCTCACAGAAGAATCGAAAAACGCAAAGAGAGGATACGGAGTGAGAATTCGCAATAGTTTTATGTTTTTCAGTTTACATCCCGTCGACGACGAGGACATTAGAGCCGGCAGAAGACTGAGGGTAGGAACGGTATGGAAGTCGGCTTTGTCAGTCATGATTTAACCATCCCGCCAATCACCTCGATTGATTTCGGAAATCACCATGGCCGGGTTCCTTCCTGTTTCTTTCCCCGTTTCATCTAATGCTAATGACTTAGACGTCTACGTAGCGTAAAGCGATATTGAAGAAAGTACGACTATTAGTGCAATCTTGAGGGATCAGCGGAGGCCACTGGGCACTCCCGTACTATACTGTCCTAAATTCATTTTTAGATTTGATGCTTACGACAAGGTCAGTCACTTACTGTACTTCCACTTTTTGCTGTATCAAGTTTTCTCCTACATGTTTGCGTTCATTTATGTTAAACGAGGTGCAAATCCGTGGGCGTGTTTTGAGTGTGGTATTGAATATATAATATTCTCCAGTAGGCAGATAGGTTGAGATAGGTAAATGTCACTACTGTTCACTAAAGTCGTGCAAACGCTGTCTATACTCGCTCGGTTTGTCGCTACCAGCATGACCTCTGCCGTCCAAATGCCGGAAATACAGTACATAGGACCGAGCCTGGACCTAAGCTCGAGCCTGACAGTAGGCTCGGTCTGTTAAGGCCCATTCACACTAGCGGTCAGCTCAGCTCACGATCCAGGATAGCATTCGCTCTAGCGGTCAGGTCAGCTCAGGTCAGGTCAGATCAAGTCGTAGGCGAGGCCCATTGCATATGAGTTGCTCACAGCAAACGATGCCACTCTCTATGCTAACGTTCGTTAGTTAAAATCGCACTGATTTTGGATGAAGAGACAGTGACGACGGTTCAGGTTGAATCCAGAGTTTGAAAACTCAAATAGATCAAGAGATAAAAAAAATTTCTGCTTGCTTTGCCGTGCGAGATGAGTGGTGGGAAATGTTTTTGATATTTTAGTTTGAACATTTCGAATTTAATTTAGAAAACTTAACTCTGCTCTAATATTAATTGATAACACAATTTTAGCAATATGCATTTTGCACAATTGTTTACGGAAGAATAAAATTCCATGTCATGTAGAAAGTGAATCTCAGGATGAAAGAATTCATGCGCTGCGCGGGGACCAAACCACGCTGCTACTCGCTCCGTACAATCTGAACAGCCACGAACTGCATCTTTCTAAATCGAAGGATGAAGTAACTGAAAAATTAAAGAGTTATTTTATACGTGCTGTTGGATCATTTTATAAGATTTAATAAGTTTACTTTCGGAAAATTCGGATATTTAACCGGGCACAATTCCATGTTAGAGAAAAAGTGAAAATCAGAAGATTCCACCACATTTTAACATTTATGTGGCGATGTTCCAGCATTTAATAAAAAGTGGAACAATTTTTCTCTGAACATATGAATAGAAGCGACCCACTGAGCATGGTGGCTGTGGCCTCGCATTCGGGAGGACGGCGGTTCGAATCCCCGTCCGGGCATCCAGATTTGGGTTTTCAACGGTTTCCCAAACCACTCAAGGCAAATTCCGGGATGCTTCCTTCAAAAGGCCATGGCCGAATTCCTTCCCGTCCCTTGCACCCAATCCTTTTCTGTCTCTAAAAGACCTCGCTGTTGAGAGACTTTAAACTGTTAAAAAAAAGGAAGTGACCCAGAAATCGCTAGTTTAACGGATGTTTCCCACAGTGTATGTAATTGGGATTTTTTTTAATGCTTAATGGAAATGATTATTTAGTTAATGATTTAAATTCTTATGAGAATATGTTGTAGAAAACGAAAAGGAATATGTAAGGTCAGTGAAAGAAGTTCTGTGTGTAGTGGTTTTTTCTTTTAGAAAGAAAATAATTCAGATTATCTTTCCGACAACAGGCGGAGAATGCAAATTGGTCTGTTGAGTTTTTGATTTCACAAGATTTATCTGCATTATTTTGGCTCTAAAAACTTGACATTGAACAAATAAGCATTGTATTGAATATAAGAAGAAAGAGCAGAAATGGACATTAAGACTTTGAAAAGTCCACTTGTCCGTGTATTTATGACTGTGTTGCTCCTCCTAATTTTCAAATTTTATGAAAATGCAATGTTATTGAAGATCAATAAACTAAGTTAACACAAAGTTCCTTTTCCTCTGTCAGTATATTAAGATACTGAGTGTGTCGTTTAAGTGATAAGTTATAGAAAGTAATTCACGGAGATATTCAACGAGCGGTTCAAAATGGCCGACTCATGGATGTATCAATCAATTATCTTTCACCTGATTTTATGTCGACTCCAAGGATACAAAAGTGAAGAATTATGTCTTGAAGGAGAGGAAATAAAAAGAAGTAATTCTTTCGCAGTAGAAATGAACCTTGGAAGGCGGAAATCACAGGAAATCAAGACGATATCAAGAGAAACGACAGGCCTGATCGCAGCCCATGTTCTAACAGCTTAGAACAGATGGAGTGAGCCTGACGGGAACAGAAGACTGTGTTAACTGGCGGCTTATGAAAGACAATGGAACACTCGAGAAGCACGGGCAAAACCTGCACAATAGACCCGCTTACACGCACGGTTTTGGAGTGTATGCTCCATGCGCGCTCATCAATTCTTTACATGTAAGGTTAAATCAGATGCCCACAAAAATAAAAATTTAAAAATCGTGCACATGATAAGTTGGTAGAATTATGCTGGGTAAATATATGTGAAAGTGAAAACAAAGAGTTTTTCATTAAAAAGATTAAAGGAATTCTCTGGGCATTTCGAAAATAACTGAGAAAAATTTATGCAAGCAACAGGAGTGGATCTGCATAAGAAGACACATGTACTCCTAATCTGTGATATTTATAACTTTTTTCAGAGCAGTATAAATCGTGTGGCATGTTTCAGGTATGGTGTATAAATACTAATAGATTATTTCAAATCTTGAAGGATCTTTCAGTTGCCGAAAAACGAAGAGTAGCAGGCAAACGTTCCTCTGCAAGTTATACTCTTCCTCATGACTGTCTCTGTTTTGATATTTGTGGAGATACTAACTTTAAAATGTAGTCAAATATAGAATTGTCCATTCGTAGATAATTTTTGAAATCATCTGGGTCATTTTCCCATAGCTCTCTCAAATGGGGCATGTATCCATATAGATCTCTGTTTTGGCGCCGTGTTTTCACCCATATACACATTTTTTTAAAATTCTTTCTGTACCGAAAAAAATATGTATAGCATCATATTCTATTGCTTGGTTTCTTTCATTTCTTCTGGAGGACATTTTAAATACACTTATAAACGCAAGCAGAACTAGCAAAAACAACAACGACCTGAAAACCAAATGATGCATGCTGGACCGTCTACAAAACATTCCAACCCGGCGGAAATTCCACGCGCCACGCGATAACGGTCACTTTTGGCGCGTACGCTCCAACCCGCAGTCCTGGCGCGCGCGACTGGAGTGTTGACCATTTTTCATCGCACGCTCCAACCTCAAGCTCCGGCGCGGCAGTCCGGAGCGCCGCGCGCCGTTCCAAACCGCCAGTTTGGCGCGTACGTGTAAACAGGCTTAATGCCTAACTCAGAAACTAAACAAACAACGTTAATCTATTATATAACAATCCACTAATTGGAAATACTAACCAGAAATGTGCCAAAATAACTTAAAATAATTTCAGAAATTATTAAATTCTTTTGAAAGTTATAATTAGTATGCCTAGCGAACTGCCGGAATTGACCGATATAGCCGTTGATTATTAGTATTTCCACACAATCAGTGATGAAGGCGTGTTTCTGAACGATTTAGGCCCATTTGTCAACGTGCGAACCATCAACTTAGACAATTTTCAATAATATAGTTAATCATGTAACCACCAACAAAAGGAAGGTACTGTTACGAAGCCACAAATGAAAATGCACTGTTATGATCAAATTCAAATGGATTTAATAAACTCTGCTCCTTGAATCACTATTTACACTCGTAAAACTTCCAGACAAACTTGCTAACGCATTTTATAAACTACTACAGCTTCCTTACAGTGAAGCACCAGCTCGCGTTACGGGACATTATTTACGCTGTGCAAAACGCACCTCACTCGCTCGGCCAGCGAACGCTTAATAATTTGCCCAGATGTTGCGGGCCAAAGATACTAAAATACACAATTTGTTATTATTATTTTTTAAAAATGGCGTTCGGCTACATATGCCACAAAGCCAACTTGTAACATAACAGTAGCATTCCGCCGACCCGCAAGTAGCGCCTAAATGAGCGCATGAATACATTGTTTCAAGTCAGTCGTAGCCGAACTATGGTAGCGGACGGCTCGCGTCGTGTATTGTGCTAGACGCTGTGCGATGAATAGTGAGGTTGAATATGATGTCACCAAAGCTTAGTCATTATTCTTCATACTCCTACTTCATTTATCGATTTTGGTTAGAAATCCAGGGAGATAAATGGCTCGAAACACAAAAAACCTATTTTAGAAATATTGACATTTTTGCTCTTTAAGGGTCGATTTACGGAAAATTCCTTTCTTAAAATATAATGTTACCATGGCGGAGACCTTAGTCTTTAATATGATCCCTCGTTTATCTATATCGATTAAATATCAAGGGAGATAAATAGCTCGTGACACAAAAATGCGTTGTAGAACCATTTATACATTTTACCTTTAAGGGTTGATTTCAAAAAACTTCTTCTTTAAAATATGATGTCACCTAAGCTGAGACTTCTTCATAATCTCATTTGATTTATCGATTTTGGATAGATATCCATGGAGATAAGTGGCTCGAGACACAAAAAACGCATTTTTGAAAAATTTACATTTTTGCCCTTTAAGTGTCGAATTACGAAAAAATTATTTCTTAAAATATAATGTTACCACGGCGGAGACCTTATTTTTTAATATGATACCTCATTTATCTATATCGGTTAGATATTAAGGGATATAAATCGCTCGTGACACAAACATGCGTAATAGAATTTTTTTTACTTTTTCCCTTTAAGGGTTGAATTCCGAAAACATTCTTTCTTAAAATATGATATCACAAAGTTGAGACATTACTCCTCATAATCCTACTTCATTTATCGATTTTGGTTAGATATCCATGGAGATAAATGGCTCGAGATACAAAAAAACGCATTTTAGAAAAATTGACATCTTTGCCCTTTAAGGGACGAATTACGAAAAATTCCTTTCTTAAAATATCATGTTACCTCGGCGGAGACCTTAGTCTCTAACATGATACCTCATTTAGCCATATCGGTTAGATATTAAAGAAGATAAATCGCTCGTGACACAAAAACGAATTACAAAAATATTGATACTTTTACCCATTAAGGGTCGAATTCCGAAAAAATTATGTCTTAATATATGACGTAACTAAAGCGGAGATCTTAATCTTTAAATTGATATTTTATTAAACGATTTCAGATAGGTATCCAGGGAGATAAATGACCCGTAACACAGAAAACAGCATTTTAGAAATATTGAAATTTTCGCCCTTTAAGGGTCGAATTCCGAAATTTCCTATCTTAAAATATGATGTGACCAAAGTGAAGACCAAAAGCTTTAAAATGACACCTCTTTCATTGATTTCGGTTAAGTATGAAGGAAGATACCGGCTTGTGACAAAAAAACCTTATAGAAATAATATACATGATTTTAATAAAGTTAATAACGGAAAATAATTGGAGGAGGTTGTGATAATGTTAGAAAATACTTTGAATTATATAAATAACTGAAAAGTATCAAAATAACGTAAAATAAGTTCTCCTTCTTTTATCATTCTGTAATAACTGCTAATTTAACTGGAACTTAATTTAGGAGAATCGGAAACAGTTCTATTCCGTTGCACTATTTTAATGCAAACGGAAGACTAAAAAGTTCAGGTTGGCTTCAGAAATCGGAGAAAAATGGGGGAGGATGTTCAGCGACAAGCAGGTCTGAATATAATTCGGAATATAATTCGGAGGGAATGATGTATGACACAAAGTCTATAAAGAAATTATAGAAAAAGAAGTTAGGAATAGTGGATTTGACAGCGCTGGAATAGTACAGGTAACAGTATGGTAAAATGGTATAGGAAACCAAACTGTAAGAGAGATGAATAGAATGACAATGCAATGTTGTTGTAGGCCATTCTTCCGCAGTTGCTCAGTAAATCAAACGATAAAATAAAGCCAATGCAATTGTTTTTGTATGATTTAATGACAATGATTTCGAAGAAATTTTCGGAGTAGTTGAATTGTTGTATAACTCACGTTAGATCACAAACGAAAATTGCAGTGCAAAAGCAATGAGTAATGAAAGCTGACAGGAGTTTCACAATGGGAGATAAAGAACTACGATACCTAGTTTTCAGAAGAGGGAGCATTAAAGTGTGCAGAGAGAAGATCTTCGCATGTAGTTCTTTAAGGGTCGATGGAACAGATGTATTTCACCCCATTTGGTAGAAAGAATTCACGACTAATATCAAAATATTATTAATCACTTTAGTAACGCAACCTGTCCCTCACTTTATACTCCTAATCATTTTCGCAATATCGGATTAATATTCGTAGAAGACCTGAAATGATATTTAACCAACTGGAAAACTATGTGCATAAGCCTGGCGCAAAACAATTATTTTTTTTTGGTATGGATTCGTTCAAAGATAGATTTTTTTTTTGCTCTTGCTTTACGGCTCGTCGACATCGAAGTCATTAGAGCCAGGACACATTGGGGGACAAAAAATGGGAAGGAATTCGGTCACAGGACCATCCCGGCATTCATCTCGAGTGATTTAGAGAACCCAAGGAAAACAAAAAAACTAGATGGCCAGAAGGGGATTCAAACCCGCGTCCTCCCAAAAGCCAGACTGGAGCGATACTGCTCACCCACCACGCTCGGTCTCAGTCAGTCGTTAAGGAAACAAAATTCCAAAGATATTAGATATATTACCGATCTATTCCCTTCACCATTCAAAGTAATATTTAACAGTAGAAATAATTCACCAAAGATGTCTCTCGTTTGTAAAATTCAAAATTATGTAAAAAAAAAAGACTAAATTTAAAGTCTTTATAAAAAGTTGTTAGTCAGAGGTTTGTATTATTTAAATGCCCCTTCTTGTCAGATCACAAAGAAGAAAATATGATTCACTTTAGATATAAAAAGATAGAATGGGTCGGTTGCAGGATTCAAACATGTAACTTGGTTCATCCGCGAACTTGAAACATTACTGAAAAATAAAAGAACAAAAAACAAAGCCCCGAGCAAACTCGAAACTAAATTAGAGGCAATGTTAAAAGGGGCATGTTTGAAGTATTTAACGCAATACACCGCAATTTCCTCTCTAAAAGCACCGCTGAAACCTAAATGAATTCTGGTCGTTGTTAAAAGTAGTCAGCGACAGAAAAAAAATATTACGTCGGTAGAAAATAACTATGAGAATAATGAAAGCTGACATAAGTCTGGGAAACTTGATACGTTTTTCATAACATTAAAAAAAAAAACTTTTATATTTTTGGATTACTTCTGGATGATGGCATTGTTTATAACGAAATACTAAGTTTAATTTGCATTGAAGCCTTCTACCTGGACTAAGTGAAACCTATTCTCAGGGTTGTTAGACGCTTTCTGCTCTTTTATATCAACTTCAATACTTTTCTTTCATTTTTAATCTGTTAATTAATTCTCAAATGAAAATCAATCTCTTTTTGTCCGTCAGTAGGAAATAGTTCGTAATAAATAACCATTGATCTAATTGTCGGGTCACCGGCCAGCAAAACGAATTTTTTCAAACTTTTTGATTCATGGTCTATGCCAGGGGTGGCCAACCCAAATGATCTTGAGGGCCACTTTGGAAATGCTTCATGACTCCGCGGGCCGCATATAAAATTATATATACCCATATTTTATTTAGACCCACTATAGACAATTTGTTGGAGTGAAAAACCATAAAGAGTTGTTTTTATTGTGTTTACTATTATTCTTAGAAGCAAATGCAGATAATATAGTAATAATGATACTAAACTCACATTTTAATGAAATATATAACACTAAAAATGATATATAAAAATATATAAATATAAATAAAATAAATTTTGAAAATATGGATGCACAAATGATGTATTTTTTAATATATCGGTTTTCAATACTTTGAAATTATGTAATAAATCTATTTTATGAAAGTGTCATGAATCTTGCGGGCCGGAAAAATATTCAAGGTGGGCCACCCCTGGTCTATGCCAAGTAACGTTTAAAATATGAGATTGACGCCGGGTACATAACACTATCGGGAGAACTTCGCGTTCTTCATTTAAATAATCAGTACATTTTCAAGAAATTTCTGAACTAGGTCAGCGTTGAGGAACTCTTGTCTAGTTATTCTAGACGAAATTTCAGTGGTTCCAAAGGATATTTTGACTGATTGCTATGACTTGTTACTGATAGTGGTACTAAGGTTGCCAATCATACTTTATCATGAAGTATCATACTCTACTTTTGGTAGCTATACTTTAGCTTCACCATAAAAATGATTTGTTAATGTATTTACAAATATGGATTTAAAATGCAGTACCATTACCACACTTTGAAAGAAAACCAAAACTTAGTAGCTAATTCCATAAGCAAGGAAAGGTTTGTATTTAACGCAATAAATACCTAAATGGCAAAACACATTTTTCTTTCATGTACATTTTATTTTCTCTCCACAGCAGGCAACCCTTAATGATAACCCATTTTGCGGAAAAATCATCATTTCTGGAGTGATACAAGAAAAAAATAGCGTCGGACAACGATCATTAAACATTCAGCCGTTTGGTGTTACTTCAGTCAAAGCCATTGTGTAAAAATGTGGTTGTATATCAGGCCCAACTAATCAGTAAATGGTTGTTGCAGATGCGGAATGGTAGCGAATCATTATTCCGGAACTGTGTACTGCTCTCAGAACGAATTAGTGCAAAAAAGCTTTTTTCCAATAACTATTAACAAATTCCGACGTGCCTTTCAGAATCGAGTTTATCATTAAATAATACATTAACATTTATTTGGCTTCAACACGTAATTCTCCATTCACCATACGACAAAACAAAATAATTATTTTCCCTCTCTGTACATAATAAGCTGACTCTTTTTGAAATTTATCTTCATTCTACGTTAAACTACCCAGCTAGACAGATCCTTTTGTCAGCACGAATCATATCAAACTTTTACTTTAAACAATTAGTTTTGAAAGATGATTCACATGCTTAAATCCTACTAGAAAACTACTTACATTAATTCCGATTATTTATTAAAAGAGAAAATATTTGTGACATACCAAATACGCGATTTTTTTTTAAAAAAAAGTCTATAACGATAATCCTCTGCTTGAAGATCGTTTACGACCATCAGTTTTACTTACTTCCCTTAATTGCCCATTAACTGGTACTTCAAACTGGGCGTCACCACAAATACTATAATTTACTTTTGCATTTGATCTCTCTCTCTCTCTCTCTCTTTTTTTTTTTTTTCTGCTTTACGTCTCTCAACAGCGAGGTCTTTAGAGACGGGAAAGGATGGGGGGGCAAGGAATGGGAAAGAATTCGACCATGTCCTTTTGAAGGAAGCATCCCGGCATTTGCCTGGAGTGATTTTGGAAACCATGGAAAACCCAAATCTGGATGCCCGGACGGGGATTCGAACCGCCGTCCTCTCGAATGCGAGGCGAGAACGCTAACCATTACACCGCCACGCTCGGTTTTGATCTCTTATTCTGGTTTCTTCTAACAGGTATAGTTCATTTTGCTCCTCTATTTTATTTTAGACGACGTCTAATATTGGCTGTTCTATTATATTTCTATCATACTCATTTTTACCTGTATTTTACTATCGTTTAAATCAACAGATTTTCTCAATGTTAATCACATCGACGTTCGCTTCAAAACATGTTTATTTTACACCCGTAATACATTAGATTGCATCCAGCATATCTTTATACTTAACTGTACAAGCAGCAGTTACAATCTTCCTTTTATCCTTCCATCTGACAGTTTAAATCTCCACAATCAACACATCTTTTGTTGGCCTATCTCTCTCCTCTCCCATCTTTCTCGTAATTCTGCCTCGTAACTGCTCCTTGCTACTGGGTCTCCCGCAACCCGCTTTACTCTTTGCATGTGGACGATTCTCCAACACAGGAGCTGGTAATTGTTAGGGCGCTGATGACCCCGCTGTCGACGCGCCCTAAAACAACAACAACAACAACAACAACAACAACAACAACAACATCCAACACAGTACTAAAGTATTTATATCAATGACAATTATTGTACATAATAAAATACATTTATATTTACAACCATATCCTGCTGGCTCTAGTAGCTTCGTCCTCGACCATCCGTAATGCACGAAGTAAAAAATAAAATAAAAAGTAAATAAATAAAGTGCAGATGAATAATCAGGGCTTTATGTGACACATGACTTTTTTGCTTATTAGAGAGGCCGGAAGATGCGGGATGATGCATGGATTGCAATTTTAACTGGCGACTCTCTTTCATAAGAGCGCTTTTAGCTGGAGTCTGATATGACGATGAGGCTGCAGTTGGTATTGCTAATAGCTATCGAATAAAAGTGTAATAACAAAGCCCCCTTCGGGCATTGGTAGTTCTAACCAAGTATTGTTTTCGTCTTTTGTTGTCTTCACTATAATTTTCCGTAATTAAATGAGTAAATTTTTTTTTTTATACCTTTACACCTCTTCGACGACGATGTCGTTAGATTTTTTTTTTTTTTACTTATGGCTTTACGCCTCGTCGACGTCGAGATCATTAGAGGCGGGATAGGACTGGGGCAAGGAATGGGAAGGAATTAGGCCATGGCCTTTTGAAGAAATCATCTCGGCATTCGCCTGGAGTGATTTGGAGAAATCATGGAAAACCAAAATCAGCGTGCCCGGACGGGGGATACGTCGTTAGAGGTGAGAAAGAATTGGGGATGGGAAGGAATTCGGGCTTGGCTTTTTGGCGGAACTATGCCGGCATTGCTTGGAGTGAGTGAATTCGGGAAACCATAAAAACAGAAATTCCGATTATTGGCTAGCGATTCGAAATAGCGTCCTCCTGAAAACGAAGACTGAGCGTTAACGTCCACATACCACGTTTGGTGGGCAAAGCCTGATACAATAGTTGGAATAATGTAAACAAATTGGAACTGGATAAATGGTTGCAGAGACCGAAGACGATATATACACTATACAGGGTGTTTCAAAAATGACTTTGCAACTTTAAAAATTCATATAAATTTTATGAAACAAGGTACAGAGCTGGTTTTTGGTGTTGTTTTAAAGGACAACACTTCAAGTTTTGACTCGCGTAGTCCGCTAGTGCCTAATCACGCCGCACAAGCGCTAGCGGCAGTTACGTTAAAGATGGCTCCCTTCACTGGACCCGAGCGTGCTAGCTGTGTGTTTTGGTTTGAAGAATCGAAGTCTGCGACAACAGTTCAACGTAATTTTCGTACCAAGTACGCTAAAGATCCTCCTAGTATGCCTACAATGTATGAGTGGTGTAGATGTTTTGTAGAAACAGGGTGCTCAGTAAAACATAAAAAATCCTCAGGTCGTCCAAGCACATCTGATGAGGTCGTTGAGCAAGTGAGAAAAGTTTTGTCAACATCCCTACGAAATCGACCCGGCGTGCATCTCGTGAGCTGCAAGTCCCACATACGATGGTTTGGCGTGTGTTGAGAAAACGTTTGCATTTGAAACCATACCGATATTCGCTTTTACAAGCAATTAAAGACACTGATAAGATTGCACGTAGGAACTTCTGTGTGGATATGTTAAATCGAGTGGATGATGATGAACATTTCTTGGACAACATAATCTTTTCTGACGAGTCAACACACATAACTGTAGGATTTGGGGCAGTGAAAATCCACATGAAACATTGCAACATGTTCGTGATAGCGCTAAAGTGAACGTTTTTTGTGCGTTGAGCAAGAGGAAAATGTACGGCCCCTTTTTTTCCCAAGAGAGAACCATCAACGGGATAGTGTACCTTGAAATGTTGCAACAATTTTTGATACTACAGATCGATGAGGATGACCGAGAACGAAATGTTTTCTTTATGCAAGATGGCGCACCACCACACTATCTGACTGACATCCGGGATTTTCTCAATGACCGCTTTCCAGGTCAATGGATTGGCCTTGATGCGCCAATTGCATTCCCCCCCCCCCCCCGTTCCCCAGACCTGACACCGCTAGATTTTTTCTTCTCGGGTTTCATAAAAGATATGGTGTACGTACCTCCTTTGCCGGGCACTCTACCTGAACTTAGAACAAGAATTTACGCTGCTGCTGAGCAAGTTACACCTGAAATGCTAGTGCGAGTCTGGGAAGGAATCGACTACCGATGGGATGTCTGCAGAATAACCAACGGAAGCCAAATAGAACATCTTTAGTTTAAGGTAAAAAAAAACTTGAAGTGTTTTCCTTTAAAACAACACCATAACCAGCTCTGTACCTTGTTTCATAAAATTTATATGAATTTTGAAAGTTGTAAAGTCCTTTTTGAAACACCCTGTATATATGAGGCAGTCTCCTACAGCACCCACCTTCCACTATGTTGTCTTGTTTATGAAGGATTAAGACCAGAAAATTACTGTAGCATGTGTGTTTGCGCCTGTTATTCATGTCCACGCCCCACGAAAATCATCTAAGGTAAGTGGTCATTCATTTCCCTATTCTAATCTGTAAGTCCTTTACACTACTTATAGCGCATAATATTTAATTGTTTACTATATATATATGTATAACCGTAACCAACTTTCGTATTTGACTGGAGTATCTATATTTGATTACATTTGGAAATTAAAAAACAGCACGTTGATATCTTTACGGTAGATGCACTGGCCCCTAGAAGCTGACACGAGACAACTGTAAGCCTCTAGCTGTTAGTTCTTCCTTCACGATTCACCACTCTAGCAAGGCAATCAACTACAGACTCGCTTTTAATTTTCAGGCCGCCCCGGAATACCGTGTTCGTCAACTGCGAAATAAACTCCGTTATATTCCCGGCGGGAAGCTAGCTGCGAGAGAAATAAATTAATAAAAAGAGTGGTCTCTTGCAAGCGCTCCGCAAAACACGTAGAACGGAGGCCGGGCCCATCTAGTTTGATTCCGGGAGAGCATCACCCTGCAGGAGCGCGGAACACAATGCGATTACGTTTCTACAGAATTTTTGCAGGATTTTCTCCTCTCCTTCCCAAGCGGAACGTTGTCACTGTGAATCACTCCGCCAGAGGCGTTACGCGTTCCCCGGCCACGGAAAATGGCGGCAGTCAGAGAGGGCTAATGGTGAGCAACAGAAAATGAACCGCTAAACAAAGGAATGGCGGAACAAAAATATTGTGTGAAATACGCTTCCGGAGTGAAGGTGATCAGCAAGGACGATGTGTGAGTGGATAATTCCCCGGCGAAATGATGTGGTTAGCAAGGTTATTGTATTATTTATTTTCTGTTAGATATAGCCCGTAATGCATTTTGGACTCACATTCAAAATGACGAATGAAAGGTGCCTTGACAATAAACAGTTCTTCTCACGTTTTTTCAACTTCAATTCCACCAGTGCATTTAACCGTTTATTAATACATTCTGTTAATCTTTAATTAAAAAGTCTCTACTTCGCAGACTCAACACTTTTTCCATAACAACCAAACACACATTTCTTCACTTATCTCAGCGACAATATCACGATTCGTCTATCTTACAAGTTAGCCAACCTGATTTATTTATACATTTATTTAATACTAATGCTGAAGCCATTTCACCATGTGTTTTAATATCTCATCTACACAAATCATTTTTTACTTAATTATTACTGCGGTTGTTATCTCACAGGGTGTCCAGCCGATGTCCTAATAGTGTTCTGTAAGATTGTCGCCGACGGTAGGTTTACCAGATCTGATGAAGACGGCGAAGCTAGATGTCGAAACGATGCGGTTCCGCGACTTCATTCGGCTGTACACCAACGAAAATTGCCTCGCATCTTTAGCGATATTACCGTGGGAGAACTTTCAAGGCTTTGTTAATAATGGGAAGGAGTGTAATCCAATATGTAACGAGAACATCTCCGCTCCCCTTCAATACTTCTAGGTGCCTTATAATCAAACAGCAAGATACAGGTACATTGCATGAAAGTTTTCAGAAGCAGTATAGTGCTAAGAATAAGGGAGATACAAGAAATGACATAGTTAAGGTTATAACCCCGAAGGAAGTGGTTAGAAGATGGAGAAGGCAAAATTAAAGTAGCATGGTCATGTTAAGGGAACGGGGCAGCAAGCAGAAAAATCAAGCAGTCCATCTTTGTAACTTACCCAACTCCTGTATTTGATACCCAAAATGTGGGTCCCATTCTGTACCACCATGTTCCAGCAATGGTCTGGACCAGAATGACTTTTATTATTCCATGCTGCTTAGTGGATTTTGAGTGAAGAAGGCAGTGGCCATGCCAAATTCTGACTATAATTACGTCACAGGTGACTCAAGACGTCTATTAACGCTAAGTCAGTAATGTGTGTAAACGTTTGTTTCGGAGCGCATTTGTTACTTATTTTACGGCTTTCTATACATTAAGGCTGCTCAACCCCAGGCCCACGGGCCACGAAGTTCATGCATTTCAATTTGCCCGCCAACAACTGTGGTCTAGAATCTAGACTGTGCTAGCTAAAAAACCACAACAATGGTCTCGTTGATGTTTTTTACTTTTAGATAATATTTTTTTTTTAACTCTGCAAAGGTCGCATTGAAGGTTTATTCTTTTTGATTGTAATTAAACTGTGTTACTTATAATTTTGTTATATCTAAATATCTACTGTAACTATAGACAAGTGGTATGTGGCCTGCAGGCTAACTTAGAATCGAAATTATGGCCCATCTCCAAAACTGGTTGGGCAGCCTTAGGGTACACTTTTCCTTGAAGAGTAAACTCCAAGCAAGCAGTTAGTCATATTTTCAACCAGAATTAACAGTTTTTTCTACTGGCCGTTCTTTCCACAGTAACCGTATTTATGTTTCAGGTCTTCAATAGGTAATTATTTCACCATGAACAACGTTTAGTTTTTTTTATCTGGCCACCTAATAAACTGAATCTTCTTTGAATTTATCTTCATTTCACGTTGATCAAGAAACTGGTGGGTGTAGCTTGTCCGTTACAGGTAGTTAGAACTCGAAAGGAAAATGATGAGGTTGATGAGCATCATCAGGCTAGTGACGACAATCCCTCTAGATTACATCTAATACCTTTTGTCAAGTGTCATGCGAGATTTAGCTTAGCTGCATCTAATTTTCTAGGGCTTTAACAGTTTATTATTATTTTCGACGGTACATTCGCACATGCGAATACCTAATTTTTTTATTACTTATGGCTTTACGTCTCGTCTACGGCTAAGGTCATTAGAGGCGGGATGGGACTGGGGACAAGGAACGGGAAGGAATTCGGCCATGGCCTTTTTTAATGAAGCATCCCGGCATTCGCCTGGAGTGATTTGGGGAAACAATGGAAAACCCAAATCAGGATGCCCGGATGGGGATTCGAACCCGCGTCCTCCCGAATGCGAGGCCAGAACGTTAACCGTTCACCCACCACGCTCGGCAGGTGAATACCCGTCGTATGTCCATACAACAGCAGCTACATAGGATGGCGATAGAAGTACCCCACACTCCATACCAGCAAAACTAACTTTACCAACAGTCACAGAGCTTTTAGGATTTGGCAACAGTAGCACAAAAGTGCCCCAGATTTATCCTAAACGATTCCCGATACAACTTAAGTATTTCGGAACGCAGATTACAGAGTGGATTTTTCAAACTCCGGTCCTTTTATTACGGGCAGTATTTATCTCGCTACTTAAGAAATAAAAGCGAGCACAACTTGAGTGACTACTAGACGAGAGAGCTCGCTGTGCGGTTTCCTTCCAATTAGAGACCACTCCACGATTCCTTCGAGTTTTAAAAGCACCGTTGCCTTTTAACGACTGTTTCATCCACCGAATTAGTCTCTTCCGGCAGAGTGGCGAGCGATATCTGCGAGACTTTACGAGAGCATTATCTCTGGAGCGAAGACGTCTGATCTAATAGAACAATCACTTCCTTAGTACCAGCTCAAAATAATCACGCCCACATTCACGCGCACAATGCAAAATATTATTTCTCCGAATGTCTATAAGAAAACGCAGGTGTCAATCGTTGTAAACCGAGGTAATGTAAATAAATATTTTATTAAATCATGCAATAGTATCTAATCAAATCCAGTCCTGATTATTTTCCTGAAACCAGCTACCATGTCGTAACATTTCCTCGACTTCTTTTTCTTAAAACATAATTTTTCTTCTAAATGTAACAGATTGGTTTTTTATTCGCTTCTGGCTTTATGCCTCGTAAACGTCGAGATCATCAGAGGCGGGTAGGGTTGGAGAGACAAAGAACAGGGAGCATTTCGGCCTTTGCCTTGTGACAAACGTACCTAGGAACAGACGGAAAATGCTTATGAATGTATTTATTGCTTCTTTTTCTTTTGTTTGCTTTCATCACTCCTTAGACCGGTTTGATGCAGTTTTCCTTCTTGAGATGATTACGTGGCTTCGGGATAACCTTAGGGTCTTTAATGCAGTGGCTTCCCGTTGCCTTGTGCACCCTCATGCCGTTGATTATTTCTGATTCTTCCGTCCTTAACCGCCGTTTCGAACCCCAAGTGCAAAAGGGTGCCCTGAACCGCTACCTACTCTTCCGCCCTCCTTTAAGGGACCGTTGGCAAGCAGTGGTTGACTCCCTATACTGGGAATCTTTCAGTCGCCAGAACCTCGTCCTTGCAAACGGGGTGCACCACATGAAGGAGAGGTTGACATTTGGTTCGAAGGGATAATATAGTCTCTCCCAAAACCTTACACCCCATATTTATTGTAGCAACATGAAAACTAAAATAAAGATGTAGTAAGACCACCAAGAAGATGGATTGAGACCGTAACAGGCCACCAGGCCTAATATCGGACAGGGAGAAGAAGAAGATAAGTAATGACTTATTTATATAAGGGAAGGTACCGGGTGACCAGGTATAATGAGAACGGAGAACGACCAGGAGCAAGGAGAATAAACAAAATGTCGATAATGTGAAGAACAGTGAAAGGGATGGGCAAAAAACTAGAAATCATGGAGAAAGTTGACTATAGAGTTGAGAGATTTAACGTTCGCTACAAATAAGGCGTTTAAAAGTCTAATTATTAAGAAAATGAAAAGGATGAGTTTTTTTCCTTACAGGACGAAGACGGATACAAATGGTATAAGGCGAGCCTACATTAGTCGTTCTGAAAAATAATAGGACGCAAAACCTAAACACATTTATGATAGATGTCAATTATGATTAGAGGATGCAAAAAATGAATATCCCAAAAAAGAAAGTCGATGGAGAATGCAGTAAAGTTTCAAGGAACCATTCCAGCGTTTGCATGTAATGATTTCGGGAAGCCATTGAGAAACGAAATGTGGATAGTCGGGCGGGACTGTAAAGTCGTCTCTTTTCTTTGTCGCTGATGAAGTTTTTTTCTGGGTTAGCATGTTTACATTAGATTCTGAGTTTAATAGAGGAAAGAAAATACGAAATAAAACTCTCCTTATTGGTTATGTAGTCGCTTTAACTGTTTGCTGGTTACTCTTAGCGTGTTTTGTGAATTAACACCACGTAGACTGATTTAATGAGAACAGAGCATAAAACTATTAATGAGCTCTAGGGTGAAGAACCACAGAACTTTGCGAGCGACAAAAATAAGGGTAAAGCCATTGTAAGATTATTGTGTCTTGGAGTTAACTAATTAGGATAATTAATTCCTAATTAACAAGGTCTGTCGCGGAAACCGACATGAAGGATTAGTACTGGCTCTTTATTTTTACTGAAAATCCATAGAAAATATGGTTTCACTTTTGGTTCCATACCATCGATACATTGGTTAATACATATTTACTAGGATTTCATTCTATTTTTTTTTTTTGAACGAAATCACAGTATATTTCGAAGTATGAATTGCAGTGCCTCACACACCTGCTACTCATTGCTTCACAAAACTAGCAGAAGACAAACAACCAATGAAAATCTAGGTACAACATGATGGCGCCCTTTTCCGAAGATATGCAGTTCTGTAGTGGAAGCCAGAATTAAGTCGTACAGACAATTTACCGAGCTCGATGACAACGTGACACTGTTTGAGATCACTTTCAAAGCCCTGCACATTCGCAGTTAGCTATTTGTATTCCAGAAATGTTCCAACTTTTTCACCGAATTTCCTGTCACATAGTTTTCGAATTTTGTAAATCGCAATCGAAAATAATCCCTGATTTTTACCATTTAACAGGTTAATACCTGGAAAGAAATTATGTCTGCGCACTATTACAGTCCATAGAAAGCTCGGACCTCCTGCTCCCTTGATGTTAATTGGCTTCCATTGATGACGTTGGGGAGACTGATTGGTGAATCCCTACTTCAGATCCCTACAAGGAAATTTAATTAAATCTCCCGTATTATCAAAAATCAAGCTCACCATTTTGAAACCTCCGAATATTACTATTTGACGCATAAGTTAATTATACTTTGGAAATATGTCTTTAAAGTAAATCGTGGAGGATAGTTGAAGATCCGCTTACCGGATTAATCAACGAGTAAATTTTACTGAATTTACCTGGCGGGAATCATACTCCGTAACACGCTCTGGCACGATCCCAAAATGACTGACAGTGCTGTCCAAAATTCACTACTTCCAAGCATCAAATTTCCGCTACTTATCTACTAGATAAAATCATAAATAAACTATAACATAACCTAAAAAATACACATACAATTGGCAAATCCGCATCTAATATTACACCATGGTTGCTGCAGACAATGCAAATGCCAAACTGCTACGACTCACGATTAGTTTATAGTATTCTAAAAAAAAAAAAAAAAAAAAAAAAAAAAAAAAAAAAAAAACCGGAGGAAAATATAAAAAGGGTGAGGAGTTGTCAATAGAGGTACCTGTTACTAGAAATGTTCGCTGGAAGCCAAAGAGTGATTGGTAATAGGCCATTTAGGTCAAAGTTCATATGTGTATCACTTGATGTATGGGCATAATCCAAAGTAACTGCCCTCTAATATAACATTAAGAACTAGCTTCGAGCCCGTCAAAAATGACGGTTTGAACGCATTATTCTGGCAGCTCATTTTTTTTTGCAGTTGGTTAATTAAACGGAACTGATATTACATAATGCTAATAACCTTGATTTTGCAAAGTTCTACATATTTCATTTGCCGTTTGCATAGCCATATAGTAGTAACTTCTACTGAATTAATGACGCCGGAAGTAAAGAACCAATTAAATAAAATCAGATTAGGAATTCCAAAAACTTTTGCTATCCATGTAATATCAGTTTTATTCCTGGTCCAGGCACAATTCAGCACGTTAAATATGAAACTACTTCCACCCGCATTAATTAATACCTTTAGTAACATGGCGCATATGAAAGCAGTTTAATTGGTTTGTAAAACTCGTTTCAGAGCGAATTATGCTGTAACAAAATGTGTCAGTTGCGATTCTGATAAACTTAACCACAACCTCCAGTAATATTGCGTTCGAAAATCATAGCCTCTATTACCCTCAAATGAATAATGATGGGTATCAACTATGGTGGTAGTAGGAATTCATTCTGAAAAACCTTGTAAGAAAAATAATCTTTTTTAATTATTTCTTTCCTTATATGAATAGGCCTACGTTACTCTGGTTAGATTATCAGATCACTTGGTTAGGATATCACATAAATAAATGCATTTTACGTCAGATGACGGAGATTACAATTTCGAAAACAAATAACTGTTATTTATTTGACTAATACATGTCGCGATTACGTATGTACGATTCTCTGAGTTTTTAATAAACCTCATTGTTTCTTATCGTGTGCCAAAAAATTCTTAGTTTACGGTTTAAACTGGTGCTTACAACTGAGGCAGATAAAATAGCGTAAATAATGAAAACCCTTCTCCTTACATTAATTTCTGTATCTGGTTGTCGTAGATAAATAAAATGCAATATGTAAATTTAATCGAACGTAATAATTGTAACTTTGTGACTTATAATTGCCTGGTATTAATTTTTTTTTCCTACTCTCAGTATTTATAATATCACTGCTCACTGCTATTTTGCGGCAATAATATCGTTGTTGAATTGCGAGTGTCATATCCTTGATGATTTAAATCTGATAAAAAAGTTATCTTAAATCTCATTTAATAGCTAACACATGTATCAAAAACTAAGGGTAGGGCTATCATATATAATGGTAGTAGGAATTTATTATGGAAAAGCTTATAAGGAGAAACGAATAAGACATCCTTAATGATATCTTTAGTTATACGAATACGTTATTCTCGTTAGATTATCAGAGTATTTTGTTAGGATTTTAAAATAAAAAAATGCATTTCACTTTATATTACGGAGACTATAATTTCGTAAACGGGTAACTGTTATTTATGTGAGAAATACATTTCGCATTATGTACATTTCTCCTAGTATTTAATAAACTTCATTGCCTCTTACCTTGTGCCAAAAAAATTCTTAGGTTATGCTCATAACTGATGCAGATAAAGTAGCGTAAATATTGAATCCCCTTCTAAATTTCTGTGTCTAACTGATACGGATAAAATAGCGCAAATATTGAATCTCCTTCTCCTTATATGAATTTCAGCGTCTAGCTGTAAATAACCGAAAAGCAAGATGGTGGTACGAACGTAAGGTGGTTGATGATTGGCCGTTCGTTAGCCAATAGGAGAAGCAGCTATAGACGACGCACGCAGACGCCACGTTAGCTTTTTATATAATAGGATATAGAATTGTGTGGTAGTTTACCTCGACAATAAGGCTGCGTGGTTATAACGTCCAAAAGATGCAACAACAAAGATGGGAGACATATATCTATTTTAAAGCCATGCCACGATCGTTTGGTTGTGATATTCAATGCCTCTTGAAAAAATCTTCACATGTAGTTGCATAGACCTCCACGGTCGCCGTCAATATTTGTTAAATGTTTAAAGGTTTATCCAGGCGTGGCAAGATTAGGGCTGTCAAGCCTTCTCTTTACACCATTGAAGGTATTTATAATAAATAATTTTCACCTTAGGCAAACTAACAGTATACAACAATTATTTCACATTTGGCTTAAATTAAGTTCAGTAGCAAAATCATTTAATGGTATAAACTAATACTAGAGAAGGTTAAAGAAGTAAACGGAGCAAACTAAATACCAGTAGGCTCAAGAAACAACTAATTATAGGAAAGGCAGAATAAACGGGTAGAGACGGTATAAATATGTACATACAGCATATTTATCTTGGTTGTCCGGGTGGAATCAAGGGCGAAGTTGGGTGAGTAGGGAAATTGCCACCGGAACGTGTTCTCCATTGCAATTAAATTAAATTAAATTAAAATCAATTTGTTGAATGGATGAAATGTTAGGTTTTGTAGTGGGTGCTTGGTTGGGTGGGATGAAAGGGTGAAAACTCTATACTGCTATTTTATTTGGTATTCGGAACCTTTTGATAATGTTAGGTGGGACAAAATGTTCAAAATTTTAAAGAAGTCAGGTCTAAAGTATGGAGATAGAAGAATACGTTATAAACTATATAAGAATCAAGTGGCTATAAATAAAAGTAGAGAGTCACGAGAGACATGCATCAGTTAAAAAGGGTGTGAGACAAGGCTGTAGTCTATCCCCGTTAATATTCAACTTGTATGTAGAAGAAGCAATGAAGAAAGTCACAGAAAAATTTCCATGTGGCATAAGTTTTCAGGGAGAAAAAATCAGTATGCTAAGATTTGCTGACGACATAGTCTTGTTAGCAGAGAGGGCTGAGGATATTGAGAAGTTACTGAATGGCATGAACAAAATACTGAAAGAAGATTTTGGACTGAATATAAATCAAAGCAAGACTAAAGTGATGAAATGTAGCAAAAATGATACCAATACTAGTAGATTAAATATAAAAATAGTATCGGATGCAATAGGAGAAGTAAGAGAATTCTGTTACTTGGGAAGTAAAATTACAACCGATGTCCGAAGCAGGAATTATGTTAAAAGATGAATAGCACTAGCAAAAAGAGCCTTCATGAAAAAGAGAAACCTTTTAATTTCAAATATTGATATAGGAATTAGAAAGAACTTTTTAAAACTATTTGTGTGGAGCACAGTACTTTATGGTAGCGAAACATGGACTTTAGGAATACCGGAAAAAAGGGAAATTGAAGCATTTGAAATGTGGTGCTACAGAAGAATGCTGAAAATTAAGTGTACAGACATAGTAAGAAATGAACGAGTTTTGGAAAAGATGGGTGAGAAAAGAAGTTTGTTGAAGAAGCATACAGAAAGAAGAGACAGGTTGGTATGTCATACTTTGAGACATGCAGGATTGGTTAATTTATTAGTGGAGGGAACAGTCGAAGGTAAGAACTGTAGAGGAAGACAGAGATTGGAATTATGAAACAGATAATTGAGGACGTGGACTGTAAGGGGTATGTAGAAATGAAGATGTTAGCACAGGATAGGAAAGGATGGATGATTGCATCAAACCAGTCAAAAGACTAATGACAGGAAAAAAAAAAAACAACAACTGGCGTACAGGCTGAGACTTATTTATTTTTAATATTAACTCATGGAATCTTAAATCCATGGACATGCAGAGCATCGCCTTACAAATGCCAACATTAATAATCGAACTACAACATTTAAGCACTACCACATTACTAATTGATCATGAAACACATTCCCAACATTGATAAACAAACAAGAAAGCTTCACACTTGGTTTTAATGGAAAGTTAACTTCATAACTATAGAGAACCAAAAAACAAATATAATACTAACATGAAACTACATTAGATTTAAAATGCCGGGTGCTAGGATAATTTAAATTATCCACCAAGTGTTGTAATAAGAAAGCTCCCGAAGTCTGTCCCAACTAGCTCAAAATCAATATTTGAAACCATAAAATTTCTCTTTTCCATAAAAGTTCTTTTCGGTAGAGCTATTCTGCTTTTAACATCATTCTTGCTTCGGCCATCGGTTGTAATTTTACTTCCTAAGTAGCTAAATTCAATAGCTTCTGTTGATTAGGAAAATAAAAACGAGTATACAGGATTGCTTGTGGGGTGTAAGGTTTTGGGAGAGATTGTATTAGCCTATTCAACCCAAATTCCAACCTCTCCTTCACGTGGTGCACCCTGTTTGCATTGACGAGGTTCTGGCAACTGAAAGATTACTGGTTTAAGGAGTCACCCACTGCTTGTCAACGGCCTCCGAAAGCCTCATGATGGCTTCTTCCAGTGTAAAATATTCCGGATGTTAAATAGTCCCTCGATCGGATCTCCGGGTGGGGACTACTCAGGGAGAAGGTATAGAAACATTCTACGAGTCGGAGCGTGGAAAGTTAGAAATCTGAATAGGGCAAGTAGGTTAAAAAACTTAAAAAGGGAGATGAAACAAGTTAAGTTAAGAAGAACAAAGATACTTTTTTGGCGTTTGTTGATTTAGAAAAAGCTTTTGATAATGTTAGGTGGGACAAGATGTTCAAATTTTTAAAGATGTCAGGTCTAAAGTATCGAGATAGAAGAATACTCTATGAACTATATAAGAATCAAGTGGTTATAATAAAAGTAGAGAATCACGAGAGACATGCATCAGTTAAATAGGGTGTGAGACAAGGTTGTAATCTATCCCCGTTAATATTCAACCTGTATGTAGAAGAAGCAATAAAAGAAATAAAAGAAAAATTTTTCACGTGGCATAAGTGTTCAGGGAGAAAAAATCAGTATGCTACGATTTTCTTATGACATTGTCTTGTTAGCAGAACAGTATGAGGATATTGAGAAGTTACTGAATGGCATGAACAAAAAATCTGAAGGAAGATTTTGGATTGAATAGAAATCAAAACAAGACAAAATTGATGAAATATAGCAGAAATGATACCAAACACAGTAGATGAAATATAAAAATAGGATCGGATGCAATAGGAAATGTAAGTGAATTCTGTTACTTGGGAAGCAAAATTACAACCGATGGCCGAAGGAAGAATGATGTTAAAAGCTGAACAGCACTAGCAAAAAGAGCCTTCGTGAAAAAGAGAAATCTTTTAATTTATAACATTGATCTAGGATTTTTTTTTATCTGCTTAACGTCTCTCTAACAGCGAGGTCTTTAGAGACGGGAAAGAATGGGGGGGGGGGGTGCAAGGAATGGGAAGGAATTCGGCCATGGCCTTTTGAAGGAAGCAACCCCGCATTTGCCTGGAGCGATTTGGGAAACCATGGAAAACCGAAATCTGGATGCCTGGACGGCGATTCGAACCGCCGCCCCCCCGAATGCGAGGCTAGAATGCTAGCCGTTACACCACGAATTAGAAAGAACTTTTTAAAACTCTATGTGTGGAGCACAGCACTGCATGGTAGCGAAGCATGGATTTTTCGAATACCAGAAAGATAGAAAATTGAAGCATTTGAAATATGATGCTACCAGTGGCGTAGCTAGGTCAACAAGGGCCCCGGTGCAAAAAATTTATTTTGGGCCCTCAGGCCAGATGGGCAACCTTTTTTTTTGCTTTTGTTGCTGGTAAGGGCCCCCTGAGATGAGGATGGGACTCTTGAGTTGTGGTTAGGGGCCTCCTGAGCAGTTGTTAGGCCCCCCTGAGCAGTTGTTGGGCCCCCTGAGGAGTTAGAGGGCCCTTAGTGAGGGGCTTCCTGTGTTTCAGGGGCCCCCTAGAGCTAAAAAAAAAAGGTTTCCAGTTTGCCATGAAGGCTCGAGGGCCTCTGAACTGCGCTTGGGGGCCCCTAGAGGTGCGCTTGGGGGACCCAGAGCTATGATTGGGGGACCCCTGAGCGTAGGGGCCCCGGTGCACTGCACCGCTTTGCCCCATAGTAGCTACGCCCCTGATTGCTACAGAAGAATGCTGAAAATTAAGAGGACAGACAAAGTAAGAAATGAACGATTTTTGAAAATGATGGGTGAGGAAAGAAATTTGTGGAAGAAGCTTACAGAAAGAAGAGACAGGATGCTAGGTCATATTTTGAGATATGCTGGATTGGTTAATTTGTTAGTGGAGGGAACAGTTGAAGGTAAGAACTGTAGAGGCAGACAGAGATTAGAATATATGAAGCAAATAATTGAGGACGTGGGTTGTAAGGGGTATGTAGGCATGAAGAGGTTAGCACAGGATAGGAGATGCATCAAACCAGTCGAAAGACTGATGACAGCAAAATAAAAAAAATATAAAAAAAAGAATTGGATTGATTAAAAATTTTAGTATTGTCTTATGTTAGATTTTCCAGTGTTTATACAAAATTTCAGTTCATCCCTTGCCTGCATGATTTTTTGGTGAAATCTGGATGCTAATTTGGTTGATAGTCATTACATTTGGCTAATGATAATGTTTTAAGTACCGAAGACGTTACTAATGTTAAGAAAAACTTCTATACAGATAATGTTTTACTGTATGAATGTGAATTGGGAAATTTGTGTTGACGAGATTAAATCTTATACGACAGCTCTCAGAAAACAACAAAATGTTAGCAAATAATAAGTGTTATTATGATTAACTATTATTATTAACTAAACGAGTTCCAGGATAGAGATTCACTTTTAGCTTATTTTAGCTTATTTAATAAATTGAACTTTTTTTTTTCATTCCCTTAGCTGAGGGAGAGGGGCGGGCTGTTGGATGGCATAACAATTGCTCTTTTCGGCTTTTGATACCTTATGCTCCCACGAGTTTTTATTAATTAAAATGGTAGCAATTATAACAGACAGTAAATTTTTTTAGAAGTAACAGTATTTACATATTTTTTATATTATAAAATAAAAAAAGGACACGTTTAAAGTAGCAGCAATTAACAATTTAACATCAAGCAGAGCATTTGATGATGAAGGTGTTTCAAAACTTAATAATGAAACAACTTTCAGGAGTACAGAATTTTTTAGTGATTTTAAAAACAGAATTTTTGTGATAGTTAACAGTTTACTATAAATAATAACAATGACTATAGGATTTTAATGATGATGAGATGAAAAGATGGATGAGAATTGATTTTGGGACTGTACTTGTTCTTTGTATATATCAAAATATATACAGTAACCCTTGCTGTATTTGTAATGGTTTTAGGCTATTAATGCTTAGAAGTATTCGGTGTAAGTGGACTGCAATGTTTGGGCAGTACCTGCGATATTAGATGTGAGAAATGTTTTCTGGTGTCTTCATCACTGCATTCTTCTAAAATTGAGAAGGCTATTATGTGAGGAGGATATATATACTTTTTCTTGGGGTGTAGGCGTTGACCATACTTCTGTCTGAGCAAAAATCGTCTATTACGAAGTGGTTCTAATTTGGATATTGAGTAAATCAAAGCAGATGGACTGGTGTGTTTGAGGCAAAGGATGTTACGAAGGATACGGCGCTCACGAGATTCGAGATGCTCAATTTCGGAGGAGAGAGGCAATAGGGGCGGCATACTCCAAGATGGGGCGGACAAACATTTTGTAGGTGAAAAGTAAAGTGGGTTAGGAGTTGAAAAAAAGTTTCGGACCGATGCATTTAATAAGGTTAGTGCGGGAAAATAGCTTCTGTGTTAGGGATTTGAAATGTTGATTAAAGTTGAGGGTTTTGTCCAGGTATATGACTAAATATTTTACAAAAGGGGATATAGTGATTTTTGTATCCCAGATTTTAACTTTTAAATTTGATTCGGACTGGTAGAGAGTGAAAGTCTTATGTCTATGTTGGAATAAGACTGATTGAGTTTTTGTGGGGTTAGGTTTAATCCGCCACTTTTTAAAATAATTTTCAAGTGTCGTTAGATATCTATTGGTGCGGTGGTTAAGAAGTAATGTATTACGATGTGAATCCCAGTAAGCGGTGTCGTCTGCATATAGTGCCATAGATTCTGATTGCAGGAGAGGTCTAGGGATATCAGAAGTATACAGTATATAAAGGATGGGAGAGAGCACGGCGCCTTGTGGTACGCCGGCTTGAGGAGTGAAAGGGGAAGAAAGAGTATCATGAATTTTGATCTGGCAAGTCCGAAAAGAGAGAAAATTTTGAATGAGTTGAAGAAAAGTGGGGGGAAAGCCAAAGGAAGAAAGTTTGTAAATAAGTCCATCATGCCACACCTTATCAAAAGCCATTTCTATATCCAGAAATATGGCGAATGTTGCATGACCTGCGTTTAGAGATTTGGTGATGTCGGATGTTAATACAAGTAGGGGATCAGATGTTGAATGGTGAAGGCGAAATCTGGCCTGAAATTGTGGTATTAAGTTCAGTGAGTTGGCGAAACGGAGGATGCGTGATTGAAGGATTTTTTCAAAGATTTTTCCAGGAACGGGTAAAAGAGAGATGGGACGATATGAGAGGGGGTCATGGAGCGGTTTTTTAGGTTTCGGTATCATAATGATTTGGGCGCGTTTCCAGAGAGGAGGAAAGTATGAGAATGACAGACAAGAGTTAAAGAATGATTACAAGTCGAGGTGACGAATGGAGAATAAATCTGGTTATTCTGTCATGACAGGGTGATGAATTTCTACCTGTGTAGAGGGCACTTTCTATTTCCATATCTGTGATTTCAGTGATAAGTGAATTTTGCAATTCGTTTGGGACATGAGATAAGTGCAGGATGGACGGAAGGGAGCGTCTCACGAGTTTTTGAAATGAATCATCAAATAGGGGGTCACTCGGTGATGAGTAGATATCCTTCATCGTTTCCGCGAACATGGCGGCTTTGTCTGAATCACATGTTGATGTAATGTTGTTGACAGTCAGTGGGTGGGAAGGAGAAGAGTATTGTCCTGTAAGGATTTGAACCGTTTCCAATAAAGACCACCTCGTTTGTAATCAAGAGTATCACAAGTCTGCTCCCACTGTTGTCGGTGAAGTGCTACCTTTCGTCTAATAGTTGCATTCAGTCTGTTCCATTCACTCCTGAGTAATGGGTTATGATTATGTTTTAACTGCCGGTAAAGTCGGCGTTTCATGCGGATGAGAGGGAGCACGGATGGTGGCAGCGTTGGCTTGTATGGAAAAATTTTTCTTATTCGGGATTGCTCAATCTAAAGCAGTCTGGAAGGTTCTCTCGAACTCTGTACAAAGGTAGTCAATGTCTGAAGAATTTCTGATGTGAAACGGCCGAAGAAGAGAGTCAGATATGGTAGAACGGAATTTGACCAGTTAGCTTTTGAGTAGTTTTTAACGATGCGAAACAGTAGGGTGGACTTTATTTTGTGGAAAGAAGGACGAAAATGTGATGGGAATATGGTCACTGGTAATGGAGTCGCCGAGGCGTGCTCTAGATAGGGTATCATTGAGTGAAGGACTATATAGCACATGGTCAGGTGATTACGTGCCACGAACAGAAACAAGTGTGGGAGAGTTTGTGGAAAGATGGCAAATGTTTTCGGAAAGGATGAAGTCAAATAGGGCAAGGCCTTTGGAATTACAGGAGTAATCGCCGAGGGATGTGTGCCGAGCATTAAAATAACCCAGAACTATAAAATTTTTAAATGAGGAAAGATATTTTAAAAATTCAACAGGAAGAGGATCTTGTGTGGCGGGAGTATAAGCAAACTACAAGAAGAGGAGGGGAGTTTTTGTGGAAGACTTGAACTGCAACAGTTTCAAGGCAAGAAAACTGAGCAGGAAGGGAGACATGTGTGGCAGAGATTTAGTGAAAATGACTACACCACCCCCTGCATCGTCTGGCCGATCTCTTCGAAAGGTTGTATACCCTGACATTTTTAAAGGGGATGACGGAGAAGCGAAGGTTTCAGCCACGGCTACTATATGAGAGTCATGTTTGATAACTGAGGTGTGGAGAAGCAGTTCTTTTATTACGGAATCCACCAATGTTGACGTAGAAAAAACGTAAGACTTCACTCGCCATTGTCGGGTCTGTCTAGTCGGGAAAGGTAGGATGGAGGAGGTAGTTTGATAACTGCGATGTGTAGTTGGTTGTTTTCTATTCAGTTCTATTTAGAAAATTTCGGGACTGTTGTTTCATGAGTTTAATGATATCTTGTTTTCGGTCCTGAAATAGGTTAGTAAGTACGGTTATTAATAGTCTGATTAAATCGTCTTTTAAGGTTAGGTCGTCCACCATTTCATAGTCAATAGTGTCAGGTATAGGAAGACGGTAATCTTAGCATTTATTTTTTGTTGTCATATTAGGAGCAATTGCTTCCTTAGGTTTCTTGATACATTTTTTAGATGTTGTGTTATGAGGACCGCAACAGTTGGTACATTTTGGGGGAGCTTCTTTTTTGGGACATCTGATAATGGGGTGATCACCAGCGCAGTCGGTGCATGTAGGGGTCCGTTTTGTTCATGAAATGGAAGGTTGTTCGTAACTGAAGCAGTGGGAACATTGTGCTAGCAATGGAGGTGGAGGATGAGATGGCTCGGTGCGGTACCGAAACATTTGGAAGAAGAAGCCCTCTCCCAAAAATTGATTTATTACATATATGTTGGGTGTGATAATACGCATCATCATCGGAGATTTGTTAGTCTGTCTAGATCTGATTCAGAATACTTTAACTCAAGATTTTGATCTGTTAGAGCTTGTCCAATTTCTTCTTCGGAAATGTCAAAGTCCACTCCCTTGACCACAACTGAGAAAGTGGGGGAACGGGGAGGTTGTGGGACAGTGAAGCGAGGAGGAGCGTATGTTACAGAGACTTTTGTGTGAAATGCATTGGAAAGCTGGGTCTGGATCAGACTGGCGAGGTCAGCGCAACGGCTCTTGACAATGAGAGAGGCACGAGTGGTCTTGAGGTAGTCTATTAGTTTTTGAATATAAAGGCGGGAGGCTGTGGTGATTTCTTTTTATGTTATTTGAGAAGGGATGTTCTTAACAAAATAGGTGTGGACGGGTGTAGGGCCTCTATGATGGAGGAGGTGAGGGGGAGATTATTGTTAAATGGATGGTGATACAGGTGAGAGAGGTGAATTGTTTTCAAAAACGTCAGGGCACGGTGATAAGTCCATAGGTTCTGAGGGAGCGGGGCTGGGAGGAGTGGAGGGTCCATTCTGTTTCGATTTCTTCGTTGCAGGATGGAATGAGAAGTTGTGAAATAATAGGAGATGAGGTGATTTGTACATCTCGAACAGAAGCTGTAGACGCAGGAACGGCAGCAGCAGGCTCGACGAAATCTGACCATAGACTGTGAGGATGAAGAAAAACTGTTGTGCGAAGAAGCTAGAATCTGTAGAACGACGAAAGATGTGATGATCTTGCAGAATTTCCTGCGCGAGGCGCAGGAAAGAATTTTTATCTTTCTCTTGATTAGAGACGTCGATGGCTGTAGGCGTTGAAGCAACAAATAATAGTTGCACGAGTAAACTTAACAGCCTAAAATTGGCAGCACTGCTAGTTAAAGATGCAACTAGCGCGAATCAACGTTGAAAGCAATCTCACTCAACAATGAAAATATTGGCCCATTCATCAAGGCACCATCACTGCCTTATCTTTGTAGGCAGGTGGAGGTGGAGGATATTGTCCGAAGACATTGCCTCCAGCAGTAATTAGATGGTTCACGACTTTTCTGTAGGTTCGTCATCACGGTGATGTCAGGTTATCTGCGTAACTTGTTATGACTTCCGTCAGTAACATTGTTTGTTGTTGGAGCAGCTGCATTATGAAGTATAAGCTTATGTTTTTGGAATTCTTGTAGTTCGCCTGTTGTCGATAGTGGTGTGTAGCGGAATGCTTCGCCGTCGCGAGTAGATCTGGACCGGTCGCTGCATGTAGTCGGCAATTGCTGTAGACGTTGATAAGCTCCTCTGCATGAGTCGTCTTCTGTGTCTGCAACATCTTGCTTCTGTGGCTGTTGAACGACTGGGTGACTCTGCTCTCGGTACGGCTGGATTCAAGATGACGGAGACTATTTCTCTGCTGTGGTCTGCTGGTGACAGTTACATGGTGACAAATGGTCTCTGGCGACTAGGCCCTGGACTCTTGTGTGCTTGTAGTGATCTTGCGGCACTGTTGTGGATGCCTCTTACGTTGTAGCTTCCATGATCTACAACTTCTATAAGAAGCTGCGTGCCCAGACCCGCAGTTGCAGCAAGTGGTTTCATCGCGGGGTTTCTTGCAGGTGGTGAGTTTGTGGCCGCCCCACAGCGAACACATCTGAATGGTTCAGTGCATTCACTGGCGCGGTGCCACAAGTTCTGGCACTTGAAACACTGGACCAGTTTTCGTGAGATCGGCTTCGCTGGGGTCGTTGGTTTGTCTACTGTTTGGATGGTGGCATCTGACTTCTTCTTCACACGACCGGGAGTCATGATGTCAAATGACATGTAGTTTTGCTGAAGGATCTGGATTATTTCCGCAAAGTCGTCAGGGCAAGACGGAAGAATCTTCATCCCTTGATGGTCTGGCCAGCTGAACATGGGCAGCTTCATGTAACACTGCAGCAGAGATTCCCTGCGTAGTTGACTGCGATAGGTGTTACTGGGCCTTCCCTTAAGGCAGGGGAGTCTGCTGGTGATGACTCAGGCGAGGGCGGTGAGTGCGATGGGGGTTTCCCTTATCGGCGTCACCTTGAAGTTTCGGCCGGTCGCTGGATCGAAGGCGTGGGTCTTGAATCTTCTTTGATGTGATCGACGTACTCCTCCCAGTTGAAGTCACTGGCCAGCGGGGTCGGAAACACTAGTGCCTCCGGCCACGCCGCGACTCCCACAGGGGGGAGCTTCTTGGTGATATCGTGGTGCTCGTGGCTAGACAGGGCCTGCTCAAAAGCAGCAGCGTCACTTGTTGGTATATCCCAGCTGAACTGAAGTTCATCTAGGTGGATTGTAATGGTGAATTTCCACTGCTTGGGATTTCCACGATCGAGTCATTTTCTCCACACCTGCATGGACCAATCTTCTGGTCTGACGCCTTCCACGACTCGTTCGGTGGCTCTAGAACAGTGGTTCCCAATTATTTTTTCCCGAGTACCACTGCAAGAAGGATCTCAACCGCGCGTACCCCTTACAGCTGAAATGATAAATAAATGTAATGTTGTTGAAGGCCATTTTTCCGCAGTTGCTCAGTAAATTAATTCATAGAATAACGCCAATGCAACTGTATTATGTAGGTTTATTGCCGTATGCGTTTCGCCTCTCCTCGAGGCATCATCAGCGACGAATTATTTACATTAGTGGATTTCAGGATAGTAACCACACATCTTTGCTTTCTCTCCAAAGTATGTTTCTATTACAGCCATTTGTCTTTGCTGTTGTGTACACGATATAAACATTACTCAATGTTTTATCGTGTACACAACAGCAAAGACAAATGGCTGTAATGGAAACATGCTTTGGAGAGAAAATAAAGGTGTGTGGTTACTATCCTGAAATCCACTAATGTAAATAATTCGTCGCTGATGATGCCTCGAGGAGAGGCGAAACGCGTACGGCAATAAACCTACATAATACAGTTGCATTGGCGTTATTCTATGAATTAATTTACTGAGCAACTGCGGAAAAATGGCCTTCAACAACATTACATTTATTTATCATTTCAGCTGTAAGGGGTACGCGCGGTTGAGATCCTTCTTGCAGTGGTACTCGGGAAAAAATAATTGGAACCACTGTTCTAGAGCCACCGAACGAGTCGTGGAAGGCGTCAGACCAGAAGATTGGTCCATGCAGGTGTGGAGAAAATGACTCGATCGTGGAAATCCCAAGCAGTGGAAATTCACCATTACAATCCACCTAGATGAACTTCAGTTCAGCTGGGATATACCAACAAGTGACGCTGCTGCTTTTGAGCAGGCCCTGTCTAGCCACGAGCACCACGATATCACCAAGAAGCTCCCCCCTGTGGGAGTCGCGGCGTGGCCGGAGGCACTATGTTTCCGACCCCGCTGGCCAGTGACTTCAACTGGGAGGAGTACGTCGATCACATCAAAAGAAGATTCAAGACCCCGCCTTCGATCCAGCGACCGCCGAAACTTCAAGGTGACGCCGATAAGGGAAACCCCCATCGCACTCACCGCCCTCGCCTGAGTCATCACCAGCAGACTCCCCTGCCTTAAGGGAAGGCCCAGTAACACCTATCGCAGTCAACTACGCAGGGAATCTCTGCTGCAGTGTTACATGAAGCTGCCCATGTTCAGCTGGCCCAGACCATCAAGGGATGAAGATTCTTCCGTCTTGCCTGACGACTTTGCGGAAATAATCCAGATCCTTCAGCAAAACTACATGTCATTTGACATCATGACTCCCGGTCGTGTGAAGAAGAAGTCAGATGCCACCATCCAGACAGTAGACAAACCAACGACCCCAGCGAAGCCGATCTCACGAAAACTGGTCCAGTGTTTCAAGTGCCAGAACTTGTGGCACCGCGCCAGTGAATGCACTGAACCATTCAGATGTGTTCGCTGTGGGGCGGCCACAACTCACCACCTGCAAGAAACCCCGCGATGAAACCACTTGCTGCAACTGCGGGTCTGGGCACGCAGCTTCTTATAGAAGTTGTAGATCATGGAAGCTACAACGTAAGAGGCATCCACAGCAGTGCCGCAAGATCACTACAAGCACACAAGAGTCCAGGGCCTAGTCGCCAGAGACATTTGTCACCATGTAACTGTCACCAGCAGACCACAGCAGAGAAATAGTCTCCGTCATCTTGAATCCAGCCGTACCGAGAGCAGAGTCACCCAGTCGTTCAACAGCCACAGAAGCAAGATGTTGCAGACACAGAAGACGACTCATGCAGAGGAGCTTATCAACGTCTACAGCAATTGCCGACTACATGCAGCGACCGGTCCAGATCTACTCGCGACGGCGAAGCATTCCGCTACACACCACTATCGACAACAGCGAACTACAAGAATTCCAAAAACATAAGCTTATACTTCATAATGCAGCTGCTCCAACAACAAACAATGTTACTGACGGAAGTCATAACAAGTTACGCAGATAACCTGACATCACCGTGATGACGAACCTACAGAAAAGTCGTGAACCATCTAATTACTGCTGGAGGCAATGTCTTCGGACAATATCCTCCACCTCCACCTGCCTACAAAGATAAGCAGTGATGGTGCCTTGATGAATGGGCCAATATTTTCATTGTTGAGTGAGATTGCTTTCAACGTTGATTCGCGCTAGTTGCATCTTTAACTAGCAGTGCTGCCAATTTTAGGCTGTTAAGTTTACTCGTGCTACTATTATTTGTTCAACGCCTACAGCCATCGACGTCTCTAATCAAGAGAAGAGAGAGAGAAAAATTCTTTCCTGCAAGATCATCACATCTTTCGTCGTTCTACAGATTCTAGCTTCTTCGCACAACAGTTTTTCTTCATCCTCACAGTCTATGGTCAGCTTTCGTCGAGCCTGCTGCTGCCGTTCCTGCGTCTACAGCTTCTGTTCGAGATGTACAAATCACCTCATCTCCTATTATTTCACAACTTCTCATTCCATCCTGCAACGAAGAAATCTAAACAGAATGGACCCTCCACTCCTCCCAGCCCCGCTCCCTCTGAACCTATGGACTTATCACCGTGCCCTGACGTTTTTGAAAACAATTCACCTCTCTCACCTGGATCACCATCCATTTCACAACAATCTCCCCCTCACCTCCTCCATCATAGAGGTCCTACACCCGTCCACACCTATTTTGTGAACAACATCCCTTCTCAAATAACGCAAAAAGAAATCGCCACAGCCTTCCGCCATTATATTCAAAAACCAATAGACTACCTCAAGACCACTCGTGCCTCTCTCATTGTCAAGAGCCCTTGCGCTGACCTCGCCAGTCTGATCCAGACCCAGCTTTCCACTGCATTTCATACAAAAGTCTCTGTAACATACGCTCCTCCTCGCTTCACTGTCCCACAACCTCTCCGTTCCCCTACTTTCTCAGTTGTGGTCAAGGGAGTGGACTTTGACATTTCCGAAGAAGAAATTGGACAAGCATTAACAGAGCAAAATCTTGAGTTTATTAAAGTTTCCGAATCAGATCTAGACAGACCAACAAACCTACGATGATGATGCGTATTATCACACCCAATATATGTAATAATCAACTTCTGGAAGAGGGCTTCTTCTTCCAGATGTTTCGGTACCGCACCGAGCCATCTCATCCTCCACCTCCATTGCCAGCACAATGTTCCCACTGCCTCAGTTACGAACATCCTTCATTTCATGCACAAAACGGACCCCTACATGCACCCACTGCGGTGGTGATCACCCCATTATCAGATGTCCCCAAAAAGAAGCTCCCCCAAAATGTACCAACTGTTCTGGTCCTCATAACGCCACATCTAAAAAATGTCCCAAGAAACCTAAGGAAGCAATAGCTCCGAATATGACAGCAAAAATTAAATGCCAAGACGACCCTCTTCCTACCTGACTATTGACTCTGAAATGGTGGACGACCTAACCTTAAAAGACGATTTAATCAGACTATTAATTACCGTACTGACTAACCTATTTCAGGACCGAAAACAAGATATCATCAAACTCATGAAACAACAGTCCCGACATTTTCTAAATAGAACTGTTAAAATTAGTCAAAACAACCAACTACACGTCACAGTTAGCAAACTACCTCCTCCATCCTACCTCTCCCGACTAGACATACCCGACAATGGCGAGTGAAGCCTTACGTTTTTTCTACGTGAACATTGGTGGATTCCGTAATAAAAGAACTCTTCTCCACACCTCAGTTATCAAACATGACTCTCATATAGTAGCCGTGGCTGAAACCTTCGCTTCTCCCTCATCCCCTTTAAAAATTTCTGGGTATACAACCTTTCGAAGAGATCGGCCAGACAATGCAAGGGGTGGTGTAGCCATTTTCACTAAATCTTCAATCTCTGCCACACACGTCTCCCTTCCTGCTCAGTTCTCTTGCCTTGAAACTGTTGCCGTTCAAGTCTTCCACAAAAACTCGCCTCCTCTTCTTGTAGTTTGCTTATACTCCCGCCCACAAGATCCTCTTCCTGTTGAATTTTTAAAATATCTTTCCTCATTTAAAAATTTTATAATTCTGGGTGATTTTAATGCTCGGCACACATCCCTCGGAGATCACTCCTGTAATTCCAAAGGCCTTGCCCTATTTGACTTCATCCTTTCCGAAAATATTTGCCATCTTTCCACAAACTCTCCCACACTTGTTTCTGTTCGCGGCACATCATCCCTGACCATGTGCTATATAGTCCTTCACTCAATGATACCCTATCTACAGCACGCCTCGGCGACTCCATTACCAGTGACCATATTCCCATCACGTTTTCGTCTTCTTTCCACAAAATAAAGTCCTCCCCTCTATTTCGCATCGTTAAAAACTACTCAAAAGCTAACTGGTCAAAATTCCGATCTACCATATCTGAGTCTCTTCTTCGGCCGTTTCACGTCAGAAATTCTTCAGACATTGACTACCTTTGTTCAGAGTTCGAGAGAACCTTCCAGACTGCTTTAGATTCAGCAATCCCGAATAAGAAAATTTTTCCATATAAGCCAACGCTGCCACCCTCCGTGCTCCCTCTCATCCGCATGAAACGCCGACTTTACCGGCAGTTAAAACATAATCATAACCCATTACTCAGGAGTGAATGGAACAGACTGAATGCAACTATTAGACGAAAGGTAGCACTTCACCGACAACAGTGGGAGCAGACTTGTGCTACTCTTGATTACAAACGAGGTGGTCTTTATTGGAAACGGTTCAAAATCCTTACAGGACAATACTCTTCTCCTTCCCACCCACTGACTGTCAACAACATTACATCAACATGTGATTCAGATAAAGCCGACATGTTCGCGGAAACGATGAAGGAAATCTACTCATCACCGAGTGACCCCCTATTTGATGATTCATTCAAAAACTCGTCAGACGCACCCTTCCGTCCATCCTGCACTCACCTCATGTCCCAAACGAATTACAAAATTCACTTATCACTGAAATCAGATATGGAAATAGAAAGTGCCCTCTACACAGGTAGAAATTCATCACCCGGTCATGACAGAATAACCAGATTTATTCTCCGTTCGTCACCTCGACATGTAATCATTCCCTTCCTCCACCTCCTCTATAACTCTTGTCTGTCATTCTCATACTTTCCTCCTCTCTGAGAAACGCGCCCAAATCATTATGATACCGAAACCTAAAAAACCGCTCCATGACCCCTCTTCATATCGTCCCATCTCTCCTTTACCCGTCCTGGAAAAATCTTTGAAAAAAATCCTTCAATCACGCATCCTCCGTTTCGCCAACTCACTGAACTTAATACCACAATTTCAGGCCAGATTTCGCCTTCACCATTCAACATCTGATCCCCTACTTGCATTAACATCCAGACATCACCAAATCTCTAAACGCAGGTCATGCAACATTCGCCATATTTCTGGATATAGAAATGGCTTTTGACAAGGTGTGGCATGATGGACTTATTTACAAACTTTCTTCCTTTGGCTTTCCCCCCACATTCTTCAACTCATTCAAATTTTCTCTCTTTCGGACTTGCCAGATCAAAATTCATGATACTCTTTCTTCCCCTTTCACTCCTCAGGCCGGCGTACCACAAGGCGCCTTGCTCTTCTCCCATCCTTTACATACTGTATACTTCTGATATCCCTAGACCTCTCCTGCAATCTGAATCTATGGCACTATATGCAGACGACACCGCTTACTGGGGTTCACATCGTAATACATTATTTCTTAACCACCGCACCAATAGATATCTAACGACACTTGAAAATTATTTTAAAAAGTGGTGGATTAAACCTAACCCCACAAAAACTCAATCAGTCTTATTCCAACATAGACATAAGACTTTCACTCTCTACCAGTCCGAATCAAATTTAAAAGTTAAAATCTGGGATACAAAAATCACTATATCCCCTTTTGTAAAATATTTAGGCATATACCTGGACAAAACCCTCAACTTTAATCAACATTTCAAATCCCTAACACAGAAGCTATTTTCCCGCACTAACCTTATTAAATGCATCGGTCCGAAACTTTTTTTCAACTCCTAACCCACTTTACTTTTCACCTACAAAATGTTTGTCCGCCCCATCTTGGAGTATGCCGCCCCTATTTCCTCTCTCCTCCGAAATTGAGCATCTCGAATCTCGTGAGCGCCGTATCCTTCGTAACATCCTTTGCCTCGATCACACCAGTCCATCTGCTTTGGTTTACTCAATATCCAAATTAGAACCACTTCGTAATAGACGATTTTTGCTCAGACAGAAGTATGGTCAACGCCTACACCCCAAGAAAAAGTATATATATCCTCTCACATAATAGCCGTCTCAATTTTAGAAGAATGCAGTGATGAAGACACCAGAAAACATTTCTCACATCTAATATCGCAGGTACTGCCAAACATTGCAGTCCACTTACACCGAATACTTCTAAGCATTAATAGCCTAAAACCATTACAAATACAGCAAGGGTTACTGTATATATTTTGATATATACAAAGAACAAGTACAGTCCCAAAATCAATTCTCACCCATCTTTTCATCTCATCATCATTAAAATCCTAATGATTATAGTCATTGTTATTATTTATAGTAAACTGTTAACTATCACAAAAATTCTGTTTTTAAAATCACTAAAAATTCTGTATCAACGATTCCTGAAAGTTGTTTCAGTTATTAAGTTTTAAAACACCTTCATCATCAAATGCTCTGCTTGATGTTAAATTGTTAATTGCTGCTACTTTAAACGTGTCCTTTTTTTATTTTATAATATAAAAAATATGTAAATACTGTTACTTCTAAAAAAATTTACTGTCTGTTATAATTGCTACCATTTTAATTAATAAAAACTCGTGGGAGCATAAGGTATCAAAAGCCGAAAAGCGCAATTGTTATGCCATCCAACAGCTCGCCCCTCGCCCTCAGCTAAGGGAATAAAAAAAAAAAATTCAATTTATTAAATAAGCTAAAAGTGAATCTCTATCCTGGAACTCGTTTAGTTAATAATAATAGTTAATCATAATAACACTTATTATTTGCTAACATTTTGTTGTTTTCTGAGAGCTGTCGTATAAGATATAATCTCGTTAACACAAATTTCCGAATTCACATTCATACAGTAAAACATTATCTGTATAGAAGTTTTTCTTAACAATAGTAACGTCTTCGGTACTTAAAACATTATCATTAGCCAAATGTAATGACTATCAACCAAATTAGCATCCAGATTTCACCAAAAAATCATGCAGGCAAGCGATGAACTGAAATTTTGTATAAACACTGGAAAATCTAACATAAGACAATACTAAAATTTTTAAGCAATCCAATTCTTTTTTTTTATATTTTTTTTATTTTGCTGTCATCAGTCTTTCGACTGGTTTGATGCATCTCCTATCCTGTGCTAACCTCTTCATGTCTACATACCCCTTACAACCCACGTCCTCAATTATCTGCTTCATATATTCTAATCTCTGTCTGCCTCTACAGTTCTTACCTTCAACTGTTCCCTCCACTAACAAATTAACCAATCCAGCATATCTCAAAATATGACCTAGCATCCTGTCTCTTCTTTCTGTAAGCTTCTTCCACAAATTTCTTTCCTCACCCATCATTTTCAAAAATCGTTCATTTCTTACTTTGTCTGTCCACTTAATTTTCAGCATTCTTCTGTAGCATCCAGGGGCGTAGCTACTATGGGGCAAAGCGGTGCAGTGCACCGGGGCCCCTACGCTCAGGGGTCCCCCAATCATAGCTCTGGGTCCCCCAAGCGCACCTCTAGGGGGCCCCCAAGCGCAGTTCAGAGGCCCTCGAGCCTTCATGGCAAACTGGAAACCTTTTTTTTTAGCTCTAGGGGGCCCCTGAAAGAAAGGAAGCCCCTCACTAAGGGCCCTCTAACTGCTCAGGGGGCCCAACAACTGCTCAGGGGGCCTAACAACTGCTCAGGAGGCCCCTAACCACAACTCAAGAGTCCCATCCTCATCTCAGGGGGCCCTTACCAGCAACAAAAGCAAAAAAAAGGTTGCCCATCTGGCCTGAGGGCCCAAAACAAATTTTTTGCACCGGGGCCCTTGTTGACCTAGCTACGCCACTGGTAGCATCATATTTCAAATGCTTCAATTTTCTATCTTTCTGGTATTCGAAAAATCCATGCTTCGCTATCATGCAGTGCTGTGCTCCACACATAGTGTTTTAAAAAGTTCTTTCTAATTCGTGGTGTAACGGCTAGCATTCTAGCCTCGCATTCGGGGGGGCGGCGGTTCGAATCGCCGTCCAGGCATCCAGATTTGGGTTTTCCATGGTTTCCCAAATCGCTCCAGGCAAATGCGGGGTTGCTTCCTTCAAAAGGCCATGGCCGAATTCCTTCCCATTCCTTGCCCCCCCCCCCCATTCTTTCCCGTCTCTAAAGACCTCGCTGTTAGAGAGACGTTAAGCAGATAAAAAAAAATTCCTAGATCAATGTTATAAATTAAAAGATTTCTCTTTTTCACGAAGGCTCTTTTTGCTAGTGCTGTTCAGCTTTTAACATCATTCTTCCTTCGGCCATCGGTTGTAATTTTGCTTCCCAAGTAACAGAATTCACTTACATCTCCTATTGCATCCGATCCTATTTTTATATTTCATCTACTGTGTTTGGTATCATTTCTGCAATATTTCATCAATTTTGTCTTGTTTTGATTTCTATTCAATCCAAAATCTTCCTTCAGATTTTTTGTTCATGCCATTCAGTAACTTCTCAATATCCTCATACTGTTCTGCTAACAAGACAATGTCATAAGAAAATCGTAGCATACTGATTTTTTCTCCCTGAACACTTATGCCACGTGAAAAAATTTTCTTTTATTTCTTTTATTGCTTCTTCTACATACAGGTTGAATATTAACGGGGATAGATTACAACCTTGTCTCACACCCTATTTAACTGATGCATGTCTCTCGTGATTCTCTACTTTTATTATAACCACTTGATTCTTATATAGTTCATAGAGTATTCTTCTATCTCGATACTTTAGACCTGACATCTTTAAAAATTTGAACATCTTGTCCCACCTAACATTATCAAAAGCTTTTTCTAAATCAACAAACGCCAAAAAAGTATCTTTGTTCTTCTTAACTTAACTTGTTTCATCTCCCTTTTTAAGTTTTTTAACCTACTTGCCCTATTCAGACTTCTAACTTTCCACGCTCCGACTCGTAGAATGTTTCTATCCCTTCTCCCTGAGTAGTCCACACCCGGAGATCCGATCGAGGGACTATTTAACATCCGGAATATTTTACACAGGAAGAAGCCATCATGAGGCTTTCGGAGGCCGTTGGCAAGCAGTGGGTGACTCCTTAAACCAGTAATCTTTCATTTGGCCAGAACCTCGGCAATGCAAACAGGGTGCACCACGTGAAGGAGAGGTTGGAATTTGGTTTGAATAGGCTAATACAATCTCTCCCTTAACCTTACACCCCACAAGCAATCCTGTATACTCGTTTTTATTTTCCTAATCAACAGAAGCTATTGAATTTAGCTACTTAGGAAGTAAAATTACAACCGATGGCCGAAGCAAGAATGATGTTAAAAGCAGAATAGCTCTACCGAAAAGAACTTTTATGGAAAAGAGAAATTTTATGGTTTCAAATATTGATTTTGAGCTAGTTGGGACAGACTTCGGGAGCTTTCTTAGTACAACACTTGGTGGATAATTTAAATTATCCTAGCACCCGGCATTTTAAATCTAATGTAGTTTCATGTTAGTATTATATTTGATTTTTGGTTCTCTATAGTTATGAAGTTAACTTTCCATTAAAACCAAGTGTGAAGCTTTCTTGTTTGTTTATCAATGCTGGGAATTTGTTTCATGATCAATTAGTAATGTGGTAGTGCTTAAATGTTGTAGTTCGATTATTAATGTTGGCATTTGTAAGGCGATGCTCTGCATGTCCATGGATTTAAGATTCCATGAGTTAATATTAAAAATAAATAAGCCTCAGCCTGTACGCCAGTTGTTGTTTTTTTTTTTTTTTTCCTGTCATTAGTCTTTTGACTGGTTTGATGCAATCATCCATCCTTTCCTATCCTGTGCTAACATCTTCATTTCTACATACCCCTTACAGTCCACGTCCTCAATTATCTGTTTCATATATTCCAATCTCTGTCTTCCTCTACAGTTCTTACCTTCGACTGTTTCCTCCACTAACAAATTAACCAATCCTGCATGTCTCAAATATGACATACCAACCTGTCTCTTCTTTCTGTATGCTTCTTCAACAAACTTCTTTTCTCACCCGTCTTTTCCAAAACTCGTTCATTTCTTACTATGTCTGTACACTTAATTTTCAGCATTCTTCTGTAGCACCACATTTCAAATGCTTCAATTTCCCTTTTTTCCGGTATTCCTAAAGTCCATGTTTCGCTACCATAAAGTACTGTGCTCCACACAAATAGTTTTAAAAAGTTCTTTCTAATTCCTATATCAATATTTGAAATTAAAAGGTTTCTCTTTTTCATGAAGGCTCTTTTTGCTAGTGCTATTCATCTTTTAACATAATTCCTGCTTCGGACATCGGTTGTAATTTTACTTCCCAAGTAACAGAACTCACTCACTTCTCCTATTGCATCCGATACTATTTTTATATTTAATCTACTGTGATTGGTATCATTTCAGCTACATTTCATCACTTTAGTCTTGCTTTGATTTATATTCAGTCCAAAATCTTCTTTCAGTATTTTGTTCATGCCATTCAGTAACTTCTCAATATCCTCAGCCCTCTCTGCTAACAAGACAATGTCGTCAGCAAATCTTAGCATACTGATTTTTTCTCCCTGAAAACTTATGCCACATGGAAATTTTTCTGTGACTTTCTTCATTGCTTCTTCTACATACAAGCTGAATATTAACGGGGATAGACTACAGCCTTGTGTCACAACCCTTTTTAACTGATGCATGTCTCTCGTGACTCTCTACTTTTATTTATAGCCACTTGATTCTTATATAGTTTATAACGTATTCTTCTATCTCCATACTTTAGACCTGACTTCTTTAAAATTTTGAACATTTTGTCCCTCCTAACATTATCAAAAGGTTCCGAATACAAAATAAAATAGCAGTATAGAGTTTTCACCCTTTCATCCCACCCAACCAAGCACCCACTACAAAACCTAACATTTCATCCATTCAACAAATTGATTTTAATTTAATTTAATTTAATTGCAATGGAGCACACGCTCCGGTGGAAATTTCCCTACACACCCAACTTCGCCCTTGATTCCACCCGGACAACCATGATAAATATGCTGTATGTACATATTTATACCGTCTCCACCTGTTTATTCTGCCTTTCCTATAATTACTCGTAGTTGTTTCTTGAGCCTACTGGTATTTAGTTTGCTCCGTTTACTTCTTTAACCTTCTCTAGTATTAGTTTATACCATTAAATGATTTTGCTACTGAACTTAATTTAAGCCAAATGTGAAATACTTGTTGTATACTGTTAGTTTGCCTAAGGTGAAAATTATTTATTATAAATACCTTCAATGGTGTAAGAGAAGACTTGACAGCCCTAATCTTGCCACGCCTGGATAAACCTTTAAACATTTAACAAATATTGACGGCGACCGTGGAGGTCTATGCAACTACATGTGAAGATTTTTTCAAGAGGCATTGAATATCACAACCAAACGATCGTGGCATGGCTTTAAAATAGATATATGTATCCCATCTTTGTTGTTGCATCTTTTGGACGTTATAACCACGCAGCCTTATTGTCGAGGTAAACAACCACACAATTCTATATTCTTAATGTTATATTAGAGGGCAGTTACTTTGGATTATGCCCATACATCAAGTGATACACATATGGACTTTGACCTAAAGGGCCTATTACCAATCACTCTTTGGCTTCCAGCAAACATTTCTAGTAACAGGTACCTCTATTGACAACTCCTCACCCTTTTTATATTTTCCTCCGGTTTTTTTTTTTTTTTTTTTTTTTTTTTTTTTTTTTTTTTTGAGAAATCCTATAAACTAATCGTGAGTCGTAGCAGTTTGGCATTTGCATTGTCTGCAGCAACCATGGTGTAATATTAGATGCAGATTTGCCAATTGTATGTGTATTTTTTAGGTTATATTATAGTTTATTTATGATTTTATCTAGTAGATAAGTAGCGGAAATTTGATGCTTGGAAGTAGTAAATTTTGGACAGCACTGTCAGTCATTTTGGGATCGTGCCAGAGCGTGTTACGGAGTATGATTCCCGCCAGGTAAATTCAGTAAAATTCACTCGTTGATTAATCCGGTAAGCGGATCTTCAACTATCCTCCACGATTTACTTTAAAGACATATTTCCAAAGTATAATTAACTTATGCGTCAAATAGTAATATTCGGAGGTTTCAAAATGGTGAGCTTGATTTTTGATCATACGGGAGATTTAATTAAATTTCTTTGTAGGGATCTGAAGTAGGGATTCACCAATCAGTCTCCTCAAGGGAGCAGGGGGTCCGAGCTTTCTATGGACTGTAATAGTGCGCAGACATAATTTCTTTCCAGGTATTAACCTGTTAAATGGTAAAAATCAGGGATTATGTTTCAATTGCGATTTACAAAATTCGAAAACTATGTGACAGGAAATTCGGTGAAAAAGTTGGAACATTTCTGGAATACAAATAGCTAACTGCGAATGTGGAGGGCTTTGAAAGTGATCTCAAACAGTGTCACGTTGTCATCGAGCTCGGTAAATTGTCTGTACGACTTAGTTCTGGCTTCCACTACAGAACTGCATATCTTCGTAAAAGGGCGCCATCATGTTGTACCTAGATTTTCATTGGTTGTTTGTCTTCTGCTAGTTTTGTGAAGCAATGAGTAGCAGGTGTGTGAGGCACTGCAATTCATACTTAGAAATATACTGTGATTTCGTTCAAAAAAAAAAGAATAGAATGAAATCCTAGTAAATATGTATTAACCAATGTATCGATGGTATGGAACCAAAAGTGAAACCATATTTTCTATGGATTTTCAGTAAAAATAAAGAGCCAGTACTAATCCTTCATGTCGGTTTCCGCGACAGACCTTGTTAATTAGGAATTAATTATCCTAATTAGTTAACTCCAAGACACAATAATCTTACAATGGCCTTACCCTTATTTGTGGCGCTCGGCAAAGTTCCGTGGTTCTTCACCCTAGATCTCATTAATAGTTTTATGCTCTGTTCTCATTAAATCATTCTACATGGTGTTAATTCACAAAACACGCTAATAGTAACCAGCAAACAGTTAAAGCGACTAAATAACCAATAAGGAGAGTTTTATTTTGTATTTTCTTTGCTATATTAAACTCAGAATCTAATGTAAACATGCTACCCAGAAAAAAAACTTCATCAGCGACAAAGAAAAGAGACGACTTTATATTCCCGCCCGACTATCCACATTTCGTTTCTCAATGGCTTCCCGAAATCATTACATGAAAACGCCGGAATGGTTCCTTGAAAGTTTACAGAATTCTCCACCGACTTGCTTTCTTTGGGATATTCATTTTTTGCATCCTCTAATCATAATTGACATCTACCATAAATGTGTTTAGGTTTTGCGTCCTATTATTTTTTTCAGAACGACTAATGTAGGCTCGCCTTATACCATTTGTATCCGTCTTCGCCCTGTAAGGAAAAAAACTCATCCTTTTCATTTTCTTAACAATTAGACCTCCCTCACTTAGTTAACAGTGATTATGATTTGAAATACTTTTAAACACCTTATTTGTAGCGAACGTTAAATCTCTCAACTCTATAGTCAACTTTCTCCATGATTTCTAGTTTTTTGCCCATCCCTTTCACTGTTCTTCACATTATCGACATTTTGTTTATTCTCCTTGCTCCTGGTCGTTCTCCGTTCTCATTATACCTGGTCACCCGGTACCTTCCCTTATATAAATCAGTCATTAATTATCTTCTTCTTCTCCCTGTCCGATATTAGGCCTGGTGGCCTGTTACGGTCTCAATCCATCTTCTTGGTGGTCTTACTACATCTTTATTTTAGTTTTCATGTTGCTACAATAAATATGGGGTGTAAGGTTTTGGGAGACACTATATTATCCCTTCGAACCAAATGTCAACCTCTCCTTCATGTGGTGCACCCCGTTTGCATGGACGAGGTTCTGGCGACTGAAAGATTCCCAGTATAGGGAGTCAACCACTGCTTGCCAACGGTCCCTTAAAGGAGGGCGGAAGAGTAGGTAGCGGTTCAGGGCACCCTTTTGCACTTGGGATTCGAAACGGCGGTTAAGGACGGAAGAATCAGAAATAATCAACGGCATGAGGGTGCACAAGGCAACGGGAAGCCACTGCATTAAAGACCCTAAGGTTATCCCGAGGCCACGTAATCATCTCAAGAAGGAAAACTGCATCAAACCGGTCTAAGGAGTGATGAAAGCAAAAAAAAGAAAAAGAAGCAATAAATACATTCATAAGCATTTTCCGTCTGTTCCTAGGTACGTTTGTCACAAGGCAAAGGCCGAAATGCTCCCTGTTCTTTGTCTCTCCAACCCTACCCACCTCTGAAAAATTATGTTTTAAGAAAAAGAAGTTGAGGAAATGTTTTTATAGGACAGGGTAGCTGGTTTCAGGAAAATAATCAGGACTGGATTTGATTAGATACTATTGCATGATTTAATAAAATATTTATTTACATTACCTCGGTTTACAACGATTGATACCTGCGTTTTCTTATAGACATTCCGAGAAATAATATTTTGCATTGTGCGCGTGAAGGTGGCCGTAATTATTTTGAGCTGGTAGTAAGGAAGTGATTGTTCTATTAGATCAGACGTCTTCGCTCCAGAGATAATGCTCTCGTAAAGTCTCGCAGATATCGCTCGCCACTCTGCCGGAAGAGACTAATTCGGTGGATGAAACAGTCGTTAAAAGGCAACGGTGCTTTTAAAACTCGAAGGAATCGTGGAGTGGTCTCTAATTGGAAGGAAACCGCACAGCGAGCTCTCTCGTCTAGTAGTCACTCAAAGTTGTGCTCGCTTTTATTTCTTAAGTAGCGAGATAAATACTGCCCGTAATAAAAGGACCGGAGTTTGAAAAAATCCACTCTGTAATCTGCGTTCCGAAAGACTTAAGTATGTATCGGGAATCGTTTAGGATAAATCTGGGGCACTTTTGTGCTACTGTTGCCAAATCCTAAAAGCTCTGTTGACTGTTGGTAAAGTTAGTTTTGCTGGTATGGAGTGTGGGGTACTTTTATCGCCATCCTATGTAGCTGCTGTTGTATGGACATACGACGGGTATTCACCTGCCGAGCGTGGTGGGTGAACGGTTAACGTTCTGGCCTCGCATTCGGGAGGACGCGGGTTCGAATCCCCAACCGGGGCATCCTGATTTGGGTTTTCCATTGTTTCTTCCAAATCACTCCAGGCGAATGCCGGGATCCTTCATTAAAAAAGGCCATGGCCGAATTCCTTCCCGTTCCTTGTCCCCAAATCCCATCCGGCCTCTAATAACCTTAGCCGTCGACGAGACGTAAAGCCATAAGTAATAAAAAAAATAGGTATTCGCATGTGCGAATATACCGTCGAGAATAATAATAAACTGTTAAAGCCCTAGAAAATTAGATGCAGCTAAGCTAAATCTCGCATGACACTTGACAAAAGGTATTAGATATAATCTGGAGGGATTGTCGTCACTAGCCTGATGATGCTCATCAACCTCATCATTTTCCTTTCGAGTTCTAACTGCCTGTAACGGTCAACCTACACCCACCAGTTTCTTGATCAACGTGAAATGAAGATCAATGCAAAGAAGATTCAGTTTATTTGGTGGCCAGATAAAAAAAAAATAAACGTTGTTCATGGTGAAATAATTACCTATTGAAGACCTGAAAACATAAATACGGTTACTGTGGAAAGAACGGCCAGTAGAAAAAACTGTTAATTCTGGTTGAAAATATGACTAACTGCTTGCTTGGAGTTTACTCTTCAAGGAAAAGTGTACACTAAGGCTGCCCAACCAGTTTTGGAGATGGGCCATAATTTCGATTCTAAGTTTGCCTGCGGGCCACATACCACTTGTCTATTGTTACAGTAGATATTTAGATATAACAAAAATATAAGTAACAGTTTAATTACAATTAAAAAGAAAAAACCTTCAATGAGACCTTTACAGAGTTTAAAAAAAAAAATAATAATATCTAAAATTAAAAAACATCAACGGGACCATTGTTGAGGTTTTCTTGCTAGCAGAGTCTAGAGTCTAGACCACAGTTTGTTGGCGGGCAAATTGAAAATGCATGAACTTCGTGGCCCGTGGGCATGGGGTTGAGCAGCCTTAGTGTATAGAAAAGCCGTAAAATAAGTAACAAAGACGTAATGCGCTCCGAAACAAACGTTTACACACATTACTGACTTAGCGTTAATAGATGTCTTGAGTCACCTGTGACGTAATTATAGTCAGAATTTGGCATGGCCACTGCCTTCTTCACTCAAAATCCACTAAGCAGCATGGAATAATAAAAGTCATTCTGGGTCCCAGACCATTGCTGGAACATGGTGGTACAGAATGGGACCCACATTTTGGGAATCAAATACAGGAGTTGGGTAAGTTACAAAGATGGACTGCTTGATTTTTCTGCTTGCTGCCCCCGTTCCCTTAACATGACCATGCTACTTTAATTTTGCCTTCTCCATCTTCTAACCACTTCCTTTGGGGTTATATCCTTAACTATGTCATTTCTTGTATCTCCCTTATTCTTAGCACTGTACTGCTTCTGAAAACTTTCATGCCATGTACCTGTATCTTGCTGTTTGATTATAAGGCACCTAGAAGTATTGAAGGGGAGCGGAGATGTTCTCGTTACATATTGGATTACACTCCTTCCCATTATTAACAAAGCCTTGAAAGTTCTCCCACGGTAATATCGCTAAAGATGCGAGGCAATTTTCGTTGGTGTACAGCCGAATGAAGTAGCGGAACCGCATCGTTTCGACATCTAGCTTCGCCGTCTTCATCAGATCTGGTAAACCTACCGTCGGCGACAATCTTACAGAACACTATTAAGACATCGGCTGGACAACCTGTGAGATAACAACCACAGTAATAATTAAGTAAAAAAATGATTTGTGTAAATGAGATATTAAAACACATGGTGAAATGGCTTCAGCATTAGTATTAAATAAATGTATAAATAAATCAGGTTGGCTAACCTGTAAGATAAGACGAATCGTGATATTGTCGCTGAGATAAGTGAATAAATGTGTGTTTGGTTGTTATGGAAAAAGTGTTGAGTCTGCGAACTAGAGACTTTTTAATTAAATGATTAACAGAATGTATTAATAAACGGTTAAATGCACTGGTGGAATTGAAGTTGAAAAAACGTGAGAAGAACTGTTTATTGTCAAGGCACCTTTCATTCGTCATTTTGAATGTGAGTCCAAAATGCATTACGGGCTATATCTAACAGAAAATAAATAATACAATAACCTTGCTAACCGCATCATTTCGCCGGGGAATTATCCACTAACACATCGTCCTTGCTGATCACCTTCACTCCGGAAGCGTATTTCACACAATATTTTTGTTCCGCCATTCCTTTGTTTAGCGGTTCATTTTCTGTTGCTCACCATTAGCCCTCTCTGACTGCCGCCATTTTCCGTGGCCGGGGAACGCGTAACGCCTCTGGCGGAGTGATTCACAGTGACAACGTTCCGCTTGGGAAGGAGAGGAGAAAATCCTGCAAAAATTCTGTAAAAACGTAATCGCATTGTGTTCCGCGCTCCTGCAGGGTGATGCTCCCCCGGAATCAAACTAGATGGGCCCGGCCTCCGTTCTACGTGTTTTGCGGAGCGCTTGCAAGAGACCACTCTTTTTATTAATTTATTTCTCTCGCAGCTAGCTTCCCGCCGGGAATATAACGGAGTTTTAT
>JARYHS010008075.1:168058186-168082213 GCA_031002005.1 Vandiemenella viatica
CAGAAGAAGTGCTAAGATTAGTAAGAAATAAAGTAGTACACAGTTAAAAATTCTGTGTTAAAGGATTCCAAATAGAGACAGACTGGCAAATGAACGAATCCGGAAGAAACGGTAAAGGTAGTGGGTTTTCACAGTTTTGAAGGCGTATTCCTGTAAGATTAGCGGAAGAACTGCGCATGCCTGTTTCCTGACCGTAGGCACTAGAGTGGACGTGCCGTGGTAGCGACACGGTTCGGTCCTTTTTCTTTACCTTCCCGTGGAGTTTCCCCCACGGTACTCATTTGATAGCAGGCTGAGTGGGCCTGGGGGCCGCTCTGGCGTTCAGCTTCGAGGAAATATCCTCGGCCTCATCGGGGATCGAACCCCGGTCGTCCGGGCCGCAACCAGCGGCTCCACCGCGTAAGCGACGTGATCGCCCGAATCCGGAAGAAGTCATCCATAAATTAAGTAACACGAATTTAATCAGAGGTTTTTTTTTGTCGCGTGATGTCTCCGTTTCATGACCCTGCCCACACCCCTCCCTATGATATCACAAATTTTGCAATTTTAAATTTTGAACTTGAGTAAAACATGACTTTCATCGTGACATCAGAGCCCCTCCACCCTCATTCAAACCTCCCCACTCCCACCCTCTTTCTCACGTCATGTGACACACTCCCCGTGACATCACCCTGATAGGTATTTGTTTTTTTTTTATATAATTACTGCGGAGAATTACTTTTTAGTTAGGTTTTTTTTCCACGAGCTCTACAATACACATAGAAGAGGAAAACGATTCGAGCAAAGATATTAGGCGTTAGTACAGAAATGTTCCAGCGATTAACTCACAAAGAAAAATTCTGACAACTAACTACTCGTCTCTACCAATAGCTTATACGAGTATAGTCGCTACAGAAATGTCCAGACTAATACCGACAAATCCGTTCGATATTTCTCGAAAGGCGACAATTCAGCTAACAATCAAAATCACATTAAAACAAAGAAAATTAATACAACATCATCACAATCATCATGAAACACAGGGAAATTAAAATTAAAGATATTTGCACACAAAATTATCAACATAAACCAGTCCAAACAATTGAGAATTGTCCTCCAAACATCGTGACTCACACCATCACTTACAATTACAGACTCTTAAGCAATGTTTCATGCATAATACTGCCCTTGAACATCTTAGATAGTATTTACATAACTTGTCATCATAAAACAATATTCATTTACGTGACAAATATACACAAATTCACAATTGATATATACAAAACCATAATTAATCAACTCCCACCTTGCTATACATAATTCTTCAAATAACATTTCACACAAAGGTTGGGTCCGAGGTCTGTTTCAATATTAAATTTAGAACTTGATGATAACAACACTTCTAACTTGATGTCACGAAAATTATCACCCCCTCCACCCCATCTTTCACGCCATGTAACCGCTTAACGCACGACCTAATTAATGGATTGCCACTAAGGATTTGGTTTTTCACTCGCAAGGCACAGAACCCTTTTTAAAAAAGTAAAATTCGTTTAAATCGTGGTCGTCGTCGCCTATTATTTCGGTCGGTTTATTTGCGGCGCGGCGCTCCCTTTCAGCGGCCAATATGCAAGATGGCCGTCCCCAGGGCGCCGCGCACTCCCGCTGATTGCAGCACCGACCAATCCCCGCAAAGTGGCGGCGCGCGACACCTGCTGTCGCCGACTCTCTATTTTTGAGCGCCTCCGCCGTCCATAAATCATCGGCGCAATCCGCCGAATCGCGGCGTCTGACGACGAACGTCTTTGTTGTCAGACCAGTCAGTCACTAACTTCACGCAACAACCTGCCCGGAGTAGCTGAGTCGTCCAGAATCTATTGCTGTCCTTTTTCATGACTGCTTTGGCCTCCAGCATCCGGATATTGGTGGATAATCACAACCTCAGTTTACAATAAATCTTAAAAGCAAGAAATCAAAGTGTTGGAGTAGAAAATACTTTATTAAAAGAGGTGGAAGTAAATATGGGAGTGCCACAGTGTAGTGTATTGGGGCCGTTGCTGTTCATTATTCTAATGAATGACTGTGTTGATGGGTTACGGTCAGAATCTAGGTACTCTGCGGATGCCGTAATAGTATACAATAGCATCAAAACTGGTGAAGACTGTGAACGGTTGCAGGGTGACCTGGATAGAATATCTAACTGGGTAGGACAGCATGCAATGAAAATAAATGCCAAGAAAGTCATCTTATTAAGTATACAGATAAAAAACTAAAGGTTAATTATGATTATAGGGTGGGGTCAGAATTGCTTGTTGAAAGCATGAAGTGTAAATATCTTCGCATAATGTTTGATAACAAACTCAATTGGGCAGAGCACATTGAGCAGATGGAATCAAAAGTTTACAAAATCCTACATTTACTAGAGAGGGTGATGAGGGGATGTACCAAAGAAGTTAGGGAGTTGGATTACAAAACTTTGGTCAGACCTTTGGTTGAATATGGTGGTGTAGTTTGGAACCCACATTTTAGCTATCAAATACAGAAGTTCGAACGTGTGGAAAGAAGAGCAGCTACATTTGTTTGTGGAAATTATCGCAAGATCCAGTCGGTAACTGATATGATGAAGAGCTGGATTGGGACTCACTGGAGGAAAGGAGGAGGGTGAAAAGAGTGCTGGGATGTACAGGGCATATGATGGTGATGGAGCTTGGAGGAATATTCGTCAAAGTATTAAGGATAGTTCATGGAAGGGGAAAGGCGACCATGACCACAACCTTGCGCTCGATTTCATGCATAAGGAAGTGGGAAATTTTCTTTTGTTGGTAAGAGTGTCATAGATTGGAAAAAATTGCCAATTGAAGTGATGAATAATTTACCAAAAACGCTTAAGGAATTTAAAATTAAAATTTGCAAATCAGAAAAGTAGATCGGGAAGAAATTTAACATTCCAATTATAAAGAAAACAAATGTATAAAGGGGGTAAATAGAATGCTAGGGGAATTGACACCGAAGCGTTAGCTCCATCGCAATTAAATTAATAATAAATAATAATCTACTGCAGTGGTTCCCAATTAATTTTTTCCCGAATACCACTTCAATAATGAAGCTCAAGCTTGTGTGCCCCTTATAGCTGAAATGATAAATAAAAAATGAAACCAGCTTTCAAGATTTATTGAATTTTAATACAGCAACAAGCACCACAAATAACCAACGAATGTCAAAAGTGTTGTTATAATAATTCTAATATAAACGAAAATCATGAATGTTTATTCAAACTTAATAGGTAAATGTGTACGTACTCTTTGTACAAATCTGAGAAATTTGGTTGCTGTTTATGAGGTTCAACCTTAAATCATCTTCGAGTTGAAATCGGTGGCGATGTCTGGTTTTCATGTTTGTCATTGCAGAAAATATGTTCTCGGAAAGGTACATCATGCAAAGTGGTAGCAAAAATGTATTACTGCTTTAATAACGTGATAAACGTCTTTTATTTAACCACAGCATTACAGTAATATAATTCAAATACACACACACACACACACACACGCTGTAGTGGGTGCCTTAGTGGGCAAACTACGTTACAATTATCTTTCATACCTCTATGATTAATAAAAGGGGATTTTTAATTTTTATGAAGGAGTGAAAGTTTATTAACTTTTGCAAGAATCTCGATGTTAGTTGGAATTTAGGAAAAATTGTTCACAATATGACATTTATTTTCTTATCATTGGCGATTACAAGTCTGAGCGAATTTACCGTTAACATTAACACAAATTGGCAAAATCATAAAAGCAACGCTCAGAGGTACAATTAGCCGTCATGAGCAAACAAACAATTGTATATTTACTTTTAAATATATCTCAGAATCAAAATGCAAGAAATAATGACAATTGGAAACAATGAAAACAAGTTATGACGACCTCAGACAAAGGTATCACAATACTGTGACTTTACAGTTAAAAAGAAAATCATGGGCGCCACGAATGAACAATATATCATTCGAAAATAACTAGTTCTGGCAAATTATGCCGCTAGCTCAGGGGTTTTTCAATTACAAAGTTAGAACATGGATCTATCCTCTCAAAGTCGTTTAAGGATTCAGTTTCACGGAATGCACAGTCAGATGGCTTGGTCGTAATAAGTTACCATTGTAGTTCTGCGTCTGATGTACGGTGACCGGAGTATAGCGGACCCACGGTATGTGAGATTATCTCACACGGTGGCTTACAGACACGTCCTGTCTGTTAATGCGCATCATCGCATTACTGGCGGTGTCGCCGTGATAAGCCTGCTCCGGCAAGCCGGCCGTCAGAAGTCGTACAGCGGCAGATGGCGAGAGAAGCCAACTTTCCAAGTCCACCTCAGACTAGACTCGCCTAGAATCGAATGTAGAATGTCCAGCTCCTCGCTCTTCGGTCCACGAGGAAAACTTCTGGCTCAACCCCCTTGAAGTCTCGAAGATCACATTCAACAGAAATTCCCAGGATTTTAAGTTATACGCTCATTTGGATTGGATCTTCAAGTCGGCACCTAATGTCACGTGATATCCCCGATATCTGATTTGCCCCGCTCATATCACAGAGGTCGGACATATTCGGCTAAGTTCGCCGGGGTGAGAGCACATTCGGGTGTCGGGCGGCAGGCATTTCCCGCCGGTGAGTGACCCTGTTGACCACCTCCCCAGGAGCAGAATGTGTGGCCGGCAAAACCCCAGATCCGCGACTTCCTGTCGCCATGGTTCGGGAAGACCACGATTAGCTTCAAGCCTACGCAGCTCAATAACTCTTTAATATTCGCTTTACCAAGATACACTGTATGTTCACCATTTCATTACAGTCCTCACTTGGAATCTTGCGTACTTTATAAAATTACAACAAAAATCTATTTAGGTGGTCGCCCAAGATTTATGTAAATTACTCTAACATTATAACATATATAATAAAAAATGCACCTTGTAACGTGGCGACAGCGCGTCACGTTACAACGCAGACTCACAGACACAAAAATACATACACACACACACACACACATACACACACACACACACACACACACACACACACTTAGTTTGATTGTCTTAAAATATATTTTCGCGGTAGTAATGTTTGACTAATTTTTTAAATTACATTGTGATTACAGTAGCCGAGAGATTACTGCGCGTAACCCTTGAAGTGACATCACGTACCCTGGGTACGCTTACCACTAATAGGGAAACACTGATCCACTGCATTCTGGATGGTTGCGAATTAAAGTAACACAGAATTTGGCTAACAGTTTACCAGGGAACTCTCTGAATGGTTCTTTCAGTTAACGCTGATTGCAATTTAATCAATTAATTCTTCAATTAACAGATTTTCGCAGTCTGTTCGCACAGGTTATTTTACCTTTCACCAAAGTATGACATTTAGCGCAGCTTCAGAATTGATCATGAGTCAATGAATTACTAAGATTGCCGAATCAATTTTCATCTCACTTTTATTCCGTATAAATTTTCAATAGCAAACACGCAAAAACTCAAAACAATTACGAGCACTACTTCTGCTCGGCATGTGTGCGCGTTTAAATAAGTGCCAGATAAACTTCCAGAACACAGTAAAAAAGTGGTCACAGAGTTTCTACAGCGCTAACGAAACGCATCTGCCATTATAAGCATTTGTTATAGTTGCAAGACAGAAAAAAACAAAAAACAGTCATTAGGAAACTCTTTAAAATGGAAATTAACGCTATTTACAAGCATTTTAACAAACAAAAAGAAAAAAAAGGGGTAATTGACCACTCAAAATAGCTGAAAATCGTCCTCAAAACACCGTGGCTTATATAAAACATTCATGATTACAAGTTTTAAATCATATTCATACATTGCACTACTTCCCATCATATTTCGCGCTTACACAGTTTCCTTCCGTAAAAGCAATATGCATTCACATGAAAAATATACAGATCCTATTTTACCACTTCATCTCTCTACATTTAATCTTAAGATTAAAATCATTAAAGGGCTGTACCTGGGGCTGTTACAAGTTTCTTATTGACAAAGCTTTTTTATTACACCTAACGTCTGCTCAGATATTCACATACACATATGCCCCATGTATCTTAGATTACGCAACATTCACAAGCTTCAACTTTCACTTTCCCCATCACCCCTCGCCGTTGCTGCTGCATTTTCTTAAGGCATACATTTTCTAATATCACCCTTCACTTTAAATCTTTGCTGACAGTGTCCTTATCCAAAAATTCTTCTTAACATCTCTCCCAGTAAATCCTTCCGTTTATCTGAACTATTTTTTTTTTTTTTTTTTTTTTTTTTTTGCTAACTGCTATACGCCTCGTCGACGTAGAAGTCATAAGAAAAAGAAAGGTCTGGGGGAAAGGAACGGGAAGGAATCTGCCATGGCCTCTTTCAAGATACCCATCCAGGCAATAAAAAAAAAAAGTCGGGAAACCAGAACAAAATTCTCTATAGAATGTATGTACAGCGGTCGAATTAAAATACAATAAATAACGCAAAAATGATTCAAACAATGTAGAAACGCACCCTGAAATTTGATATTGTCGCATATGATAACTTATTCATATTTCTCGATCCTCACGTGCACAAAATCTGTGAATGTGAGTTTTTGAAACATAAACATGGAGAGACGAGGAATTAGATAGAAATGCAATCTTCATATCTTATAGAAACAGCAGTACTATGTCCCATAACATGTATATCCCACGAAAGTAGGACGCAGTGTCTTATATGTTTAGTTTCGTAATACAATTACTAAGCTATATGGCTTTAATATGTGCCAACTTGTCAAGCAAGCAAATTACTTAAAGGTGTTCTCACGAAAACTATTGAAGCTAGCATAAACAACTGAAAATCAGCTGTAGTTGAACCAATATTCCAGGTATCTTCAGCTAATTTCTAAACATGAAGCCGCGATCAATTTAACAAGTCCAATTTTCGTCAAATTAATTCGGAAGTGACTGAATAAACGTCTAGCAAATTTACACTATGGAAGAAAGAAAACAGTACAAATGTGCACAAGAAGAAAAACTAACAGCGCTAGGGCGGCCAGTGAGCTATAACGCTAAGGAAGGACACCGGTTTGAATCCCGGTCCGGCCGTCCATATTTCGGTTTTTTATTGTACGCCTGTCACTCCGTCCTCTGGAAAGCTGCTTTTGTCGATTTCCAGGGATCCATGGAAAGCGACTTCCTTTTTATTGACGCCGAAAGGTCCTCTGCTTCATCGAAATAGTCGGAATGTAATAAGTTTTTAGGGACAAAGTACGTTGCTACGTTAAAAGATATTTCGTCATAGGAGACAGGGCATTTAATTTAAATGATAATTCATATAAGGCTTAGAGGATCAAGAAAGTGGTGCTAAAATCCACCAGGGATTGTACCAAAACTAACGAGTAACGATTCGATAGTAGCGAGTACTTATTGGTTTACTAACGAATATATACGGGTACACAATTTCTCGTTATTTTTACAGCTGTACAGTCTGTTGCTGTTAATGTTAGTCGCGATGTAATTATCACTGGCATCTTGAAGCAAACCAACTTTGATTTAGAGGGAAATTGCAATATTTCCAGTGCCGGATCTAGGGAGGTGCAAACCGGGGCAGTTTACCCGGGCGGCAATTTCAAGGGGGCGACAAAATCGTCTTTAATAAGCGGTAATACATGTCGCGGTGACAATTTCGGTGGCAAAATCATGTTCCAAGGGGCAGTATTCTCTCAATTTTTGCCCCGTATCGAAAATTCGTAGATCTACCACTGAATATTTCTTTACACAACCAATTGTTTCTAAGTACATTCTGCTTGGTAGTATTAATTACATGTAGGTCGAAAAAAGCCCCCTTAAAATGGTTTTTGTTACAACTAATTCTATCGGAAACTCGCAACCCCATTAGGAGCTCCCGTGGACCGCGGGTAGTGAGTCGCCGGCACGGTGCAGCGGCTCGCGAGTCACGTGTGGGCTCTCTCTAATGAAATAAATCGCCTGCAGCCGCAGCTGGCGTGAGCGGCATTCTGCGGCTCTCATGAATAAGCATCGGCGGCGGCAGATCAGTGGCAGCGGCGGCAGATCACAGCCATTGCCGCTCGCGCAACTCACTGGCATAGCTCACGTTCCATCAAAGTAACAACAGTAAAGGACACAGGAACAAAAATCCATATAAAAAAGCGGAAACAATAAACTGAACAACCGAAATAGAACATTATCAGAGTACCACAGGGCAGCGTATTGGGACCATTGTAATTCATTTCACGTTGTCATACTAGTTTTTTGTCAGGGACGTAATGACCTAGACGTTGACGATCCCTAAAGCCCTAACAACGACAAAACATCACTGATCAGCCAAAACATTATGACCACCTGCTTATTGGTGTGTTGGTTCATCTTTGGAGTACAATACAGCAGCGATTCCGCGTGGCATGGATTCGAAAAGTACTTCTTAGGCTTCCTGAGTTGTCTGGCACCAAAGCACAGGTCACGCAATTCCCTTAAATTACGGACCGGTGGTTTGTGGGCGGGGCTGCTGGGGACAAGTATCCGGAAACGGCGAGGCTGGTCGGCTGTTCGCGTGCTACTGTAGTAAGCATCTATGCAGAGTGGTTGAAGGACGGTGAAACCACGACTGGGCGAAAAGGTGGTGGACGTCCACGCCTCGTTACAGACCGTGGAGGTCGGAGGTTTGCCCGCTTTGTAAAGCTGGATAGGTGGTGATCTGTAGTAGATCTGACACCATAGAACAATGCTGGTGCAGGCACAAGTGTTTCGGAGCACACTCCACTCTCAGATCACCTACTATCCCGCTTACAGAACGGGCAAGCCACCGACCTCCCGAACTGGATAAGACGTGGTCGTCAACCACCTTATCGCCAGTCATGGTTTCACCGCCCTTCAACCACTTTCCATGGATGCTCACTACAGGAGCACGCGGAACAGCCCGGACTAGCCTCGCCGTTTCCGAGATGCTCGGTTCAAGCACCACGCCCATAAGCCACCGGTCCGTAATTAAGGGAATTGCGTGGCCTATGCGAAGACGCCGGGCCAGACAAACTCCGAATCCTAACAAGGAATTTTTGAATGCATACCACGCATCATAATGTTCTGGCTGATCAGTGTATATGCTCTTCGTTATGATTGAATGATGGTGTGAATGATTTCAGAAGTTGTGTTGTTTCCAGATGACATATGTTATATAATACGATCGAAACGGTACAAGACTGTAAACAGCTGCAGGGTAATCTGGATGGGATATCTAATTAGTGGCTGATCATCGGATAAAGATAAATATGTACAAAGAAGAATCAGCTTATTAGGTACACCGATAAAAAAACAAACAAACTAATGGCTGCTTATGATTATACAGTGGGAAAGGTATTGTTTGTTGAAGACGTGGAATCTATCTCTAGCATCGCATTGACAACAAACCCAATTGGACGGGACACGCTGAACAGTTAGTAGGAAAAGGTATCAACGGGATTAGAGGTTACACTTATTGTAAAGAGTAATGAGAGAAAGTATCAGAAAACTAATGGAACTGGGCCACAAAACTTTGGTCAGACCATTGCTTGGCTATGGGAGTGTAGTTTGCGACTCACATTTTTGGTATCAAATACAGGAGTGGAGGGGTGCAGAGAACGGCTGATACATTGACTCTGAATATTGCAGCAGTAATTGATATGATAAAGGAGCTGGAACGGGATTCGTCGGAAGACAGAATAAGGGTGAAGTGAGTGATGAGAATGCACAAAACATATATTGGCTATGAGGCGTGGAAACATTTTGGTACAATAATTAAGAGACGGCATGGTAGGGTAAAAGTTACCATGACCACAAGCTGGCCTATGTTTCAGGTATAATGGGGTGGGAAGATTTTCTTTCGTAAGTAAAGAACTCAGGGATTGGAATAAATTTCCGAGGGAAGTGATAAATAATTTACCAAAACGCTGAAACAATGCAAAGTTGAAATTCGTCAAGGATAAAAGTAGGAGGGTGTAGGAAAGAGGGAAGATGGGTGCCGGTAAATTGCACCCGAGCGTACGCTACATTCAAAATAGTAAATTAAATTAAAAAAAAACAACACAACCAGATGTCAGCCACACTTAACCCATCCAACAAACACGTCTAAAATATAGCTCATTTCATACTCGGGATATTAAAAATGGCACTCAATGGCACATTCCAACAAAACAGACGAACCACATCACCAAAATTTGCAAGAAGCAGGGCACCAACATCGGACAGACACGAAGATAGTTTCAAACAGCCAAAGAATACATGAGAACACCAAAGTATCGTAACCATTACACATTTGCCAAAAAATTTACAATTTATAATTTACAATAGACAGGTTTTCCCAAATTACTCCTCTGTGCTACATCTGGCTGTTAATTTGGTTCTACTCGGGACACGCTTTGTGGAAAAAGCTACAAACCCTATGAAACTATCGTAAATAGTCAGTAATAAACAAGCAGCATATCGTAAATTTTTAGAATTAAGTCGAAAGTGAGGCTGATAATGCCTCCAAAAGAAGTGAAACACATGCGGTGGCAATAAACAGTCGCTTGGCGTTTTTTTTAGTAACAATTAATTAAATAACAATATCTATGGTTGCTAGATCCAGTACTCCTACTCTGAAAGAAAAAAAAATACCATAACTAAAAATAGTATACATGAATTTTCGGAGTAACGTATGGCCGTAGCGACGGTGAACGACATTGTATTGTGTTGCAACTTTTTAGCTCTAAAGATTTTCGAAATCATCTGCAGTTTCCGTTAAGTTCCTTTAACACAAAAATGAGCTAGACCACAGCTCAAAATCCATACAGTAAGCTAGATATCGAGGAATTCTCGATTCTAAAACAAAAGTACTAATATCGATTTAGAGTCAGTATGTTGACACAGATAGTAATTACGATTTATCCATCGCATACTTTTGTAAAAAAAAAAAAAAATTTCACCAGAATGTCTAACTATAATACAGTAATATAAACAAGTTAACAAGGGCCCCGGGATATGTAGGGTGAAGAGGTTAGCAATATATATAAATATATATATATAAAATATATTGGGGCCCTCAGGCCAGCTGGGAGCTAGGAGACCTTTTTCTGTTATTTTATTTAGGGGCACTCTCTACAACTTTCGAATTTCTTTCACATGAGTTGCCATGCTTAAAGCCGTGTTGGAATTTGTTCTGAAGCTGGGATATATTTTCGCTTGGTCACTTCGAGGTTTGCTGGCAGGGGACTCCCTGAGCTTGGGGACCCCGATGCACGGCAACGCCTAGCCTCGGTAGCTACGCCACTCAATAAAAAAGGACTTGTTTTAGCAGCTGGGCTTCGTTAGAAACTTAAAAGGAATATACGAGTGTGCGTAGTGTGCGATACAATCGGTGCTACTCGCAGCCTATATGACATAGAAGTGTTACACGAAATTATTTAAATCCATGATACACGTCCCCTTCATCATCTTTGACCATCAGCTGTTAGTGGTTGGGTTCTACTGAAATACAAAAGTCTCCATAACATGAAATGTAATAATTTTTCTTCCTTTCGTGACGATGGCAGCATCAGATACAAGGTAGTTTTTCTGCCAATGCGATGGCTTTGTCACTAGCTGACAGACGGTCTGACTTACTCCGAGTTGTGGGCATGAGAACAAATTAACTATAATTTCGATTCGGCACAGGAGGATGTGGTATCTGGCTGTTCTCTCAGGTGTACCCACGAAGCGAACCAACTCCGACTCGAAGTCTGTTCAGTGACTTCCATATGGGCCGTGGTTGTTCAGCCCCAGGAGATAGCGGCTCGTTCAAGTCGCTATTATGTCGCATCTCTTCTTCCAGGCCGATATTCTATCACTGCTTGGAGTTCCTTTCAGTGGCGTTCAGGTGTGTAAGAAGCTTGATCGGGACTTCAGTCTCGATGCCACTGGTGCAGAACCATGTAGAGACTGTCGGGTGTCTCCTTCCACCCTGAGCCTAACCGTGTTGGTAGCAACTTCCCTGCGTTTGTCTCCAGGCGCGATGCCAGACAATATCTCCACTTTTCCTACGGCGACGGTGTGTGGCGTTAGCAGCTCGATGATGTTAGTTAGTCGCTGACCTCACTGCTCTTCCGCTGCGCTATGGTCGCAGCATCTGCGAAGGCAGGATGTTCGGCCACGTGGGGTCGTATCCTGGACGAGGTGGAACACGGTGACTTGTACCGTCTTCTTCGCTAGACGTGATAGAGAACTTGCTGGTCTGACGACAAACTTCCTCGCTGGACGTGGCTGCGTTTGTCTGACGACAAACTCTTCCCGAGACTTGTGATGAGGAGCCCCTTTCCTGGGGCTGGGCCCCCCTGCCTGTCAGGAGCCGGTCAGCCCGATGTCGTTTCTGCCGCAGACGCTTCCTGCTAGGGCAGGCGTGATGTCATGTTGCGTGGAACCCACAGTTGCAGTAGATGGGATGCCTCTTCGGTCTTGGACAGTCCGCCGGAAGATGCTCTTGCCGGCAGCGGATGCACCTCTGCTTCCTGTTGCATCGCCTGGCGTAATGGTTAAAACCCTGGCACTTGAAGCATTGGATAGGATCTTGCGTCCTCCGCTTCGTCTCAGGTGTAGATGTAAATTTGCTGGCAGTTGTACCACTATTACTGGCTGGAGTAGTAGTGGGCTTGTCAGCAGCTGGTACATGATATAATGCAGGTATGTTTTCTTCTCGCAACTTGTCAAGGATTTTGAACCAATCTGACAGATGGTAGGCCATGACAAATATTCCTTCTAGTTGCGGCCACGCCAACAGTGGAGCGCTGTAGCCGGCCGAGTACCGGACAATATCTCTGGTGGTAGCATAGTTAGGGTATGTCGGACCCACCTCCATGGGAGGGTCGGTGACATCCATCTTGTCCGGAGATGCAGGAGGTTCCGGCTCTGCAGCCGCTGATGTCGTGGACAGCGGTGCCGTAAGCCCGAACGGCGGCGGAGTCCGCACAGCCCTCCCCTCCCCCCCCCCCCATCATCCCAGAACGAGAAACGGACGCGGCAGGCGGACGACTACCGACTCGCCTCACAAGACGGCATTTTCTGTGGAGAGCAATATCCACTGCCTTAGCATGACATGATTTTTGCCACACAGGACGAAAGTAGCATAATACTTTGGATTATCACTGTGATGCAGTATAGTTCCATTCCAGGTTATATTCAACTTTGGTTTAGAACATTTATTCATGCACTTATATCCAATGTGATAACTATGAATAACGAGCAGAAATAATGCGGCAATCTTACAGACCTGTAAATAAAACAACAAGGAGTATGAAATGGTTTATACTCGCAGGTAAGCTATTCAAGCTTTATGTACAAATTAGAGGAATATGGCTCGCACCTTCCTCCTAGAGCAGTGGTGAGTGGTTCCCAATTAGTGGTAAGCGTATCACCAGGGGTACGTGAGGTTTCTTCAGGGGGTACGCGCGGTAGTCTCTTGGCTAAGGTGATCACTAAAATAATTTTTTTTTAAATCCACTTTTATCAGCCAAAAGAAACATTACTATCACCCAAATATATTTTAAGATAAATTGTGTTTGTGTCAATTATATTATTGTAATCCTGTGGTTGTGAGAAGCACTCTACTGGGATGAACGAATTCATTTATTTATCAGTAAATTAATTCATAGAATAACGCCACTGCAACTGTATTATGTAGCTTTATTGCCGTATGCGTTTCGCCTCCCCTCGAGGCATCATCAGCGACGATTATTTACATTAGTGGATTTCAGGATAGTAACCACACATCTTTGCTTTCTCTCCAAAGTATGTTTCTATTACAGCCATTTGTCTTTGCTGTTGTGTACACGATATAAACATTACTCAATGTTATTATCGTGTACACAACAGCAAAGACAAATGGCTGTACTGGAAACATGCTTTGGAGAGAAAATAAAGGTGTGTGGTTACTATCCTGAAATCCACTAATGTAAATATTCGTCGCTGATGATGCCTCGAGGAGAGGCGAAACGCGTACGGCAATAAACCTACATAATACAGTTGCATTGGCGTTATTCTATGAATTAATTTAATGATAAATAAATGAATTCGTTCATCCCAGTAGAGTGCTTCTCACAACCACAGGATTACAATAATATAATTGACACAAACACAATTTATCTTAAAATATATTTGGGTGATAGTAATGTTTCTTTTGGCTGATAAAAGTGGATTTAAAAAAAAATTATTTTAGTGATCACCTTAGCCAAGAGACTACCGCGCGTACCCCCTGAAGAAACCTCACGTACCCCTGGTGGTACGCTTACCACTAATTGGGAACCACTCACCACTGCTCTAGGAGGAAGGTGCGGCTGCGATCCACATTCCTCTAATTTGTACATAAAGCTTGAATAGCTTACCTGCGAGTATAAACCATTTCATACTCCTTGTTGTTTTATTTACAGGTCTGTAAGATTGCCGCATTATTTCTGCTCGTTATTCATAGTTATCACATTGGATATAAGTGCATGAATAAATGTTCTAAACCAAAGTTGAATATAACCTGGAATGGAACTATACTGCAGCACAGTGATAATCCAAAGTATTATGCTACTTTCGTCCTGTGTGGCAAAAATCATGTCATGCTAAGGCAGTGGATATTGCTCTCCACAGAAAATGCCGTCTTGTGAGGCGAGTCGGTAGTCGTCCGCCTGCCGCGTCCGTTTCTCGTTCTGGGATGATGGGGGGGGGGGGGAGGGGGGGGGAGGCTGTGCGGACTCCGCCGCCGTTCGGGCTTACGGCACCGCTGTCCACGACATCAGCGGCTGCAGAGCCGGAACCTCCTGCATCTCCGGACAAGATGGAGGTGGGTCCGACATACCCTAACTATGCTACCACCAGAGATATTGTCGGACTACTCGGCCGGCTACAGCGCTCCACTATTGGCGTGGCCGCAACTAGAAGGAATATTTGTCATGGCCTACCATCTGTCAGATTGGTTCAAAATCCTTGACAAGTTGCGAGAAGAAAACATACCTGCATTATATCATGTACCAGCTGCTGACAAGCCCACTACTACTCCAGCCAGTAATAGTGGTACAACTGCCAGCAAATTTACATCTACACCTGAGACGAAGCGGAGGACGCAAGATCCTATCCAACGCTTCAAGTGCCAGGGTTTAACCATTACGCCAGGCGATGCAACAGGAAGCAGAGGTGCATCCGCTGCCGGCAAGAGCATCTTCCGGCGGACTGTCCAAGACCGAAGAGGCATCCCATCTGCTGCAACTGTGGCATCACGCCTGCCCTAGCAGGAATCGTCTGCGGCAGAAACGACATCGGGCTGACCCGGCTCCTGACAGGCAGGGGGGCCCAGCCCCAGGAAAGGGGCTCCTCATCACAAGGCTCGGGCAGAGTTTGTCGTCAGACAAACGCTGCCACGTCCAGCGAGGAAGTTTGTCGTCAGACCAGCAAGCTCGCTATCACGTCTAGCGAAGAAGACGGTACAAGTCACCGTGTTCCACCTCGTCCAGGATACGACCCCACGTGGCCGAACATCCTGCCTTCGCAGATGCTGCGACCATAGCGCAGCGGAAGAGCAGTGAGGTCAGCGACTAACTAACATCATCGAGTTGCTAACGCCACACACCGTCGCCGTAGGAAAAGTGGAGATATTGTCTGGCATCGCGCCTGGAGACAAACGCAGGGAAGTTGCTACCAACACGGTTAGGCTCAGGGTGGAAGGAGACACCCGACAGTCTCTACATGGTTCTGCACCAGTGGCATCGAGACTGAAGTCCCGATCAAGCTTCTTACACACCTGAACGCCACTGAAAGGAACTCCAAGCAGTGATAGAATATCGGCCTGGAAGAAGAGATGCGACATAATAGCGACTTGAACGAGCCGCTATCTCCTGGGGCTGAACAACCACGGCCCATATGGAAGTCACTGAACAGACTTCGAGTCGGAGTTGGTTCGCTTCGTGGGTACACCTGAGAGAACAGCCAGATACCACATCCTCCTGTGCCGAATCGAAATTATAGTTAATTTGTTCTCATGCCCACAACTCGGAGTAAGTCAGACCGTCTGTCAGCTAGTGACAAAGCCATTGCATTGGCAGAAAAACTACCTTGTATCTGATGCTGCCATCGTCACGAAAGGAAGAAAAATTATTACATTTCATGTTATGGAGACTTTTGTATTTCAGTAGAACCCAACCACTAACAGCTGATGGTCAAAGATGATGAAGGGGACGTGTATCATGGATTTAAATAATTTCGTGTGACACTTCTATGTCATATAGGCTGCGAGTAGCAGCGATTGTATCGCACACTACACACACTCGTATATTCCTTTTAAGTTTCTAACGAAGCCCAGCTGCTAAAACAAGTCCATTTTTTATAGAGTGGCGTAGCTACCGGAGGGCTAGGCGTTGCCGTGCATCGGGGTCCCCAAGCTCAGGGAGTCCCTGCCAGCAAACCTCGAAGTGACCAAGCGAAAATATATCCCAGCTTCAGAACAAATTCCAACACGGCTTTAAGCATGGCAACTCATGTGAAAGAAATTCGAAAGTTGTAGAGAGTGCCCCTAAATAAAATAACAGAAAAAGGTCTCCTAGCTCCCAGCTGGCCTGAGGGCCCCAATATATTATATATATATATATTGCTAACCTCTTCACCTCTACATATCCCGGGGCTCTTGTTAACTTGTTTATATTACTGTATTACAGTTAGACATTCTGTGAAATTTTTTTTTTTTTTTTACAAAAGTATGCGATGGATAAATCGTAATTACTATCTGTGTCAACATACTGACTCTAAATCGATATTAGTAATTTTGTTTTAGAATCGAGAATTCCTCGATATCTAGCTTACTGTATGGATTTTGAGCTGTGGTCTAGCTCAATTTTTGTGTTAAAGGAACTTAACGGAAACTGCAGATGATTTCGAAAATCTTTAGAGCTAAAAAGTTGCAACACAATACAATGTCGTTCACCGTCGCTACGGCCATACGTTACTCCGAAAATTCATGTATACTATTTTTAGTTATGGTTTTTTTTTTCTTTCAGAGTACTGGATCTATGCAACCATAGATATTGTTATTTAATTAATTGTTACTAAAAAAAACGCCAAAGCGACTGTTTATTGCCACCGCATGTGTTTCACTTCTTTTGGAGGCATTATCAGCCTCACTTTCGACTTAATTCTAAAAATTTACGATATGCTGCTTGTTTATTACTGACTATTTACGATAGTTTCATGAGGGTTTGTAGCTTTTTCCACAAAGCGTGTCCCGAGTAGAACCAAAGTAACAGCCAGATGTAGCACAGAGGAGTAATTTGGGAAAACCATGTCTATTGGTAAATTATAAATTGTAAATTTTTTGGCAAATGTGTAATGGTTACGATACTTTGGTGTTCTCATGTATTCTTTGGCTGGTTTGAAACTGTCTTCGTGTCTGTCCGATGTTGGTGCCCTGCTTCTTGCAAATTTTGGTGATGTGGTTCGTCTGTTTGTTGGAATGTGCCATTGAGTGCCATTTTTAATATCCCGAGTATGAAATGAGCTATATTTTAGACGTGTTTGTTGGATGGGTTAAGTGTGGTTGACATCTGGTTGTGTTATTTTTTTTTAAATTTAATTTACTATTTTGAATGTAGCGTACGCTCGGGTGGCAATTTACCGGCACCCATCTTCCCTCTTTCCTACACCCTCCAACTTTTATCCTTGACGAATTTCAACTTTACATTGTTTCAGCGTTTTGGGTAAATTATTTATCACTTCTCTCGGAAATTTATTCCAATCCCTGAGTCCTTTACTTACGAAAGAAAATCTTCCCACCCCATTATACCTGAATCATAGGGCCAGCTTGTGGTCATGGTAACTTTTTCCCTACCATGCTCGTCTCTTAATTATTGTACCAAAATGTTTCCACGCCTCATAGCCAATATATGTTTTGTGCATTCTCATCACTCACTTCACCCTTATTCTGTCTTCCGACGAATCCCGTTCCAGCTCCTTTATCATATCAATTACTGCTGCAATATTCAGAGTCAAATGTATCAGCCGTTCTCTGCACCCCTCCAACTCCTGTATTTGATACCAAAAATGTGAGTCGCAAACTACACTCCCATAGCCAAGCAATGGTCTGACCAAAGTTTTGTGGCCCAGTTCCATTAGTTTTCTGATACTTTCTCTCATTACTCTTTACAATAAGTGTAACCTCTAATCCCGTTGATACCTTTTCCTACTAACTGTTCAGCGTGTCCCGTCCAATTGGGTTTGTTGTCAAATGCGATGCTAGAGATAGATTCCACGTCTTCAACAAACAATACCTTTCCCACTGTATAATCATAAGCAGCCCTTAGTTTTTTTTTTATCGGTGTACCTAATAAGCTGATTCTTCTTTGTACATATTTATCTTTATCCGATGATCAGCCACTAAATTAGATATCCCATCCAGATTACCCTGCAGCTGTTTACAGTCTTGTACCGTTTCGATCGTATTATATAACATAATGTCATCTGGAAACAACACAACTTCTGGAAATCATTCACACCATCATTCATCAGCATAACGAAGAGCATATACACTGATCAGCCAGAACATTATGAATGCGTGGTATGCATTCAAAAATTCCTTGTTAGGATTCTGGAGTTGTCTGGCACCAGGCCTCTTCGCATAGGCCACGCAATTCCCTTAATTACGGACCGGTGGCTTATGGGCGTGGTGCTTGAAACCGAGCATCTCGGAAACGGCGAGGCTAGTCGGCTGTTGGCGTGCTCCTGTAGTGAGCATCCATGGAAAGTGGTTGAAGGGCGGTGAAACCATGACTGAGCGATAAGGTGGTTGACGTTCACGTCTTATCACAGTTCGTGGAGGTCGGTGGCTTGCCCGTTCTGTTAAGCGGGATAGTAGGTGATCTGAGAGCGGAGTGTGCTCCGAAACACTTGTGCCTGCACCAGCATTGTTCTATGGTGTCAGTTCTACTACAGATCACCGCCTATCCAGCTTTACAAAGCGGGCAAACCTCCAACCTCCACGGTCTGTAAAGAGGCGTGGATGTCCACCACCTTTTCGCCCAGTCGTGGTTTCACCGTCCTTCAACCACTCTGCATAGATGCTTACTACAGTAGCACGCGAACAGCCGACCAGCCTCACCGTTTCCGAGATACTCGTCCTCAGCAGCCCCGCCCACAAACCACCTGCACCGGTCCGTAATTTAAGGGAATTGCGTGACCTGTGCTTTGGTGCCAGAAAACTCCGGAAGCCTAAGAAGTACTTTTCGAATCCATGCCACGCGGAATCGCTGCTGTATTGTGCTCCAAAGATGAACCAACACACCAATAAGCAGGTGGTCATAATGTTTTGGCTGATCAGTGATGTTGTTGTCGTTGTTAGGGCTTTAGGGATCGTCAACGTCTAGGTCATTACGTCCCTGACAAAAAACTAGTATGACAACGTGAAATGAATTACAATGGTCCCAATACGCTGCCCTGTGGTACTCTGATAATGTTCTATTTCGATTGTTCAGTTTATTGTTTCCGCTTTTTTATATGGATTTTTGTTCCTGTGTCCTTTACTGTTGTTACTTTGACGGCACGTGAGCTATGCCAGTGAGTTGCGCGAGCGGCACTGGCTGTGATCTGCCGCCGCCGATGCTTATTCATGAGAGCCGCAGAATGCCGCTCACGCCAGCTGCGGCTGCAGGCGATTTATCTCATTAGGAGAGAGCCCACACGTGACTCGCGAGCCGCTGCACCGTGCCAGCGACTCACTACCCGCGGTCCACGGGGAGCTCCTAATGGAGGGTTGCGAGTTTCCGATAGAATTAGCTGTAACAAAAACCTTTTTAAGGGGGGCTTTTTTCGACCTACATGTAATTAATACTACCAAGCAGAGTGTACTTAGAAAACAATTGGTTGTGTAAAGAAATATTCAGTGGTAGATCTACGAATTTTTCGATACGGGGCAAAATTGAGAGAATACTGCCCCTTGGAACATGATTTTACCACCGAAATTGTCACCGCGACATGTATTACCGCTTATTAAAGACGATTTTGTCGCCCCCTTGAAATTGCCGCCCGGGTAAACTGCCCCGGTTTGCACCTCCCTAGATCCGGCACTGGAAATATTGCAATTTCCCTCTAAATCAAAGTTGGTTTGCTTCAAGATGCCAGTGATAATTACATCGCGACTAACATTAACAGCAACAGACTGTACAGCTGTAAAAATACGAGGAATTGTGTACCCGTATATATTCGTTAGCAAACCAATAAGTACTCGCTACTATCGAATCGTTACTCGTTAGTTTTGGTACAATCCCTGGTGGATTTTAGCACCACTTTCTTGATCCTCTAAGCCTTATATGAATTATCATTTAAATTAAAATGCGCTGTCTCCTATGACGAAATATCTTTTAACGTAGCAACGTACTTTGTCCCTAAAAACATATTACATTCCGACTAGTTCAATGAAGCAGAGGACCTTTCGGCGTCAAGTAAAAAGGAAGTCGCTTTCCATGGATCCCTGGAAATCGACAAAAGCAGCTTTCCAGGGACGGAGTGACAGGCGTACAATAAAAAACCGAAATATGGACGGCCGGACCGGGATTCAAACCGGTGTCCTTCCTTAGCGTTATAGCTCACTGGCCGCCCTAGGCCTGTTAGTGTTTTCTTCTTGTGCACATTTGTACTGTTTTCTTTCTTCCATAGTGTAAATTTGCTAGACGTTTATTCAGTCACTTCCGAATTAATTTGACGAAAATTGGACTTGTTAAATTGATCGCGGCTTCATGTTTAGAAATTAACTGAAGATACCTGGAATATTGGTTCAACTACAGCTGATTTCCAGTTGTTTATGCTAGCTTGAATAGTTTTCGTGAGAACAACCTTTAAGTAATTTGCTTGCTTGACAAGTTGGCACATATTAAAGCCATATAGCTTAGTAATTGTATTACGAAACTAAAACATTAAGACACTGCGTCCTACTTTCGTGGGATATACATGTTATGGGACATAGTACTGCTGTTTCTATAAGATATGAAGATTGCATTTCTATCTAATTCCTCGTCTCTCCATGTTTATGTTTCAAAAACTCACATTCACAGATTTTGGTGCACGTGAGGATCGAGAAATATGATAAGTTATCAGTATGTCGACAATATCAAATTTCAGGGTGCGTTTCTACATTGTTTGAAATCATTTTTGCGTTATTTATTGTATTTTAATTCGACCTGCTGTACATACATTCTATAGAGAATTTTGTTCTGGTTTCCCGACTTTTTTTTTTTATTGCCTGGATGGTATCTTGAAGAGGCCATGGCAGAATTCCTTCCCGTTCCTTTCCCCCAGACCTTTCTTTTTCTTATGACTTCTACGTCGACGAGGCGTATAGCAGTTAGCAAAAAAAAAAAAAAAGAAAAAAAAAAAAAAAATAGTTCAGATAAACGGAAGGATTTACTGAAGGAGGAGATGTTAAGAAGAATTTTTGGATAAAGGACACTGTCAGCAAAGATTTAGAAGTGAAGGGTGATATTAGAAAATGTATGCCTTAAGAAAATGCAGCAGCAACGGCGAGGGGGTGATGGGGAAAGTGAAAGTTGAAGCTTGTGAATGTTGCGTAATCTAAGGATACATGGGGCATATGTGTATGTGAAATATCTGAGCAGACGTTAGGTGTAAGTAAAAAAAGCTTTGTCAATAAGAAACTTGTAACAGCCCTCAGGTACAGCCCTTTAATGAATTTTAATCTTAAGAATTAAATGTAGAGAGATGGAAGTGGTAAAGTAGGGATCTGTATATTTTTCATGTGAATGCATATTGCTTTTACGGAAGGAAACTGTGTAAGCGCGAAATATGATGGGAAGTAGTGCAATGTATGAAATATTGATTTAAAACTTGAATGTTTATATAAGCCACGGTGTTTTGAGGACGATTTTCAGCTATTTTGAGTGGTCAATTTTACCCTTTTTTTTTTCTTTTTGTTGTTGTTAAAATGCTTGTAAATAGCGTTAATTTCCATTTTAAAGAGTTTCCTAATGACTGTTTTTTGTTTTGTTATTTTCTGTCTTGCAACTATAACAAATGCTTATAATGGCAGATGCGTTTCGTTAGCGCTGTAGAAACCCTGTCACCACTTTTTTACTGTGTTCTGGAAGTTTATCTGGCGCTTATTTAAACGCGCACAGATGTCGAGCAGAAGTAGTGCTTGTAATTGTTTTTGAGTTAGCAGGATAAAGTTTAACCGCTGAATTTTTTTGTTGTACCTTAGTATCTCTGGACGAAGTTATTGCCAAATTCGCGTATGTTTGCTATTGAAAATTTATACGGAATAAAAGTGAGATGAAAATTGATTCGGCAATCTTAGTAATTCATTGACTCATGATCAATTCTGAAGCTGCGCTAAATGTCATACTTTTGTGAAAGGTAAAATAACCTGTGCGAACAGACTGCGAAAATCTGTTAATTGAAGAATTAATTGATTAAATTGCAATCAGCGTTAACTGAAAGAACCATTCAGAGAGTTCCCTGGTAAACTGTTAGTCAAATTCTGTCTTACTTTAATTCGCAACCATCCAGAATGCAGTGGATCAGTGTTTCCCTATTAGTGGTAAGCGTACCCAGGGGTACGTGATGTCACTTCAAGGGTTACGCGCAGTAATCTCTCCGCTACTGTAATCACTAATGTAATTTAAAAATTACTCAAACATTACTACCGCGAAAATATATTTTGTGACAATCAAACTAAGTTTGTGTGTGTGTGTGTGTGTGTATGTGTGTGTGTGTGTGTGGTGTGTGTGTGTGTTTGTGTCTGTGAGTCTGCGTTGTAACGTGACGCGCTGTCGCCACGTTACAAGGTGCATTTTTATTATATATGTTATAATGTTAGAGTAATTTACATAAATCTTGGGCGACCACCTAAATAGATTTTTGTTGTAATTTTATAAAGTACGCAAGATTCCAAGTGAGGACTGTAATGAAATGGTGAACATACAGTGTATCTTGGTAAAGCGAATATTAAAGAGTTATTGAGCTGCGTAGGCTTGAAGCTAATCGTGGTCTTCCCGAACCATGGCGACAGGAAGTCGCGGATCTGGGGTTTTGCCGGACCACACATTCTGCTCCCTGGGGATGGGTGGTCAACAGGGTCACTCACCTGGCGGAAATGCCTGCCGCCCGACACCCGAATGTGCTCTCACCCCGGCGAACTTAGCCGAATATGTCCGACCTCTGTGATATGAGCGGGGCAAATCAGATATCGGGGATATCACGTGACATTAGGTGCCGACCTGAAGATCCAATCCAAATGAGCGTATAACTTAAAATCCTGGGAATTTCTGTTATATGTGAGCTTCGAGACTACAAGGGGCGGAGCGAGAAGTTTCCTCGTGGACCGAAGAGCGAGGAGCTGGACATTCTACGATTCTATCTAGTCGAGTCTAGTCTGAGGTGGACTTGGAAAGTTGGCTTCTCTCGCCAACTGCCGTTGTACGATTTCTGGCTGCCGGCTTGCCGGAGCAGGCTTATCACGGCGACACCGCCAGTAATGCGATGATGGCATTAACAGACAGGACGTGTCTGTAGCCGCCGTGTGAGATAATCTCACATACCGTGGGTCATCTCCGGTCACCGCAGACATCAGACGCAGAACTACAATGGTAACTTATTACGACCAAGCCATCTGATTGTGCATTCCGTGAAACAGAACCCTTAAACGACTTTGAGAGGATAGATCCATGTTCTCACTTTGTAATTGTAAAAACCCCTGAGCTAGCGGCATAATTTGCCAGAACTAGTTATTTTCGAATGATATATTGTTCATTCGTGGCGCCCATGATTTTCTTTTTAACTGTAAAGTCACAGTATTATGATACCTTTGTCTGAGGTCGTCATAACTTGTATTTTTCATTGTTTCCAATTGTCATTATTTCTTGCATTTTGATTCTGAGATATATTTAAAAGTAAATATACAATTGTTTGCTTGCTCATGACGGCTAATTGTACCTCTGAGCGTTGCTTTTATGATTTTGCCAATTTGTGTTAATGTTAACGGTAAATTCGCTCAGACTTGTAATC
>JARYHS010008075.1:168083213-168212304 GCA_031002005.1 Vandiemenella viatica
AACCTCCAGTAATATTGCGTTCGAAAATCATAGCCTCTATTACCCTCAAATGAATAATGATGGGTATCAACTATGGTGGTAGTAGGAATTCATTCTGAAAAACCTTGTAAGAAAATAATCTTTTTTTAATTATTTCTTTCCTTATATGAATAGGCCTACGTTACTCTGGTTAGATTATCAGATCACTTGGTTAGGATATCACATAAATAAATGCATTTTACGTCAGATGACGGAGATTACAATTTCGAAAACAAATAACTGTTATTTATTTGACTAATACATGTCGCGATTACGTATGTACGATTCTCTGAGTTTTTAAAAACCTCATTGTTTCTTATCGTTGCCAAAAAATTCTTAGTTTACGGTTTAAACTGGTGCTTACAACTGAGGCAGATAAATAGCGTAAATAATGAAAACCCTTCTCCTTACATTAATTTCTGTATCTGGTTGTCGTAGATAAATAAATGCAATATGTAAATTTAATCGAACGTAATAATTGTAACTTTGTGACTTATAATTGCCTGGTATTAATTTTTTTTTCCCTACTCTCAGTATTTATAATATCACTGCTCACTGCTATTTTGCGGCAATAATATCGTTGTTGAATTGCGAGTGTCATATCCTTGATGATTTAAATCTGATAAAAAAGTTATCTTAAATCTCATTTAATAGCTAACACATGTATCAAAAACTAAGGGTATCATATATAATGGTAGTAGGAATTTATTATGGAAAAGCTTATAAGGAGAAACGAATAAGACATCCTTAATGATATCTTTAGTTATACGAATACGTTATTCTCGTTAGATTATCAGAGTATTTTGTTAGGATTTTAAATAAAAAAATGCATTTCACTTTATATTACGGAGACTATAATTTCGTAACGGGTACTGTTATTTATGTGAGAATACATTTCGCATTATGTACATTTCTCCTAGTATTTAATAAACTTCATTGCCTCTTACCTTGTGCCAAAAAAATTCTTAGGTTATGCTCATAACTGATGCAGATAAAGTAGCGTAAATATTGAATCCCCTTCTAAATTTCTGTGTCTAACTGATACGGATAAAATAGCGCAAATATTGAATCTCCTTCTCCTTATATGAATTTCAGCGTCTAGCTGTAAATAACCGAAAAGCAAGATGGTGGTACGAACGTAAGGTGGTTGATGATTGGCCGTTCGTTAGCCAATAGGAGAAGCAGCTATAGACGACGCACGCAGACGCCACGTTAGCTTTTTATATAATAGGATATAGAATTGTGTGGTAGTTTACCTCGAACATTCGACAATAAGGCTGCGTGGTTATAACGTCCAAAAGATGCAACAACAAAGATGGGAGACATATATCTATTTTAAAGCCATGCCACGATCGTTTGGTTGTGATATTCAATGCCTCTTGAAAAAATCTTCACATGTAGTTGCATAGACCTCCACGGTCGCCGTCAATATTTGTTAAATGTTTAAAGGTTTATCCAGGCGTGGCAAGATTAGGGCTGTCAACCTTCTCTTTACACCATTGAAGGTATTTATAATAAATAATTTTCACCTTAGGCAAACTAACAGTATACAACAATTATTTCACATTTGGCTTAAATTAAGTTCAGTAGCAAAATCATTTAATGGTATAAACTAATACTAGAGAAGGTTAAAGAAGTAAACGGAGCAAACTAAATACCAGTAGGCTCAAGAAACAACTAATTATAGGAAAGGCAGAATAAACGGGTAGAGACGGTATAAATATGTACATACAGCATATTTATCTTGGTTGTCCGGGTGGAATCAAGGGCGAAGTTGGGTGAGTAGGGAAATTGCCACCGGAACGTGTTCTCCATTGCAATTAAATTAAATTAAATTAAAATCAATTTGTTGAATGGATGAAATGTTAGGTTTTGTAGTGGGTGCTTGGTTGGGTGGGATGAAAGGGTGAAAACTCTATACTGCTATTTTATTTGGTATTCGGAACCTTTTGATAATGTTAGGTGGGACAAAATGTTCAAAATTTTAAAGAAGTCAGGTCTAAAGTATGGAGATAGAAGAATACGTTATAAACTATATAGAATCAAGTGGCTATAAATAAAAGTAGAGAGTCACGAGAGACATGCATCAGTTAAAAAGGTGTGAGACAAGGCTGTAGTCTATCCCCGTTAATATTCAACTTGTATGTAGAAGAAGCAATGAAGAAAGTCACAGAAAAATTTCCATGTGGCATAAGTTTTCAGGGAGAAAAATCAGTATGCTAAGATTTGCTGACGACATAGTCTTGTTAGCAGAGAGGCTGAGGATATTGAGAAGTTACTGAATGGCATGAACAAAATACTGAAAGAAGATTTTGGACTGAATATAAATCAAAGCAAGACTAAAGTGATGAAATGTAGCAAAAATGATACCAATACTAGTAGATTAAATATAAAAATAGTATCGGATGCAATAGGAGAAGTAAGAGAATTCTGTTACTTGGGAAGTAAAATTACAACCGATGTCCGAAGCAGGAATTATGTTAAAAGATGAATAGCACTAGCAAAAAGAGCCTTCATGAAAAAGAGAAACCTTTTAATTTCAAATATTGATATAGGAATTAGAAAGAACTTTTTAAAACTATTTGTGTGGAGCACAGTACTTTATGGTAGCGAAACATGGACTTTAGGAATACCGGAAAAAAGGGAAATTGAAGCATTTGAAATGTGGTGCTACAGAAGAATGCTGAAAATTAAGTGTACAGACATAGTAAGAAATGAACGAGTTTTGGAAAAGATGGGTGAGAAAAGAAGTTTGTTGAAGAAGCATACAGAAAGAAGAGACAGGTTGGTATGTCATACTTTGAGACATGCAGGATTGGTTAATTTATTAGTGGAGGGAAACAGTCGAAGGTAAGAACTGTAGAGGAAGACAGAGATTGGAATTATGAAACAGATAATTGAGGACGTGGACTGTAAGGGGTATGTAGAAATGAAGATGTTAGCACAGGATAGGAAAGGATGGATGATTGCATCAAACCAGTCAAAAGACTAATGACAGGAAAAAAAAAAACAACAACTGGCGTACAGGCTGAGACTTATTTATTTTTAATATTAACTCATGGAATCTTAAATCCATGGACATGCAGAGCATCGCCTTACAAATGCCAACATTAATAATCGAACTACAACATTTAAGCACTACCACATTACTAATTGATCATGAAACACATTCCCAACATTGATAAACAAACAAGAAAGCTTCACACTTGGTTTTAATGGAAAGTTAACTTCATAACTATAGAGAACCAAAAAACAAATATAATACTAACATGAAACTACATTAGATTTAAAATGCCGGTGCTAGGATAATTTAAATTATCCACCAAGTGTTGTAATAAGAAAGCTCCCGAAGTCTGTCCCAACTAGCTCAAAATCAATATTTGAAACCATAAAATTTCTCTTTTCCATAAAAGTTCTTTTCGGTAGAGCTATTCTGCTTTTAACATCATTCTTGCTTCGGCCATCGGTTGTAATTTTACTTCCTAAGTAGCTAAATTCAATAGCTTCTGTTGATTAGGAAAATAAAAACGAGTATACAGGATTGCTTGTGGGTGTAAGGTTTTGGGAGAGATTGTATTAGCCTATTCAACCAAATTCCAACCTCTCCTTCACGTGGTGCACCCTGTTTGCATTGACGAGGTTCTGGCAACTGAAAGATTACTGGTTTAAGGAGTCACCCACTGCTTGTCAACGGCCTCCGAAAGCCTCATGATGGCTTCTTCCAGTGTAAAATATTCCGGATGTTAAATAGTCCCTCGATCGGATCTCCGGGTGGGGACTACTCAGGGAGAAGGATAGAAACATTCTACGAGTCGGAGCGTGGAAAGTTAGAAATCTGAATAGGGCAAGTAGGTTAAAAAACTTAAAAAGGGAGATGAAACAAGTTAAGTTAAGAAGAACAAAGATACTTTTTTGGCGTTTGTTGATTTAGAAAAAGCTTTTGATAATGTTAGGTGGACAAGATGTTCAAATTTTTAAAGATGTCAGGTCTAAAGTATCGAGATAGAAGAATACTCTATGAACTATATAAGAATCAAGTGGTTATAATAAAAGTAGAGAATCACGAGAGACATGCATCAGTTAAATAGGGTGTGAGACAAGGTTGTAATCTATCCCCGTTAATATGTATGTAGAAGAAGCAATAAAAGAAATAAAAGAAAATTTTTCCACGTGGCATAAGTTTCAGGGAGAAAAAAATCAGTATGCTACGATTTTCTTATGACATTGTCTTGTTAGCAGAACAGTATGAGGATATTGAGAAGTTACTGAATGGCATGAACAAAAAATCTGAAGGAAGATTTTGGATTGAATAGAAATCAAACAAGACAAAATTGATGAAATATTAGCAGAAATGATACCAAACACAGTAGATGAAATATAAAAATAGGATCGGATGCAAATAGGAGATGTAAGTGAATTCTGTTACTTGGGAAGCAAAATTACAACCGATGGCCGAAGGAAGAATGATGTTAAAGCTGAACAGCACTAGCAAAAAGAGCCTTCGTGAAAAAGAGAAATCTTTTAATTTATAACATTGATCTAGGAATTTTTTTTTATCTGCTTAACGTCTCTCTAACAGCGAGGTCTTTAGAGACGGGAAAGAATGGGGGGGGGGGGTGCAAGGAATGGGAAGGAATTCGGCCATGGCCTTTTGAAGGAAGCAACCCCGCATTTGCCTGGAGCGATTTGGGAAACCATGGAAAACCGAAATCTGGATGCCTGGACGGCGATTCGAACCGCCGCCCCCCGAATGCGAGGCTAGAATGCTAGCCGTTACACCACGAATTAGAAAGAACTTTTTAAAACTACTATGTGTGGAGCACAGCACTGCATGATAGCGAAGCATGGATTTTTCGAATACCAGAAAGATAGAAAATTGAAGCATTTGAAATATGATGCTACCAGTGGCGTAGCTAGGTCAACAAGGGCCCCGGTGCAAAAAATTTGTTTTGGGCCCTCAGGCCAGATGGGCAACCTTTTTTTTTGCTTTTGTTGCTGGTAAGGGCCCCCTGAGATGAGGATGGGACTCTTGAGTTGTGGTTAGGGGCCTCCTGAGCAGTTGTTAGGCCCCCCTGAGCAGTTGTTGGGCCCCCTGAGGAGTTAGAGGGCCCTTAGTGAGGGGCTTCCTGTGTTTCAGGGGCCCCCTAGAGCTAAAAAAAAAGGTTTCCAGTTTGCCATGAAGGCTCGAGGGCCTCTGAACTGCGCTTGGGGGCCCCTAGAGGTGCGCTTGGGGGACCCAGAGCTATGATTGGGGGACCCCTGAGCGTAGGGGCCCCGGTGCACTGCACCGCTTTGCCCCATAGTAGCTACGCCCCTGATTGCTACAGAAGAATGCTGAAAATTAAGAGGACAGACAAAGTAAGAAATGAACGATTTTTGAAAATGATGGGTGAGGAAAGAAATTTGTGGAAGAAGCTTACAGAAAGAAGAGACAGGATGCTAGGTCATATTTTGAGATATGCTGGATTGGTTAATTTGTTAGTGGAGGGAACAGTTGAAGGTAAGAACTGTAGAGGCAGACAGAGATTAGAATATATGAAGCAAATAATTGAGGACGTGGGTTGTAAGGGGTATGTAGGCATGAAGAGGTTAGCACAGGATAGGAGATGCATCAAACCAGTCGAAAGACTGATGACAGCAAAATAAAAAAAATATAAAAAAAAGAATTGGATTGATTAAAAATTTTAGTATTGTCTTATGTTAGATTTTCCAGTGTTTATACAAAATTTCAGTTCATCCCTTGCCTGCATGATTTTTTGGTGAAATCTGGATGCTAATTTGGTTGATAGTCATTACATTTGGCTAATGATAATGTTTTAAGTACCGAAGACGTTACTAATGTTAAGAAAAAACTTCTATACAGATAATGTTTTACTGTATGAATGTGAATTGGGAAATTTGTGTTGACGAGATTAAATCTTATACGACAGCTCTCAGAAAACAACAAAATGTTAGCAAATAATAAGTGTTATTATGATTAACTATTATTATTAACTAACGAGTTCCAGGATAGAGATTCACTTTTAGCTTATTTTAGCTTATTTAATAAATTGAACTTTTTTTTTTTCATTCCCTTAGCTGAGGGAGAGGGGCGGGCTGTTGGATGGCATAACAATTGCTCTTTTCGGCTTTTGATACCTTATGCTCCCACGAGTTTTTATTAATTAAAATGGTAGCAATTATAACAGACAGTAAATTTTTTTAGAAGTAACAGTATTTACATATTTTTTATATTATAAAATAAAAAAGGACACGTTTAAAGTAGCAGCAATTAACAATTTAACATCAAGCAGAGCATTTGATGATGAAGGTGTTTCAAAACTTAATAACTGAAACAACTTTCAGGAATCGTTGATACGAATTTTTAGTGATTTTAAAAACAGAATTTTTGTGATAGTTAACAGTTTACTATAAATAATAACAATGACTATAATCATTAGGATTTTAATGATGATGAGATGAAAAGATGGATGAGAATTGATTTTGGGACTGTACTTGTTCTTTGTATATATCAAAATATATACAGTAACCCTTGCTGTATTTGTAATGGTTTTAGGCTATTAATGCTTAGAAGTATTCGGTGTAAGTGGACTGCAATGTTTGGGCAGTACCTGCGATATTAGATGTGAGAAATGTTTTCATCACTGCATTCTTCTAAAATTGAGAAGGCTATTATGTGGAGGAGGATATATATACTTTTTCTTGGGGTGTAGGCGTTGACCATACTTCTGTCTGAGCAAAAATCGTCTATTACGAAGTGGTTCTAATTTGGATATTGAGTAAATCAAAGCAGATGGACTGGTGTTTGAGGCAAAGGATGTTACGAAGGATACGGCGCTCACGAGATTCGAGATGCTCAATTTCGGAGGAGAGAGGCAATAGGGGCGGCATACTCCAAGATGGGGCGGACAAACATTTTGTAGGTGAAAAGTAAAGTGGGTTAGGAGTTGAAAAAAAGTTTCGGACCGATGCATTTAATAAGGTTAGTGCGGGAAAATAGCTTCTGTGTTAGGGATTTGAAATGTTGATTAAAGTTGAGGGTTTTGTCCAGGTATATGACTAAATATTTTACAAAAGGGGATATAGTGATTTTTGTATCCCAATTTTAACTTTTAAATTTGATTCGGACTGGTAGAGAGTGAAAGTCTTATGTCTATGTTGGAATAAGACTGATTGAGTTTTTGTGGGGTTAGGTTTAATCCGCCACTTTTTAAAATAAGTGTCGTTAGATATCTATTGGTGCGGTGGTTAAGAAGTAATGTATTACGATGTGAATCCCAGTAAGCGGTGTCGTCTGCATATAGTGCCATAGATTCTGATTGCAGGAGAGGTCTAGGGATATCAGAAGTATACAGTATATAAAGGATGGGAGAGAGCACGGCGCCTTGTGGTACGCCGGCTTGAGGAGTGAAAGGGGAAGAAAGAGTATCATGAATTTTGATCTGGCAAGTCCGAAAAGAGAGAAAATTTTGAATGAGTTGAAGAAAAGTGGGGGGAAAGCCAAAGGAAGAAAGTTTGTAAATAAGTCCATCATGCCACACCTTATCAAAAGCCATTTCTATATCCAGAAATATGGCGAATGTTGCATGACCTGCGTTTAGAGATTTGGTGATGTCGGATGTTAATACAAGTAGGGGATCAGATGTTGAATGGTGAAGGCGAAATCTGGCCTGAAATTGTGGTATTAAGTTCAGTGAGTTGGCGAAACGGAGGATGCGTGATTGAAGGATTTTTTCAAAGATTTTTCCAGGAACGGGTAAAAGAGAGATGGGACGATATGAGAGGGGGTCATGGAGCGGTTTTTTAGGTTTCGGTATCATAATGATTTGGCGCGTTTCCAGAGAGGAGGAAAGTATGAGAATGACAGACAAGAGTTAAAGAATATTACAGTCGAGGTGACGAATGGAGAATAAATCTGGTTATTCTGTCATGACAGGGTGATGAATTTCTACCTGTGTAGAGGGCACTTTCTATTTCCATATCTGTGATTTCAGTGATAAGTGAATTTTGCAATTCGTTTGGGACATGAGGATAGTGCAGGATGGACGGAAGGGAGCGTCTCACGAGTTTTTGAAATGAATCATCAAATAGGGGGTCACTCGGTGATGAGTAGATATCCTTCATCGTTTCCGCGAACATGGCGGCTTTGTCTGAATCACATGTTGATGTAATGTTGTTTGACAGTCAGTGGGTGGGAAGGAGAAGAGTATTGTCCTGTAAGGATTTTGAACCGTTTCCAATAAAGACCACCTCGTTTGTAATCAAGAGTATCACAAGTCTGCTCCCACTGTTGTCGGTGAAGTGCTACCTTTCGTCTAATAGTTGCATTCAGTCTGTTCCATTCACTCCTGAGTAATGGGTTATGATTATGTTTTAACTGCCGGTAAAGTCGGCGTTTCATGCGGATGAGAGGGAGCACGGATGGTGGCAGCGTTGGTTTGTATGGAAAATTTTTTCTTATTCGGGATTGCTCAATCTAAAGCAGTCTGGAAGGTTCTCTCGAACTCTGAATGTCTGAAGAATTTCTGATGTGAAACGGCCGAAGAAGAGAGTCAGATATGGTAGAACGGAATTTTGACCAGTTAGCTTTTGAGTAGTTTTTAACGATGCGAAACAGTGGGGTGGACTTTATTTTGTGGAAAGAAGACGAAAATGTGATGGGAATATGGTCACTGGTAATGGAGTCGCCGAGGCGTGCTCTAGATAGGGTATCATTGAGTGAAGGACTATATAGCACATGGTCAGGTGATTACGTGCCACGAACAGAAACAAGTGTGGGAGAGTTTGTGGAAAGATGGCAAATGTTTTCGGAAAGGATGAAGTCAAATAGGGCAAGGCCTTTGGAATTACAGGAGTGATCGCCGAGGGATGTGTGCCGAGCATTAAAATCACCCAGAACTATAAAATTTTTAAATGAGGAAAGATATTTTAAAAATTCAACAGGAAGAGGATCTTGTGTGGCGGGAGTATAAGCAAACTACAAGAAGAGGAGGGGAGTTTTTGTGGAAGACTTGAACGGCAACAGTTTCAAGGCAAGAAAACTGAGCAGCAAGGGAGACATGTGTGGCAGAGATTGAAGATTTAGTGAAAATGACTACACCACCCCTTGCATCGTCTGGCCGATCTCTTCGAAAGGTTGTATACCCTGACATTTTTAAAGGGGATGACGGAGAAGCGAAGGTTTGAGCCACGGCTACTATATGAGAGTCATGTTTGATAACTGAGGTGTGGAGAAGAGTTCTTTTATTACGGAATCCACCAATGTTGACGTAGAAAAAACGTAAGACTTCACTCGCCATTGTCGGGTCTGTCTAGTCGGGAAAGGTAGGATGGAGGAGGTAGTTTGCTAACTGCGACGTGTAGTTGGTTGTTTTCTTGATTAATTTTAACAGTTCTTGACTAATTTTAACAGTTCAATTTAGAAAATTTCGGGACTGTTGTTTCATGAGTTTAATGATATCTTGTTTTCGGTCCTGAAAAGGTTAGTAAGTACGGTTATTAATAGTCTGATTAAATCGTCTTTTAAGGTTAGGTCGTCCACCATTTCATAGTCAATAGTGTCAGGTATAGGAAGACGGTAATCTTAGCATTTATTTTTTGCTGTCATATTAGGAGCAATTGCTTCCTTAGGTTTCTTGATACATTTTTTAGATGTTGTGTTATGAGGACCGCAACAGTTGGTACATTTTGGGGGAGCTTCTTTTTGGGGACATCTGATAATGGGGTGATCACCAGCGCAGTCGGTGCATGTAGGGGTCCGTTTTGTTCATGAAATGGAAGGTTGTTCGTAACTGAAGCAGTGGGAACATTGTGCTAGCAATGGAGGTGGAGGATGAGATGGCTCGGTGCGGTACCGAAACATTTGGAAGAAGAAGCCCTCTCCCAAAAATTGATTTATTACATATATGTTGGGTGTGATAATACGCATCATCATCGTAGATTGTTAGTCTGTCTAGATCTGATTCAGAATACTTTAACTCAAGATTTTGATCTGTTAGAGCTTGTCCAATTTCTTCTTCGGAAATGTCAAAGTCCACTCCCTTGACCACAACTGAGAAAGTGGGGGAACGGGGAGGTTGTGGGACAGTGAAGCGAGGAGGAGCGTATGTTACAGAGACTTTTGTGTGAAATGCATTGGAAAGCTGGGTCTGGATCAGACTGGCGAGGTCAGCGCAACGGCTCTTGACAATGAGAGAGGCACGAGTGGTCTTGAGGTAGTCTATTAGTTTTTGAATATAAAGGCGGGAGGCTGTGGTGATTTCTTTTTATGTTATTTGAGAAGGGATGTTCTTAACAAAATAGGTGTGGACGGGTGTAGGGCCTCTATGATGGAGGAGGTGAGGGGGAGATTATTGTGAAATGGATGGTGATACAGGTGAGAGAGGTGAATTGTTTTCAAAAACGTCAGGGCACGGTGATAAGTCCATAGGTTCTGAGGGAGCGGGGCTGGGAGGAGTGGAGGGTCCATTCTGTTTCGATTTTTCGTTGCAGGATGGAATGAGAAGTTGTGAAATAATAGGAGATGAGGTGATTTGTACATCTCGAACAGAAGCTGTAGACGCAGGAACGGCAGCAGCAGGCTCGACAAAAGCTGACCATAGACTGTGAGGATGAAGAAAAACTGTTGTGCGAAGAAGCTAGAATCTGTAGAACGACGAAAGATGTGATGATCTTTCAGAATTTCCTGCGCAAGGCGCAGGAAAGAATTTTTATCTTTCTCTTGATTAGAGACGTCGATGGCTGTAGGCGTTGAAGCAACAAATAATAGTAGCACGAGTAAACTTAACAGCCTAAAATTGGCAGCACTGCTAGTTAAGATGCAACTAGCGCGAATCAACGTTGAAAGCAATCTCACTCAACAATGAAAATATTGGCCCATTCATCAAGGCACCGTCACTGCCTTATCTTTGTAGGCAGGTGGAGGTGGAGGATATTGTCCGAAGACATTGCCTCCAGCAGTAATTAGATGGTTCACGACTTTTCTGTAGGTTCGTCATCACGGTGATGTCAGGTTATCTGCGTAACTTGTTATGACTTCCGTCAGTAACATTGTTTGTTGTTGGAGCAGCTGCATTATGAAGTATAAGCTTATGTTTTTTGGAATTCTTGTAGTTCGCCTGTTGTCGATAGTGGTGTGTAGCGGAATGCATCGCCGTCGCGAGTAGATCTGGACCTGGTCGCTGCATGTAGTCGGCAATTGCTGTAGACGTTGATAAGCTCCTCTGCATGAGTCGTCTTCTGTGTTCTGCAACATCTTGCTTCTGTGGCTGTTGAACGACTGGGTGACTCTGCTCTCGGTACGGCTGGATTCAAGATGACGGAGACTATTTCTCTGCTGTGGTCTGCTGGTGACAGTTACATGGTGACAAATGGTCTCTGGCGACTAGGCCCTGGACTCTTGTGTGCTTGTAGTGATCTTGCGGCACTGCTGTGGATGCCTCTTACGTTGTAGCTTCCATGATCTACAACCTTCTATAAGAAGCTGCGTGACCAGACCCGCAGTTGCAGCAAGTGGTTTCATCGCGGGGTTTCTTGCAGGTGGTGAGTTTGTGGCCGCCCCACAGCGAACACATCTGAATGGTTCAGTGCATTCACTGGCGCGGTGCCACAAGTTCTGGCACTTGAAACACTGGACCAGTTTTCGTGAGATCGGCTTCGCTGGGGTCGTTGGTTTGTCTACTGTTTGGATGGTGGCATCTGACTTCTTCTTCACACGACCGGGAGTCATGATGTCAAATGACATGTAGTTTTGCTGAAGGATCTGGATTATTTCCGCAAAGTCGTCAGGGCAAGACGGAAGAATCTTCATCCCTTGATGGTCTGGCCAGCTGAACATGGGCAGCTTCATGTAACACTGCAGCAGAGATTCCTGCGTAGTTGACTGCGATAGGTGTTACTGGGCCTTCCCTTAAGGCAGGGGAGTCTGCTGGTGATGACTCAGGTCGAGGAGCGGTGAGTGCGATGGGGGTTTCCCTTATCGGCGTCACCTTGAAGTTTCGGCTGGTCGCTGGATCGAAGGCGTGGGTCTTGAATCTTCTTTTGATGTGATCGACGTACTCCTCCCAGTTGAAGTCACTGGCCAGCGGGGTCGGAAACACTAGTGCCTCCGGCCACGCCGCGACTCCCACAGGGGGGAGCTTCTTGGCTGATATCGTGGTGCTCGTGGCTAGACAGGGCCTGCTCAAAAGCAGCAGCGTCACTTGTTGGTATATCCCAGCTGAACTGAAGTTCATCTAGGTGGATTGTAATGGTGAATTTCCACTGCTTGGGATTTCCACGATCGAGTCATTTTCTCCACACCTGCATGGACCAATCTTCTGGTCTGACGCCTTCCACGACTCGTTCGGTGGCTCTAGAACAGTGGTTCCCAATTATTTTTTCCCGAGTACCACTGCAAGAAGGATCTCAACCGCGCGTACCCCTTACAGCTGAAATGATAAATAAATGTAATGTTGTTGAAGGCCATTTTTCCGCAGTTGCTCAGTAAATTAATTCATAGAATAACGCCACTGCAACTGTATTATGTAGGCTTTATTGCCGTATGCGTTTCGCCTCTCCTCGAGGCATCATCAGCGACGAATTATTTACATTAGTGGATTTCAGGATAGTAACCACACATCTTTGCTTTCTCTCCAAAGTATGTTTCTATTACAGCCATTTGTCTTTGCTGTTGTGTACACGATATAAACATTACTCAATGTTATTATCGTGTACACAACAGCAAAGACAAATGGCTGTAATGGAAACATGCTTTGGAGAGAAAATAAAGGTGTGTGGTTACTATCCTGAAATCCACTAATGTAAATAATTCGTCGCTGATGATGCCTCGAGGAGAGGCGAAACGCGTACGGCAATAAACCTACATAATACAGTTGCATTGGCGTTATTCTATGAATTAATTTAATGATAAATAAATGAATTCGTTCATCCCAGTAGAGTGCTTCTCACAACCACAGGATTACAATAATATAATTGACACAAACACAATTTATCTTAAAATATATTTGGGTGATAGTAATGTTTCTTTTGGCTGATAAAAGTGGATTTAAAAAAAAATTATTTTAGTGATCACCTTAGCCAAGAGACTACCGCGCGTACCCCCTGAAGAAACCTCACGTACCCCTGGTGGATACGCTTACCACTAATTGGGAACCACTCACCACTGCTCTAGGAGGAAGGTGCGAGCCATATTCCTCTAATTTGTACATAAAGCTTGAATAGCTTACCTGCGAGTATAAACCATTTCATACTCCTTGTTGTTTTATTTACAGGTCTGTAAGATTGCCGCATTATTTCTGCTCGTTATTCATAGTTATCACATTGGATATAAGTGCATGAATAAATGTTCTAAACCAAAGTTGAATATAACCTGGAATGGAACTATACTGCATCACAGTGATAATCCAAAGTATTATGCTACTTTCGTCCTGTGTGGCAAAAATCATGTCATGCTAAGGCAGTGGATATTGCTCTCCACAGAAAATGCCGTCTTGTGAGGCGAGTCGGTAGTCGTCCGCCTGCCGCGTCCGTTTCTCGTTCTGGGATGATGGGGGGGGGGGGGGGGGGGAGGCTGTGCGGACTCCGCCGCCGTTCGGGCTTACGGCACCGCTGTCCACGACATCAGCGGCTGCAGAGCCGGAACCTCCTGCATCTCCGGACAAGATGGATGTCACCGACCCTCCCATGGGAGGTGGGTCCGACATACCCTAACTATGCTACCACCAGAGATATTGTCCGAGTACTCGGCCGGCTACAGCGCTCCACTGTTGGCGTGGCCGCAACTAGAAGGAATATTTGTCATGGCCTACCATCTGTCAGATTGGTTCAAAATCCTTGACAAGTTGCGAGAAGAAAACATACCTGCATTATATCATGTACCAGCTGCTGACAAGCCCACTACTACTCCAGTGGTACAACTGCCAGCAAATTTACATCTACACCTGACGAAGCGGAGGACGCAAGATCCTATCCAATGCTTCAAGTGCCAGGGTTTTAACCATTACGCCAGGCGATGCAACAGGAAGCAGAGGTGCATCCGCTGCCGGCAAGAGCATCTTCCGGCGGACTGTCCAAGACCGAAGAGGCATCCCATCTACTGCAACTGTGGTGGGTTCCACGCAACATGACATCACGCCTGCCCTAGCAGGAAGCGTCTGCGGCAGAAACGACATCGGGCTGACCGGCTCCTGACAGGCAGGGGGGCCCAGCCCCAGGAAAGGGGCTCCTCATCACAAGTCTCGGGAAGAGTTTGTCGTCAGACAAACGCAGCCACGTCCAGCGAGGAAGTTTGTCGTCAGACCAGCAAGTTCTCTATCACGTCTAGCGAAGAAGACGGTACAAGTCACCGTGTTCCACCTCGTCCAGGATACGACCCCACGTGGCCGAACATCCTGCCTTCGCAGATGCTGCGACCATAGCGCAGCGGAAGAGCAGTGAGGTCAGCGACTAACTAACATCATCGAGCTGCTAACGCCACACACCGTCGCCGTAGGAACAGTGGAGATATTGTCTGGCATCGCGCCTGGAGACAAACGCAGGGAAGTTGCTACCAACACGGTTAGGCTCAGGGTGGAAGGAGACACCCGACAGTCTCTACATGGTTCTGCACCAGTGGCATCGAGACTGAAGTCCCGATCAAGCTTCTTACACACCTGAACGCCACTGAAAGGAACTCCAAGCAGTGATAGAATATCGGCCTGGAAGAAGAGATGCGACATAATAGCGACTTGATCGAGCCGCTATCTCCTGGGGCTGAACAACCACGGCCCATATGGAAGTCACTGAACAGACTTCGAGTCGGAGTTGGTTCGCTTCGTGGGTACACCTGAGAGAACAGCCAGATACCACATCCTCCTGTGCCGAATCGAAATTATAGTTAATTTGTTCTCATGCCCACAACTCGGAGTAAGTCAGACCGTCTGTCAGCTAGTGACAAAGCCATCGCATTGGCAGAAAAACTACCTTGTATCTGATGCTGCCATCGTCACGAAAGGAAGAAAAATTATTACATTTCATGTTATGGAGACTTTTGTATTTCAGTAGAACCCAACCACTAACAGCTGATGGTCAAAGATGATGAAGGGGACGTGTATCATGGATTTAAATAATTTCGTGTAACACTTCTATGTCATATAGGCTGCGAGTAGCACCGATTGTATCGCACACTACGCACACTCGTATATTCCTTTTAAGTTTCTAACGAAGCCCAGCTGCTAAAACAAGTCCTTTTTTTATTGAGTGGCGTAGCTACCGAAGGGCTAGGCGTTGCCGTGCATCGGGGTCCCCAAGCTCAGGGAGCCCCTGCCAGCAAACCTCGAAGTGACCAAGCGAAAATATATCCCAGCTTCAGAACAAATTCCAACACGGCTTTAAGCATGGCAACTCATGTGAAAGAAATTCGAAAGTTGTAGAGAGTGCCCCTAAATAAAATAACAGAAAAAGGTCTCCTAGCTCCCAGCTGGCCTGAGGGCCCCAATATATTTTATATATATATATTTATATATATTGCTAACCTCTTCACCCCTACATATCCCGGGGCCCTTGTTAACTTGTTTATATTACTGTATTATAGTTAGACATTCTGTGAAATTTTTTATTTTTTTTACAAAAGTATGCGATGGATAAATCGTAATTACTATCTGTGTCAACATACTGACTCTAAATCGATATTAGTATTGTTTTAGAATCGAGAATTCCTCGATATCTAGCTTACTGTATGGATTTTGAGCTGTGGTCTAGCTCAATTTTTGTGTTAAAGGAACTTAACGGAAACTGCAGATGATTTCGAAAATCTTTAGAGCTAAAAAGTTGCAACACAATACAATGTCGTTCACCGTCGCTACGGCCATACGTTACTCCGAAAATTCATGTATACTATTTTAGTTATGGTTTTTTTTTTCTTTCAGAGTAGGAGTACTGGATCTAGGCAACCATAGATATTGTTATTTAATTAATTGTTACTAAAAAAAACGCCAAGCGACTGTTTATTGCCACCGCATGTGTTTCACTTCTTTTGGAGGCATTATCAGCCTCACTTTCGACTTAATTCTAAAAATTTACGATATGCTGCTTGTTTATTACTGACTATTTACGATAGTTTCATGAGGGTTTGTAGCTTTTTCCACAAAGCGTGTCCCGAGTAGAACCAAATTAACAGCCAGATGTAGCACAGAGGAGTAATTTGGGAAAACCATGTCTATTGGTAAATTATAAATTGTAAATTTTTTGGCAAATGTGTAATGGTTACGATACTTTGGTGTTCTCATGTATTCTTTGGCTGGTTTGAAACTATCTTCGTGTCTGTCCGATGTTGGTGCCCTGCTTCTTGCAAATTTTGGTGATGTGGTTCGTCTGTTTGTTGGAATGTGCCATTGAGTGCCATTTTTAATATCCCGAGTATGAAATGAGCTATATTTTAGACGTGTTTGTTGGATGGGTTAAGTGTGGCTGACATCTGGTTGTGTTGTTTTTTTTTTTTAATTTAATTTACTATTTTGAATGTAGCGTACGCTCGGGTGGCAATTTACCGGCACCCATCTTCCCTCTTTCCTACACCCTCCTACTTTTATCCTTGACGAATTTCAACTTTGCATTGTTTCAGCGTTTTTGGTAAATTATTTATCACTTCCCTCGGAAATTTATTCCAATCCCTGAGTTCTTTACTTACGAAAGAAAATCTTCCCACCCCATTATACCTGAAACATAGGGCCAGCTTGTGGTCATGGTAACTTTTACCCTACCATGCTCGTCTCTTAATTATTGTACCAAAATGTTTCCACGCCTCATAGCCAATATATGTTTTGTGCATTCTCATCACTCACTTCACCCTTATTCTGTCTTCCGACGAATCCCGTTCCAGCTCCTTTATCATATCAATTACTGCTGCAATATTCAGAGTCAAATGTATCAGCCGTTCTCTGCACCCCTCCAACTCCTGTATTTGATACCAAAAATGTGAGTCGCAAACTACACTCCCATAGCCAAGCAATGGTCTGACCAAAGTTTTGTGGCCCAGTTCCATTAGTTTTCTGATACTTTCTCTCATTACTCTTTACAATAAGTGTAACCTCTAATCCCGTTGATACCTTTTCCTACTAACTGTTCAGCGTGTCCCGTCCAATTGGGTTTGTTGTCAAATGCGATGCTAGAGATAGATTCCACGTCTTCAACAAACAATACCTTTCCCACTGTATAATCATAAGCAGCCATTAGTTTGTTTGTTTTTTTATCGGTGTACCTAATAAGCTGATTCTTCTTTGTACATATTTATCTTTATCCGATGATCAGCCACTAAATTAGATATCCCATCCAGATTACCCTGCAGCTGTTTACAGTCTTGTACCGTTTCGATCGTATTATATAACATAATGTCATCTGGAAACAACACAACTTCTGGAAATCATTCACACCATCATTCATCAGAATAACGAAGAGCATATACACTGATCAGCCAGAACATTATGAATGCGTGGTATGCATTCAAAAATTCCTTGTTAGGATTCCGGAGTTGTCTGGCCCAGGCGTCTTCGCATAGGCCACGCAATTCCCTTAAATTACGGACCGGTGGCTTATGGGCGTGGTGCTTGAAACCGAGCATCTCGGAAACGGCGAGGCTAGTCGGCTGTTCGCGTGCTCCTGTAGTGAGCATCCATGGAAAGTGGTTGAAGGGCGGTGAAACCATGACTGAGCGATAAGGTGGTTGACGACCACGTCTTATCACAGTTCGTGGAGGTCGGTGGCTTGCCCGTTCTGTAAAGCGGGATAGTAGGTGATCTGAGAGTGGAGTGTGCTCCGAAACACTTGTGCCTGCACCAGCATTGTTCTATGGTGTCAGATCTACTACAGATCACCACCTATCCAGCTTTACAAAGCGGGCAAACCTCCGACCTCCACGGTCTGTAACGAGGCGTGGACGTCCACCACCTTTTCGCCCAGTCGTGGTTTCACCGTCCTTCAACCACTCTGCATAGATGCTTACTACAGTAGCACGCGAACAGCCGACCAGCCTCGCCGTTTCCGGGATACTTGTCCCCAGCAGCCCCGCCCACAAACCACCGGTCCGTAATTTAAGGGAATTGCGTGACCTGTGCTTTGGTGCCAGACAACTCAGGAAGCCTAAGAAGTACTTTTCGAATCCATGCCACGCGGAATCGCTGCTGTATTGTACTCCAAAGATGAACCAACACACCAATAAGCAGGTGGTCATAATGTTTTGGCTGATCAGTGATGTTGTTGTCGTTGTTAGGGCTTTAGGGATCGTCAACGTCTAGGTCATTACGTCCCTGACAAAAAACTAGTATGACAACGTGAAATGAATTACAATGGTCCCAATACGCTGCCCTGTGGTACTCTGATAATGTTCTATTTCGGTTGTTCAGTTTATTGTTTCCGCTTTTTTATATGGATTTTTGTTCCTGTGTCCTTTACTGTTGTTACTTTGATGGAACGTGAGCTATGCCAGTGAGTTGCGCGAGCGGCAATGGCTGTGATCTGCCGCCGCTGGCCACTGATCTGCCGCCGCCGATGCTTATTCATGAGAGCCGCAGAATGCCGCTCACGCCAGCTGCGGCTGCAGGCGATTTATTTCATTAGGAGAGAGCCCACACGTGACTCGCGAGCCGCTGCACCGTGCCGGCGACTCACTACCCGCGGTCCACGGGGAGCTCCTAATGGAGGGTTGCGAGTTTCCGATAGAATTAGTTGTAACAAAAACCATTTTAAGGGGGCTTTTTTCGACCTACATGTAATTAATACTACCAAGCAGAATGTACTTAGAAAACAATTGGTTGTGTAAAGAAATATTCAGTGGTAGATCTACGAATATTTCGATACGGGGCAAAAATTGAGAGAATACTGCCCCTTGGAACATGATTTTGCCACCGAAATTGTCACCGCGACATGTATTACCGCTTATTAAAGACGATTTTGTCGCCCCCTTGAAATTGCCGCCCGGGTAAACTGCCCCGGTTTGCACCTCCCTAGATCCGGCACTGGAAATATTGCAATTTCCCTCTAAATCAAAGTTGGTTTGCTTCAAGATGCCAGTGATAATTACATCGCGACTAACATTAACAGCAACAGACTGTACAGCTGTAAAAATAACGAGAAATTGTGTACCCGTATATATTCGTTAGTAAACCAATAAGTACTCGCTACTATCGAATCGTTACTCGTTAGTTTTGGTACAATCCCTGGTGGATTTTAGCACCACTTTCTTGATCCTCTAAGCCTTATATGAATTATCATTTAAATTAAAATGCCCTGTCTCCTATGACGAAATATCTTTTAACGTAGCAACGTACTTTGTCCCTAAAAACTTATTACATTCCGACTATTTCGATGAAGCAGAGGACCTTTCGCGTCAATAAAAAGGAAGTCGCTTTCCATGGATCCCTGGAAATCGACAAAAGCAGCTTTCCAGAGGACGGAGTGACAGGCGTACAATAAAAAACCGAAATATGGACGGCCGGACCGGGATTCAAACCGGTGTCCTTCCTTAGCGTTATAGCTCACTGGCCGCCCTAGGCCTGTTAGTTTTTCTTCTTGTGCACATTTGTACTGTTTTCTTTCTTCCATAGTGTAAATTTGCTAGACGTTTATTCAGTCACTTCCGAATTAATTTGACGAAAATTGGACTTGTTAAATTGATCGCGGCTTCATGTTTAGAAATTAGCTGAAGATACCTGGAATATTGGTTCAACTACAGCTGATTTTCAGTTGTTTATGCTAGCTTCAATAGTTTTCGTGAGAACAACCTTTAAGTAATTTGCTTGCTTGACAAGTTGGCACATATTAAAGCCATATAGCTTAGTAATTGTATTACGAAACTAAAACATTAAGACACTGCGTCCTACTTTCGTGGGATATACATGTTATGGGACATAGTACTGCTGTTTCTATAAGATATGAAGATTGCATTTCTATCTAATTCCTCGTCTCTCCATGTTTATGTTTCAAAAACTCACATTCACAGATTTTGTGCACGTGAGGATCGAGAAATATGATAAGTTATCATATGTCGACAATATCAAATTTCAGGGTGCGTTTCTACATTGTTTGAAATCATTTTTGCGTTATTTATTGTATTTTAATTCGACCTGCTGTACATACATTCTATAGAGAATTTTGTTCTGGTTTCCCGACTTTTTTTTTATTGCCTGGATGGTATCTTGAAGAGGCCATGGCAGAATTCCTTCCCGTTCCTTTCCCCCAGACCTTTCTTTTTCTTATGACTTCTACGTCGACGAGGCGTATAGCAGTTAGCAAAAAAAAAAAAAAAAAAAAAAAAAAAAAATAGTTCAGATAAACGGAAGGATTTACTGAAGGAGGAGATGTTAAGAAGAATTTTTGGATAAAGGACACTGTCAGCAAAGATTTAGAAGTGAAGGGTGATATTAGAAAATGTATGCCTTAAGAAAATGCAGCAGCAACGGCGAGGGGTGATGGGGAAAGTGAAAGTTGAAGCTTGTGAATGTTGCGTAATCTAAGGGAGCAGACGTTAGGTGTAAGTAAAAAAAGCTTTGTCAATAAGAAACTTGTAACAGCCCTCAGGTACAGCCCTTTAATGAATTTTAATCTTAAGAATTAAATGTAGAGAGATGGAAGTGGTAAAGTAGGGATCTGTATATTTTTCATGTGAATGCATATTGCTTTTACGGAAGGAAACTGTGTAAGCGCGAAATATGATGGGAAGTAGTGCAATGTATGAAATATTGATTTAAAACTTGAATGTTTATATAAGCCACGGTGTTTTGAGGACGATTTTCAGCTATTTTGAGTGGTCAATTTACCCTTTTTTTTTTTTTTTGTTAAAATGCTTGTAAATAGCGTTAATTTCCATTTTAAAGAGTTTCCTAATGACTGTTTTTTGTTTTGTTATTTTTCTGTCTTGCAACTATAACAAATGCTTATAATGGCAGATGCGTTTCGTTAGCGCTGTAGAAACCCTGTCACCACTTTTTTACTGTGTTCTGGAAGTTTATCTGGCGCTTATTTAAACGCGCACAGATGTCGAGCAGAAGTAGTGCTTGTAATTGTTTTTGAGTTAGCAGGATAAAGTTTAACCGCTGAATTTTTTTTGTTGTACCTTAGTATCTCTGGACGAAGTTATTGCCAAATTCGCGTATGTTTGCTATTGAAAATTTATACGGAATAAAAGTGAGATGAAAATTGATTCGGCAATCTTAGTAATTCATTGACTCATGATCAATTCTGAAGCTGCGCTAAATGTCATACTTTTGTGAAAGGTAAAATAACCTGTGCGAACAGACTGCGAAAATCTGTTAATTGAAGAATTAATTGATTAAATTGCAATCAGCGTTAACTGAAAGAACCATTCAGAGAGTTCCCTGGTAAACTGTTAGTCAAATTCTGTCTTACTTTAATTCGCAACCATCCAGAATGCAGTGGATCAGTGTTTCCCTATTAGTGGTAAGCGTACCCAGGGGTACGTGATGTCACTTCAAGGGTTACGCGCAGTAATCTCTCCGCTACTGTAATCACTAATGTAATTTAAAAATTACTCAAACATTACTACCGCGAAAATATATTTTGTGACAATCAAACTAAGTTTGTGTGTGTGTGTGTGTGTGTATGTGTGTGTGTGTGTGTGTGTGTGTGTGTGTTTGTGTCTGTGAGTCTGCGTTGTAACGTGACGCGCTGTCGCCACGTTACAAGGTGCATTTTTTATTATATATGTTATAATGTTAGAGTAATTTACATAAATCTTGGGCGACCACCTAAATAGATTTTTGTTGTAATTTTATAAAGTACGCAAGATTCCAAGTGAGGACTGTAATGAAATGGTGAACATACAGTGTATCTTGGTAAAGCGAATATTAAAGAGTTATTGAGCTGCGTAGGCTTGAAGCTAATCGTGGTCTTCCCGAACCATGGCGACAGGAAGTCGCGGATCTGGGGTTTTGCCGGCCTACACATTCTGCTCCCTGGGGATAGGTGGTCAACAGGGTCACTCACCCGGCGGGAAATGCCTGCCGCCCGACACCTGAATGTGCTCTCACCCCGGCGAACTTAGCCGAATATATCCGACCTCTGTGATATGAGCGGGGCAAATCAGATATCGGGGATATCACGTGACATTAGGTGCCAACTTGAAGATCCAATCCAAATGAGCATATAACTTAAAATCCTGGGAATTTTCTGTTGAATGTGATCTTCGAGACTTCAAGGGGGTTGAGCCAGAAGTTTTCCTCGTGGACAGAAGAGCGAGGAGCTGGACATTCTACATTCGATTCTAGGCGAGTCTAGTCTGAGGTGGACTTGGAAAGTTGGCTTCTCTCGCCATCTGCCGCTGTACGACTTCTGACGGCCGGCTTGCCGGAGCAGGCTTATCACGGCGACACCGCCAGTAATGCGATGATGCGCATTAACAGACAGGACGTGTCTGTAATCACCGTGTGAGACAATCTCACATACCGTGGGTCATCTTCGGTCACCGTACATCAGACGCAAAACTACAATGGTAACTTATTACGACCAAGCCATCTGACTGTGCATTCCGTGAAACTGAATCCTTAAACGACTTTGAGAGGATAGATCCATGTTCTAACTTTGTAATTGAAAAAACCCCTGAGCTAGCGGCATAATTTGCCAGAACTAGTTATTTTCGAATGATATATTGTTCATTCGTGGCGCCCATGATTTTCTTTTAACTGTAAAGTCACAGTATTGTGATACCTTTGTCTGAGCTCGTCATAACTTGTGTTTTTCATTGTTTCCAATTGTCATTATTTCTTGCATTTTGATTCTGAGATATATATTTAAAAGTAAATATACAATTGTTTGTTTGCTCATGACGGCTATTTGTACCTCTGAGCGTTGCTTTTATGATTTTGCCAATTTGTGTTAATGTTAACGGTAAATTCACTCAGACTTGTAATCGCCAATGATAAGAAAATAAATGTCATATTGTGAAAATTTTTCCTAAATTCCAACTAACATCGAGATTCTTGCAAAATTAATTAACTTTCACTCCTTCATAAAAATTAAAATTAAAAATCCCCTTTTATTAATCATAGAGGTATGAAAGATAATTGTAACGTAATTTGCCCACTAAGGCACCCACTTCAGCGTGTGTGTGTGTATATTTGAATTATATTACTGTAATGCTGTGGTTAAATAAAAGACGTTTATCACGTTATTAAAGCAGTAATACATTTTTGCTACCACTTTGCATGATGTACCTTTCCGAGAACATATTTTCTGCAATGACAAACATGAAAACCAGACATCGCCACCGATTTCAACTCGAAGATGATTTAAGGTTGAACCTCAGTAAACAGCAACCAAATTTCTCAGATTTGTACAAAGAGTACGTACACATTTTACCTATTAAGTTTGAATAAACATTCATGATTTTCGTTTATATTAGAATTATTATAACAACGCTTTTGGACATTCGTTGGTTATTTGTGGTGCTTGTTGCTGTATTAAAATTCAATAAATCTTGAAAGCTGGTTTCATTTTTTATTTATCATTTCAGCTATAAGGGGCACACAATGTTGAGCTTATTATTGAAGTGGTATTCGGGAAAAAATTAATTGGGAACCACTGCAGTAGATTATTATTTATTATTAATTTAATTGCGATGGAGCTAACGCTTCGGTGTCAATTCCCCTAGCATTCTATTTACCCCCTTTATACATTTGTTTTCTTTTATAATTGGAATGTTAAATTTCTTCCCGATCTACTTTTCTGATTTGCAAATTTTAATTTTAAATTCCTTAAGCGTTTTTGGTAAATTATTCATCACTTCAATTGGTAATTTTTTCCAATCCATGACACTCTTACCAACAAAAGAAAATTTTCCCACTTCCTTATGCATGAAATCGAGCGCAAGGTTGTGGTCATGGTCGCCTTTCCCCTTCCATGAACTATCCTTAATACTTTGACGAATATTCCTCCAAGCTCCATCACCATCATATGCCCTGTACATCCCAGCACTCTTTTCACCCTCCTCCTTTCCTCCAGTGAGTCCCAATCCAGCTCCTTCATCATATCAGTTACCGACTGGATCTTGCGATAATTTCCACAAACAAATGTAGCTGCTCTTCTTTCCACACGTTCGAACTTCTGTATTTGATAGCTAAAATGTGGGTTCCAAACTACACCACCTTATTCAACCAAAGGTCTGACCAAAGTTTTGTAATCCAACTCCCTAACTTCTTTGGTACATCCCCTCATCACCCTCTCTAGTAAATGTAGGATTTTGTAAACTTTTGATTCCATCTGCTCAATGTGCTCTGCCCAATTCAGTTTGTTATCAAACATTATGCGAAGATATTTACACTTCATGCTTTCAACAAGCAATTCTGACCCCACCCTATAATCATAATTAACCTTTAGTTTTTTATCTGTATACTTAATAAGATGACTTTTCTTGGCATTTATTTTCATTGCATGCTGTCCTACCCAGTTAGATATTCTATCCAGGTCACCCTGCAACCGTTCACAGTCTTCACCAGTTTTGATGCTATTGTATACTATTACGGCATCCGCAGAGTACCTAGATTCTGACCGTAACCCATCAACACAGTCATTCATTAGAATAATGAACAGCAACGGCCCCAATACACTACACTGTGGCACTCCCATATTTACTTCCACCTCTTTTAATAAAGTATTTTCTACTCCAACACTTTGATTTCTTGCTTTTAAGATTTATTGTAAACTGAGGTTGTGATTATCGCCACCAATATCCGGATGCTGGAGGCCAAAGCAGTCATGAAAAAGGACAGCAATAGATTCTCGGACGACTCAGCTACTCCGGGGCAGGTTGTTGCGTGAAGTTAGTGACTGACTGGTCTGACAACAAAGACGTTCGCCGTCAGAAGCCGCGATTCGGCGGATTGCGCCGATGATTTATGGACGGCGGAGGCGCTCAAAAATAGAGAGTCGGCGACAGCAGGTGTCGCGCGCCACCACTTTGCGGGGATTGGTCGGCGTTGCAATCAGCGGGAGTGCGCGGCGCCCTGGGGACGGCCATCTTGCATATTGGCCGCTGAAAGGGAGCGCCGCGCCGCAAATAAACCGACCGAAATAATAGGCGACGACGACCACGATTTAAACGAATTTTATGTTTTTTTAAAAAGGGATCTGTGCCTTGCGAGTGAAAAACCAAATCCTTAGTGGCAATCCATTAATTAGGTCGTGCGTTAAGCGGTTACATGGCGTGAAAGATGGGGTGGAGGGGGTGATAATTTTCGTGACGTCAAGTTAGAAGTGTTGTTATCTTCAAGTTCTAAATTTAATATTGAAACAGACCTCGGACCCAACCTTTGTGTGAAATGTTATTTGAAGAATTATGTATAGCAAGGTGGGAGATGATTAATTATGGTTTTGTATATATCAATTGTACATTTGTGTATATTTGTCACGTAAATGAACATTGTTTTATGATGACAAGTTATGTAAATACTATCTAAAATGTTCAAGGGTAGTATTATGCATGAAACATTGATTAAAAGTCTGTAATTGTGAGTGATGTGATGATGTGAGACACAATGTTTGAAGGACAATTCTCAATTGTTTGGACTGGTTTATGTTGATAATTTTGTGTGAAAATATCTTTAATTTTAATTTCCCTGTGTTTCATGATGATTGTGAATGATGTTGTATTAATTTTCTTTGTTTTAATGTGATTTTGATTGTTAGCTGAATTGTCGCCTTTCGAGAAATGTCGAACGGATTTGTCGGTATTAGTCTGGACATTTCTGTAGCGACTATATAAGCTATTGGTAGAGACGAGTAGTTAGTTGTCAGAATTTTTCTTTGTGAGTTAATCGCTGGAACATTTCTGTACTAACGCCTAATATCTTTGCTCGAATCGTTTTCCTCTTCTATGTGTATTGTAGAGCTCGTGGAAAAAAATCCTAACTAAAAAGTAATTCTCCGCAGTAATTATATAAAAAAAAAAAACAAGTACCTATCAGGGTGATGTCACGGGAGTGTGTCACATGACGTGGGAGTGGGGAGGTTTGAATGAGGGTGGAGGGGCTCTGATGTCACGATTCACGATGAAAGTCATGTTTTACTCAAGTTCAAAATTTAAATTGCAAAATTTGTGATATCATAGCGGAGGGGTGTGGGCAGGGTCATGAAACGGAGACATCACGCGACAAAAAAAAACCTCTGATTAAATTCGTGTTACTTAATTTATGGATGACTTCTTCTGGATTCGGGCGATCGCGTCGCTTACGCGGTGGAGCCGCTGGTGACGGCCCGGACGACCGGGGTTCGATCCCCGATGAGGCCGAGGATATTTCCTCGAAGCTAAACGCCAGAGTGGCCCCCAGGCCCACTCAGCCAGCTATCAAATGAGTACCGTGGGGGAAACTCCACAGGAAGGTAAAGAAAAAGGACCGAACCGTGTCGCTACCACGGCACGTCCACTCTAGTGCCTACGGTCAGGAAACAGGCATGCGAAGTTCTACCTCCGCTAATCTTACAGGAATACGCCTTGAAAACTGTGAAAACCCACTACCTTTACCGTTTCTTCCGGATTCGTTCATTTGCCAGTCTGTCTCTATTTGGAATCCTTTAACACAGAAATTTTCTAACTGTGTACTACTTTATTTCTTACTAATCTTAGCACTTCTTCTGGTTTTTCATCTCCAACTTTTCTCAACATATTGGGGTCGCCTGTCTTTGATGAGTTCTGTTCATCGTTGGTATGGTCAAAGTTTTAGTTTTCGTTCTACGGCCCCATGCCCTTGCTGACAGGTCTACTACGTATTAAAGTCAAGTGTTTCCATGTATCTGCGAAATTTACGTATTCCATTTGTGATAAGTGTATTTATTGTTGGTGGAAAGTATAGTTTGTGAGGAGGAGGTTAGGGGCGGTCCCGGCATTAGCCTAGGTGGCTGCGGTAAACCGACTACAAACCGTAGTGAGGACGGGCGGTACGTGAGAGCCTGGACTCGCTATTTTGAAATATCGCGAGAGGTGAAGGTAATTATTGTGGTTTTAGAGGGAGGAAGCCTGAAGAAAAGGTTTTCTTTCCATGATTTTCGTGCGCATTAAATGAACACTCCAACTTTTAGAATGTTTGTATTTTTCTTTTTATTACACGTTTGTGGTAGATTTAGTAAAAAAACAAAACCCAAACAATAACTACATAAAAAAATACTATAAATGAATACAGTTTTTCTCGGCGTTGTACATTTACGTTGTACATTTACGTTTTGCGATCATGCATTGTGGAAAAGTCGCCATCTTCAGGTGTAGTCGTAAGACTTGAAGTTAGCCTATAGCGCGAGATTGTGGTTTCCAGCAATGAATCCCATTCCAGCTCTTTTATCATATCTGTTACTGATTGTATTCTGCGATAATTTCCAGAAACAAATCTAACAGCCCTTTTTTGCACCCTCTCCAATTCCTGTATTTGATACGCAAAATGTGGGTCCCATACTCGAGCAATTCGAGCAATGGTCTGACAAAAGTTTTGTAACACAATTGCTTTACTTCTCTCGTACATCCCCTCATCACTCTCTCCAACAAGTGCAGAATTTTGAAACCTTTTCGTACTACCTGACCAATGTGTCCTGCTCACTTAAGCTGGTTATTAAATGTAATGCCAAGATTTCAAGTATTCAACAAGCAATTATTTTCCCACGTTTTATTCGTAATCAACATTTAGTTTTTTATTTGTGTATCTAGTAAGCTGACTTCTTTGCATACATACATACAGGTGTATCTTGCCTGCTAAAGTTTACGGGAAAACTAGAGCAATCTTTATAGCGTTAATGGTTTTGCAAAATAGCTAAATGAGTGATTTTAAGAATTTTGATATTCCATCAGATAATTATTTGACAGAAAATCATGTGTAACATTTGGTGGAGAAATTAATGACTCGGTTAACAAATATGTCCTGAAAATACTTTTTTGACTCACAATAATTCTTTCGTAAAATGATTCTTTTTTTAATTTCTTTTGTATGAACGATGTGAAAGACAGTTTCAAAACCTGTATAATGAACTATATTTAAAAATAACTTGTTATATATTTTTCCAATGTCCGGCTTAGAATGCCATCTGCTATTGTTTTTCGAAGACCTGATGTCTCCACGATATGTGGAGCTATCGACTTTCTTTCTGTTATCAAACGAGTACGCGGCATCCACGAGTCCTTCACAGTAACCACTTAGAATTCTAAGCGGTTCACGCACCACCTTCAACCTGGCAATAGCACTAACACGAACAATACTAAGTACTCTCTTGTCCGTTCTGCCTGTCCTGTTGAGATTTTCCTGAGTGATTGTCCCACCACGCAGCAATTATCTCGCGCTTTAATGCCCACTATTTTTAATGTTGCAGCTCAGTGGTCAACTACACTTGTGAAAGCCTGGTTACAACTGTGGGAATCTAAGGCTTCTCTTCCCCAAGGCTGGGGAAGATTGAATTTTTACCACCTGGCTATGAGAAGGGGTTGTTGAAATGGAAGTATATGAATAGGTTATGATCAGGAGTGGGAAGATCCAAAGTCAGCCTAGCAGTAAAGGGCTACATGGCGTTCGATGACATCAAGTGCGACTGCGGAGAAGACCATACTGTTCAGCACATGCTCCACTGTGTCCAGCATCCTGCTCGGAAGATGATCTGTATGAGGCCTCAGAAAATGCACTGGAAGTGGCCAAGATTGATGATGTTTATAATTGTGTAACAATATGTTTCTGACACGAAATAAATACACAAATAAATCATGTACACATCCGCCTATGATGAGTATAAGTATAGAGATTAACTGACATCCGACCAAGTCTTTTGGATGCTTCAGTTTTTCTGTCGGCGAGTGTATATTTAACAGATCGCAACCTGTTCCTCACATGTCTTATGGTATAGTTGTAAGATATCTCCGTTAACTTTACTAAGTTTAATAACGGCAAGACATCATGTAGATGTGGAGTATTCTTACAATTAAATATAGTCAGAAACAAAATATTTGTAAATAGTGTGGCGACCGTAGTCAGCCGCCCAGTGCACACGTCATCATTAGAGCCGCCTGGTGGGTGGCGCGTCTGCTGCACCCTTGTCCGTCCAACCTGTTGATTGCGTGGGCGTGCCCGGTGTGTTGGCGCGACACCTGCGCGGAAACACATTTATTTGGCCGGCGCCGCGTGCTGCGTGTATTCGAGGAATTAAATTACCGCAGGTAGGCAGGGGCGCCACTGCCATTAGGCTAATCGGATTTCCTTATCGAATTAAGGTCCGGCCGTCGGTGCAGCTTTAACTGGCATCGATCCCACCCCCTTGTCTCGCACCTGCCCGCCTGAATTATTGGAGCATCCGGCTTCCCCGCCTCATCGCTACAAGCCGTGCTAATTAGAAAGCAAGATGTAATTAGCAAAGAATATAATGTGACAAACGGAGGGAATGCTATGCTGCAAGGAATTAAAAGTTAAAATGCGGATTAATCTTAGCAATCAGCTTTATGAAGACGTCGAGTCGTTTAATTAACGGACGCAGGTGCTCATAAGGATGCCAGGAGCCAATCCCTTATCAAAGTCTTCTTCTGCTGGATCCTCACCCTACTTGTTAGCTGTCTACCGCGTTGTCTCAGTTGCCTTTGGCATCGTGACGGCTACGACACCGTGACGGAGTAAGCTGGCTCCAGGCCTGGTGGGACGTTAAGACTGGCGACACCCTGCGTTCTCTTGAAAGAGCAGGCACCAGGTTTCACCCTCTCCCTTCTTCATCTCTGCACAAAAACACTCTACAGTGAACACGCACAGTACCACAGACATACACGTTTACAAACATTGTTACACAGCGGAAGGAAACGGTATACCACCCCTATTGATCATCCCAGTCGTTGCCATGGAGGGTAAATGTGTCCCACGGTATAACCACCTACTCTCGACAAAGATAAGGTGTTTATAAGGAGTAAACGTTGTAAGATGTGACTAGTCATGTCAGCTTGTCATATTACGGAGTAAATAAATAGGAAGTGGTGGACGGTTCGGCAAAAATTAATAATAACTAAATAATGGAAACTATAAGAAAACTGCAAAAATTAGTAATTACGATAAAATTAAGAGCAGTATTTTAGAATATTTGGAGACAGAAGTAATGTAATAGAATAAGAAACATCTATAGTTAAAGACATTTTAGAAGCTAAGCTCATGCGGCAGCCATTAAGGGGTTTGGTGGGGTGACGCTGTGACTTCAATGGCCAGTCTCTTAGGCTCTCTAGTTATCCGAGTTTAGAAAAAAAATCTCGTCCTTGTTAAGGGAGCAGGAGGCTTAGGCTCGCTGGTTTTTGTATAGCAGCGCCCGTAAGGCAGAGGTGCTATGCCAAACTCCCTCAGGTTTGTTTGCTAAGGGTGGTAGCTCAGTCTTCAGTTGTAGTTCTCCCCAGTCATAACCTCAAATTAAGAATTCTCACGTGTGTAGGGCTCCAAGAAGCAGATTTTGGTGTAAGATTAACTATTTTTTTTTTTTATTTATAAATCTTGTTCCATGGATCCCTGCTCAGGAAGGATCTCTGGGATGTGAAACATGTCATGGTTAATACACATACATACAATATGAGTCATAATCATAGTGAAAACAATTATATGTTGCAAAGACAAATAAAGAGAACAAAAATAAACATTAATTATTTTGTTCAAATTCTTGAATGGAGTAGAAGCTGTTGCCAATAAGAAAATCTCTCAGTTTCTCTTTAAAAATATCTTTGTTATCTGCAACTGTTTTATACTCTTGGGAAGTTTATTAAACAGATATATCCCAGAATAATTAACTCCTTTTTGTATTAATGACAGTGATGTTTGTGTATTATGCAAGTTATTTCTCTTTCTCATATTGAAATTGTGTACATGTGACTTAGACGTAAACAGGTTAAAATATATTTAAGAATATTTAGTTTTTTAAAGAATTGTCTGCAAGAAGTTCTTGGTTTTACCCTACACAGCATCCTAATAACTCTTTTCTGTGCTATGAAAACTTTTTTACTTCGTGAAGAGTTTCTCCAAAAAATTATGCCATACAACATCACTGAATGAAAATGTAAGGAGTAGACCTATTCTATTAATTCTAGATCTGCTTTTAGAGAAAATATTCGTATTACAATGAAGCACACACAGGAATAAACGAGTCGTAATGAGGTAAAGAAAAGTAGGATTTAAAAAAGGATGAATATAAAATAAAAAGGGAGGGGAGGTTACAAGGTTTCTAAGTGAAGCAGCGACAATTCACTTGTCAACGGTGTCGAAATGAGATCAGTTTAATATCTGTCGAACTACTGTAATGAGTAATTAACACAATATTCACTACTTAGCTCTAGTTATGCAGGAACCATTTGGTCAACCAGCTGGGCTAGTACGACACCGAGGGGCTGAGGCACAAGAGATCTTCGATCCAGGCTAGTATTCGAGACCGTGACAGTGATGTGCAACCCCCCCTCTCCTCCCCCCCCCCCAGTGCAGTGATCGGTGTGAATCTCGTGAACCTCGTAAATCTGGTGTAAAAGGTAAGGAGTACACCCGATTGCAGTGCGACAAGGAGTCGTTACCCACCAATCTTTACTACTACCAGTTCCAGAACTGTGCGTACCTAGGATATAAGTAATTTTCTGTTGTTTTACTGTGTACATTTAATAATGTGTTGTGTATAGTTAATGATGTTTTATTCGCCTAGTATATAAGTAACAGGTGGCACATACCTTGATTTTCAAATATCTGTGCGATTCTATATGTGGCACAATGTAAATGCTTACTTGCAGAGGGTGGAGGATGTAGTGTAGTGTATAGTTAATAACGTTTTTAGTCGGCTAGTATTCAAGAAATAAGTAAACAGCACATACCTTGTTTCTCCAATATCTCTATATTAAAAATTCAGCTCAAGGTAAATGCCAAAAAAGGGAATAATAATAATAATAGATAATGTTATGGAAGAATGGGAGAAAGAACTCAAGAAATGTAAGTATTGGAAGCCAATTCCACTTGGCTTTCCCAAAAACAACCTCTACATACCATGCCTAGCTTTTGCGGATGATTTGGCGATACTAGCAGAAGATGAAGAGACTGTCATCAAACAGCTTGACACACTCAAAGAATGTGCAGAAAAAGTAGGTTTACAAATCTCATTCGAGAAAACTGAATTCATATGTTCAAAGACATGTAATGACACATTACAGCCGTGTGATGTTGCAGCCACGTAAGTTTGCTAGGAGCCAGACAGGACAGGTAGCTGTCGGTGAAGGAATGTGGCTCCCCTCGCTTTTCCCCTAATCCGTTGGACCGCTAAGCGGAGGGATGGACACTCGCTTGGAGGCCGCACAGGTGTGCACCTCGTGGAGGTACACGGACGAACGTGCAAAAATACGCGAGTGTGAGTGTGAGTTCGCGCTCCTGCTGGAAGAGCTTTCCAAGGACCAGGTTCGTCGCCAGACCGCGTCGACCATTTCTCATCCAAGTTACTTGGTGCAGCTACCCCAGACAGCGTCGAACACAACGCCGACCTCGAGTGGAGCTGACTGACTTCGCGCAGTCCCGCAGCAAGAAGCGCCTCCACCGACCTGCCTACAGCTGCCGTCGCGGAAGCCACTTCACGGTATTGTGAAACTAACGAACTTGTGTGTGTTGAGTGCGTTCACCTACCGCGTCCACAAGCCCAGCAAACGACCCTGATGAACAAGTCAATTCATGCCATCCAAATCACATCTCATAATCACGTCAGACTAATTAATGCAATCCATGTACGTGACCTAATAAATAGTAATTTCAAATGGTGCCTTTGATAATAATTCACATCCCTCATGATAAATATTAATTGATGATTTATAATAAATAAAATTAATTACATATTTTTGATGTCGCAATTAGCGTGACACTTCAGACAGAAATAGCAAGTTTGAGAACAAAATACGGTAAAATCAACAAGGTCCCATACTTTAAATACCTTGGAGAATTCATAGAACCGACAGGCATTGAGAAATCTCGCAGCAAAATCGCTTCCAAAAAGCAAAAAAATAAAAAGCATTAGGGTTAGTGAAAAATCTCCACAACAAAAAAATCCATGTCGAGACAGACCAAAATTTGGCACTACAACTCAGTCATAAAACCGACAGTCTCCTATGCAAGTGAAACGCTTACACTTAACAGTAAACATGACCTTGAAGAAATAAAAAAAAACTAGACAGAAAAATCATTAAAAAAATTCTAGGAGCAAGACTCACTAAAGATGGTTCAATCAAAACAACAGAAAAGTTATCAAACATCGAAATTGACATCAAGAAAAGGCGAATGAAATTCTTTGGTCACCTTAAGAGGTTACCAGAAACCCATCTTGTGCGTCCCCAGGTGGCGGGTAGGGGAATGCCCGGCAGATATGCAGGGTAGGAGGAAAACAAAATACCACCCGCGGACCAAAATGACAACTGACTTGGCAGAAACTGCTGCTGCAAACATGCTCCAGGAACTTACAATCCCTGGTACTACAATACTAGCGGAAGCTAGAAAATCAATATAAGCAAGTATGGCTACCAGAAAATCGATTGACATAAAAGATAATAGATTATGTAACTTCACTTAAACATCCGGAAAAGTGCAAACATAGGAGCAACAGTCATCTTAGAAAGAGACATCTTCAGACGCAAATAGACAAATGGGAAGTTATAACTGAGCAAGCAAAACAAAACAATACCGATCAAAGTGGTTTTTTTTTTTTTTTTTTTTTTTTTTTTTTTTTTTTTTTTTTTTAAATGGCATTTGGCTACTGGGCCATACAGCCAGCTCAATGTGACTTGTTGCTATCAAGTATTAACACAAGGACACTACAACGCGGACAAGACATTCACAGACACAACACTAAACACCTATGCCCTCGGCCGGACTCGAACCGGCGACCTTCGGTACGCGGGATCAAAGTGTTCGGTAGAACGCAAACAAGCTTTCTCAGAAAGAATGAAAGCCTACTGGAACAACAAGAAGACCTCAAAGAAAACTTGATTGGGTCATTTGCTTAACGTCTTCCATTTATTTGGAGAATTCACCAATAATAATAATAATAATAATAATAATAATAATAATAATAAAGGAATAATAAAGCTAGTGGTCATGACTCAATAACATCTGAGCTATTAAAATGGTCCAAACCAAAGGTAGTTAAATATCTACACTTAATCTTTGGAGATATTTGAAAAAAAAAAGATCCCGAATGAATGGAAGGTAGCTTTAAAACACCCATTACACAAGAAAGGTGATAATTAAGAGGTTGATAGTAAAAGGGGTATATCCCTTTTGTCAGCTGTTTACAAGACATTCAACATAATTCTGCTAAAAAGAGTAGATAAGACCCTCGACAGTCATTTATGTGAATACCAAGCTGGATTTTTAAAAGGTAGATCCTGTTCCGAGCAGATTTTTAATTTGAAGTCCATCATTCGTCACAGACATCTGACTTCAAAAAATCCTTTGATTTGGTGGATAGGGAAACCTTAGATAAAGTAATTCTGGAATTTGGAGTTAAATCGAAATTGGCAAACTTAATAGGTGAAACCCAGACAGATACTATATCAAAAGTAAAATTTATGGGTGAAATGTAACAGTCATTCAAAATAAATACAGGTGTACGGCAAGGCGATGGTTTATCGCCCATTCTTTTCAACTGTGTCTTGGAGAAAACGGTACGGATTTGGAAGAAAAAATTAAAATAACATGACATTCCGCCAATAATTGTGGAGAAAAACGAAGGACTGAAATACATTGTCTGGAATTTCAGATGACTTCGTTATCCTTTCAGAAAGCTTACAAAATGCACAAACACAAAATAATCTCTTGGAAGAAATAGCTAACAACGCAGGTTTGCAAAATCTTATGGAAAAAACTAAATTCAACACAAATACAAATGATTCTCCAAAATTTTATAATGACACATATTGGCCGAATTGAAAAGGTAAGGAATTTCAAGTATTTAGGCGAGATAATTGAAGAAAATGGATTAGAAAAGTTTGCAATAGAAGAAAGAATACGCAAAATGGAAAGAGCGTATGGTGTTACTAAGAATTTTTACAACAAGAAGTGCCTGTCTAAAAGCCTTAAAATAAGACACTATAATACAGTGATGAAACCAGAATGTCTCTACGCAGCTGAATTCCTGGTATTAAATTATTAATTGAATAGCTTGAAGAATTGGAAATAAGAATTATAAGGAAAAGTTTGGGTCCATTGAAAAATACAGTGCAATGGAAGTTCAGATCGAATGGGAAAATATATCATATCATTGAAAAAATAACAAAATCAATCAGAAAAAGGAGATTGATATTTTTGGACACATCTATCGCATGGAGGATTCTAAGCTAACAAAAAAAAAATAATCAAATATTTTTTGGAGAAAAAATCAACTATAACCTGGATTAAAGAGATTAAGAAAGATTTGAAACTAAATAATATCAGTGAGTAGGACGCTATGGAAAAAGAAAATTTTCTAAAGCAAATTTCGAATATGGCAGGATTCTAAGGTAGAGGGGAGAAGAAAACGGGTGCAAAATGGTCTAAAGAGAAAATACAGTGCAATAATGAAGGAGTACTGGAAAGGAAGAAAGAAAAAACAACAGGAGTGGAATTGAAATTGGCACATGGTCTCTAGTTGGCCATAACGACAAGAAGAAGAAAAAGGAATTACACAAACATCTGTTGAGAATGGATAAAAGTATTAGTATCTAAATATTAAGCCAAAAAACTATTTTCAGCAATGCTATTCTGTATTGCACGTAAGAAATGCTAATGTCAAAAAAAGGTAAATGTTAATACTAGCTAATTGAAAAAGCAGGGGCTGAGGTCATCAGGCACCCGTTCTCAAAGTCCAGTCAACTCCGCTCTCTCTCCCCACAGTAACGTCTCTCCAAACACCTTCCATCTCGCTCGTCAGAGTTCCCCTCCAACTGCTAACCCCACTATCCCTATTGGTTAACATTCTGCCACCAGTGTTGGCACTATCGGGCCCACCAATGTTCCTCTACAAAGCTCGTTTCGCAGTGAGTTTGGGGAGCAGTGGTCAGTGGGTGACCTGCCTTCAGAGGTCAACTCCCCATGAGGCTAGCTCGTCCCGAAGGCGCCAGCTCCCCAGCGAAGCAGACTGACAAGGCTGGCCGCCTCTCAGCATGGGAAGTAAGGTGACGCGGGCTGTTTGGTATAAAGAGGGAATAAGAGCGCCATCAACAAACAGACGAATGTCATACATTCTCAAGACAACAGCCTTGAAATCAGAAATAGAATTCTCAAAACGATTGTACAGTCTCCTGAGTCATCTACATCTATATATACATACAGGGTGTTCAGTAATGAAAGGATACTCCTGCAACCGCAGATAGGTCACATCATTTACTACTATATGACAAAATTTTATTTTATTAAAAGTCTCACCATTTTAGAGAAATTGATTTTTTCAAAATATTTTGCGAAACATGTGACTTTGTTCAGTTTATTCCATGTCATTTCTACAAATTAAGACCTTTCGAAACTTTTTTTTTTATTTTTTAAAAAAAAACTTACTCAAAGATGTATGAATCACCTAAAACAATGATATTTTATTTCTTAAAACGTTAAAAAAAACCTTATAAAGATCTTAAATGGTATAATTATTTTATATTTTTTAAAAAAAAATGATTGTTTTATGGTAGTTCAATCTGCTAAAGAGACCATTGTGCAATTTAAACATTGTAGCAGGTCGTTATTACGCCACACTACAATTTATATATTTCAAATTATTTTAAAATTAATTTATTCACATTAGATTAATTAAACTGATCTCGGGCAGTCCAAATTGTATATGTTTAAATTAATATGCAAGGGTATTTATTTGAGAGGACTCAGCGCAAATATGCGAGTGTAAGATTTCTGTTTAAAAGCAAGGGCTGCAGACCTCGACCAAAGGGCGGAAGTAGTGCCGTTATCCCACCACTGTGACTCCTAGGGACAATGGACCGGCAGACTGTCGCCGTTCAAAGCCACCACACCGCCCCGTTCTTGGGACGCGAGGCGGTGAGGTCAAACCCCTTCCTAACTGACGCGCAGGGAACGCTGGAAAAATTGCCGCGAATCTCAATGAGCTACGACATCACGTGATTTCCAGAAAGCCTGACCTGCCAATGACGAGAATCCTCAGGGTTTTCATAAGTTAAAACAGGGCTTATTCTTTCTGCCCCGACATGTTTTCTTCGCCGAGAGGAAGGAGGCCATCTTTCCCAAGAGCGAGAGGGACTTCTGGCTTGGCAAAGGTCCGAGACGGTTCGACTCTGGGTGCATCGGAGAGTAACCTTCCTATGGTCACAGGCTGATGATCCCCGTCTGGTCGCTGCATCGAGATCACACTGAGACAGGCTGTGCGACCTCCACCAGAGACGCTGTCTACGAGATGGTAATGTTCACTCGCCAGGTCTGGAATCATTGTGTTCTTTGAGACTGCGAATGACCCGTAAGCGATTTGAGACAGACTTATGCTCACCAAGCAGACCTAATTCTGAGCTAGCTGACATTTTTTATCGAACATTATGTGTTGTGGAGGCCTTGCAAATCACAAGTTCCATATTTTCTTTAATTTAATGGTGCCCGAGATTAATATTCATATACATGTACATATGTCTTAATTGCTGACATTTGCTATCGTTTTATATTGTGCATATTTGTCATCTTTTAATAATCTAACTTCATTAGATGATTTCCGATTAAAGTAAATTCATTCAATTGTTTGCTTGAATAAATCGGCCAATTGTAACGTCTAGGCATGTTTGATATTCCAGTGATTTTATGTTAATATTAAATTTAAATGTGCCTAGCGGTGTAAAAGCCAAATGAAAAAAAAAAAAAAAAAAAAAAAAAAAAAAAAAAAAAAAAAAAAAAATATCAATGTCAGTTTCCTTGCGATCTGGCAGTGTTAAGATTCTTGCCAACCCAAAAATTTAAATTCTTTAAATAATTAAATAAAATATAAAATCGCCTCCCCTCCTTTATAGCAATCTCATTACAAAATATAGTAAAAAAGATGATATTTTAAAAGGTTTTCAACATTTTAAGACAAAAAAAAATGTTTTAGATGACTCAAACATCCTTGAGTAAATTAAAAAAAAACATGGTTAAAAAGTCTTAATTTATAGAAAGGGCATGAAATAAACTGAACGAAGTCACAAGTTTCGGAAAAAATTAAAAAAAAAAATCAATATCTCGAAAATGGTGAGACTTTTAATAAAATAAAATTTTGTAATAAAGCAGGACATCAAGTGACCTATTTGTAATTGCAGGATTATCCTTTCATTCCTGTACACACTCTACACACTCTGCAATTCACAAAGTTGTTGGTGGAGGAGGGTGCTCGGCACCAAAACTAATCTCTTCGCAGTGCATTCCAGTCCCTAATGGTTAGAGGGGAAAAACAACTCATATAAGCGTCAGTGCGGCACCTTATCTCTCTAATCTTACCTTTCCTGTCATTCCGACTCAAATATGTTGGTGATAGAGATGGGTCGTTCGCGAGTGAATCAGTTCTTTAGAGCAAATCTTTTAAAAGAGCGAGTGAGCAGTCGCTCACTAAAATTGAACGGTAGTTCTTCTAGGTGAGTCGGTCATAAGTCGGCTACTCTGAAGATCAAGAAGAGCTGGTTCACGTGGGCTTTGTGGACTGTTGATCTTAAAAAAAAAAAGGTCTACTAATTGCATCAAAGTAGATTTAAGGGGGGTATTTTCTTCGAAAAGTGGGGGTGTAACCGGATTCTGAGGGGTGAAATCCTGAAAAAAAGGTCTCAAATATAACTGAGCTAGTGAGCCAGTGAACCGTTCAAAAGAACTAGTTCTTTTCGTAGTGTGATCAAATGAACATCGCTCTTTTTAGTGAGTCACTTTGCCCGCCTCTAGTTGGTGAACGAAGTATTTCACCGCACTCGTAAGTGAAAGTGGATGTACGCATGTTAACCAGTAATTTCAGACGAAACGTACGTCATCTATCTACCAGAGACTCCCAGCCAAGTCTACTTTAAATTAAGTGACATTATCGTTAGACAGTATTAAGACGTCACTAATCGAGAGGCTCTTCTCTGTACTTTCTCTATACTGTAAATCAAACCGTTACGAAACGGATCCCAAATGGCAGAACAGTAGTCCAAATGTTGATGCATAAGGGGGCTTGCATTAATTACTTGAGGTGTTTTTCTGGAATTCGGGCCCCCCCCCTCCCCCTCCCCCCCCCTACCCCCTCCCCCCTCCACCCCCTAAAGCCGGTTTTTACCCCCTTAAAATCGACTTTTGCGTCATTTTTAGCCTCTTTTTTTTCAACTCTACCATTCTACAAGAATTTCAAAACCTCACCACCGATTTTGAAGTGATGCACACCATTCCTTCAAGGTGTTGCAACTTTTACAGATGGTGTATGTACGTGTTATTATTTTGTTTTCTTGAGCGGTCCGGTGGCTCAGTTCTAAAGGCGTCTGACTGGGGATCGAAATGCCCCCGGTTCGAATCCATGTCTCAGTGGGGATTTTCAAGGGCCCTTAACGCTCCCTTCACCTCTGGCACACCTTGCTATGTAATGCGTAGTACTCCAGAACGTTTACATGGTTCGGATTCCGCGTAAAGCTGTAGGTCCCCTACGCCCGGTAGGATTGCCAGGTTAGGTTAAGGTGGCTACGACAGGGGCGGAATGCCAGCCAATAGAATTCCTTTCACTAGGTCATTACGACCACACGGAATTATTTTTTATACTATTTTCTTTGCAAGACTGATGAGAGTATGTTAACTACAGTTTTTTTTTTTTTTTTTTTTTTTGGGTTGTGAACGATTGAAAATAAGGAAGGGAGAGGGTGAAACCTGGTGCAATCACATTCGAGCCTACACCAGGATTAATGTCCTCAACCGACGGACAAATCACTATCATAAGCACAGTGCCGTATGCCCTCAGTGTTTAAGGCAGCTGACTGGACAACGAAAGGCCTCCGGATCGAATCTCAGTCTCTGCAGGAATTTTCAAAAGGACCACAACCCAATCTTCACCTCTGGCAAATATTGTTCTGCAATATGTAGTACGCCATAACGCTTCCGTGGTCCGGATTCCACTTTATGGTGTAGGCTCCCTATAACCTGCAGGACTACCGGATTAGGCTAGGCGGCTAGTGTAATTAATATTGGTCGTCTTCTTCACGGGAGTCACATGTAATAATTATGGTGATTCTCACAGCTTCACTCAAAACGACATGAATGTTTACCTCTTCTTCTAATTTAAATTTGGTAACACTCCCTCTGCAATTTCGAAGAATTGGAAATGGGCAGCGAAAACCAAAAATAAGGTGCCCATCGGAATCTCAAAAAAAAAAAAAAAAAAAAAAAAGAAGAAGAATACTTTACTTGCATTTAAATTCACATACATTCACGGTTTACTTCTCTTCTTACATAAATTTTTACACTGTTGATACAACCACTTTTTACTTACTACTATCTTATCTAGTTTTATCAAAGTCCTTTTTAATTCAGTTTAAAAATTGTACTCTATAACACTAGAGAGACAACCAAAACAAGCCTCAGCCCGACATTCTTACATCTCGCTCACTCTCCACAAAGATCATCCTTTCAAAGATACTCCCACTCTCAGTTTACTGTTCAAAGATACTCAAATAAACACACAGTCTTGGATACACTTGAAACAACAATTTACAATACTTCTCACCAAAATTAATCAAACAGCAAACTTGAAAAAAAAAAACGAAAAAAAATTGGTAACCAATAAATTTTAAGTGTGAGGGAAAGCCTGTTTCCTTACAGTAGGTAGGGACGCTAGGGGCAAATTGTACAGCCGGTAAGAAACCGTCTCACCAGGTCATTACGACCAAACGTCTTCACGCTTACCTTAACTACTGAGCTGCCAGACCACTGCTGTAATCTGTGCGATTAACAGGCATTATATGTTCACTATTTTTCGAACTACGACCAAATAATACTCGTTCTGTGGCACATCACTTTGTACGCAAACACTGTACTGCACAGTAGTGAAAACTTTAACCGCGCGTAGCTTGTGTACTGTTCCCTTTGTTTATATTTACACAGTGACATCAAAGCGAAAATGTAAACATAGACAAACACAACAGTGGAACAGTTCGCAGCAGTAAACGTGTTCAGTACCGTCCCATACACTGTTTACGTACACTCACACAGAAGACAGGAAGAAGACGACCAAATAAATTCATCGAAAAGAGAGATAAAGCATTTAAGATGCTTCTGGAGATGGCGCGAAACGCGTGGTAAAAGAATAGTAAAAGGTAAATCTCAGTGCTTTATTTGTATATCTTTAAATGTGAACAATTATAATTGCATGTTGGGAATACTGAAACATAGGAGTAACAATTACGACCCCGTAAGCTGATTAGGAATGTGTGAAGTAAAGGATATGGTTGTGAAACGTCGCACACTGGATCAGAGTGATACAACGGGACCTGGTACGACACTAGCCTCCCACGCAGGAGCCGTCCTGACTGCGGTTTGTATTCGGTTTCCTTCAATCAGGTCAGGGGTAGTCAACCTTTTCTCCTACCGCCCACTTTTGCACCCTCTGTTAGTAGTAAAGTATCCTAACCACTCACCAGTGCCACAGTAATGGTGATTTATGAAGTAGGCAAATAACTTTATAAAATGTATAAAGCAGAATTACAGCAAGTTAGAGCAAATAATAATAATTAATTACCAAATACTTTATGTCGATCTATCGCTACGTTTGGCAGAATAAATCTTTAAAAACCAACTTAAAATCTTTACCGAGCGGGATGGGTGAACGGTTAACGATCTGGCTTCGCATTCGGAGGACATGGGTTCGATTCCCCCTCCGGCCATCCGGATTGGGGTTTTCCATGGTTTTCCCAAATCACTCCAGGCGTATGCCGGTATGTTTCCTTCAAAAGGCCATGGCCTAATTCCTTCCCGTTCCTTGCTTTGCCCCCCAGTACTTTCCCGCCTCTAATAACCTCGACGTCGACGAGGTGTAAAGGCAAAAAAAAAAAAAAAAATGATTTTTTTAAATTTATACTTGGAAAACATAGAAGCTTCAAGTCTGATACAATTATATTTAATTAATTAAATTATTAATGACATCCCCAAGGCTACCGCTATGTTTGTTACAGTTGGGTGGTGTGTGTACGTGTGTGTGTGGGGGAGGGGAGGGGGGGGATAAGAGGCTCTTTTGTTTGTAGTCGCACTATGGCGCTATTTGGTTTACTTTTTTTTAATGGCATTTGGCCTTGTTACCCATACAGCCTGCCCAATGTATTCGTGATTTTCCAATGTGGAAATATCATATCATATTGTAACGAGCCGCGCTGTCGCTACGTTACAAGGTGCATTTTTATTATATATGTAATAATATAAGAGTAATTTACATAAATCTTGGGCGACCACCTAAATAGATTTTTGTTGTAATTTTATAAAGTACGCAAGATTCCAAGTGAGGACTGTAATGAAATGATGAACATACAGTGTATCTTGGTAAAGCGAATATTCAAGAATTATTGAGCTATGTAGGCTTGAAGCTAATCTTGGTGTTCCCGAGCCTTGGCGACAAGAAGTCGCGGATTTGGGATTTGCCAGACCACACACTCTGCTCCCTAGGGATAGGCGGTCAACAAGGTTACTCACCGGGCGGGAAAGGCCGGCCGCCAGAACAGAGTCGTCCCCGAACTTAGCCGAATATGTCCGACCTCTGTTAGATACTCTAGCCAAATCACATATCGAGGATATCACGTGACATTAGGTGCCGACCTGAAGATCCAATCAAAACGAGCGTATAACTCAAAATCCTGGGAATTTTTGTTGTATGTGAGCTTCGAGACTACAAATGGGCGGAGCGAGAAGTTTCCTCGTGGACCGAGGAGCGAGGAGCTGGACATTCTAACTTCGATCGCACCAGTCTGAGGTTGACTTGGAAAGTTGACTTCTTTCGCTAACTGCAGCTTGCCTTGCTGGAGCGAGCGTATCACCGCAACACAGCCGGTAATGCGATGATGCGCATTGTCAGACCAGAGATGCCTATAGCCGACTTGTGAGATAATCTCACATATCGTGGGTCCGCTACACTCATCACAGACATCAGACGCAGAACTACAATGGTAATTGAATACGACCAAGCCATGTGATTGTGCATTCCGTGAAACAGAACCCGTAAGCGACTTTGAGAGGATAGGTCCATGTTCTCACTTTGTAATTGTAAAAACCCCTGAGCTAGCGGCATAATTTGCCAGAACTAGTTATTTTCGAATGATATATTGTTCATTCTGGCGCCCATGATTTTCCTTTTTAACTGTAAAGTCACAGTATCATGATACCTTTGTCTGAGGTAGTCATAACTTGTATTTTTTATTGTTTCCATTTGTCATTATTTCTTGCATTTTGATTCTGAGATATATTTAAAAGTAAATATATAATTGTTTGCTTGCTCATGACGGCTAATTGTAACTCGAGCGTTGCTTTTATGACTTTGCCAATTTGTGTTAATGTTAACGGTAAATTCGCTCGGACTTGTAATCGCCAGTGATAAGAAAATAAATGTCATATTGTGACAATTTTCCTGAATTCCAACTAACGTCGAAATTCTTGCAAAATTAATAAATTTTCACTCCTTCATAAAAATTAAAATTAAAAATCCACAATTATTAATCATAAAGGTATGAAAGATAATTGTAACGTGGTTTGCCCACCAAGGTACCCACCACAATATTCATTATTATTTTTTGTATCTGGTAAGGACAACACAAGACCGACACAACACATAGTTAGAACCACCCATGGCTTAGGCCGGACTAGAACCTGCGAAAAATGAAAGTGCTTCAGTATCGGACAAAACCCCTATCGCCCACCATGAAAGTTGGAACGCCCAGTAGTGGGCGGTAGGGACCAGGCACTATCTCTGATCTAGGCGAGCGGGATGGTCCACAATCTCTGCCTCAGAAATTGCACCTTTCGCAAACAAAAAGATACACTTATCATACAGAAAACAATAAGTTGCACATTTCGCAAACAGATGGCAACACCCGAACAGGATAATTACGGCTGGTCGAACAAACCCGATATGAATTCGGACAGAACACAAGTCCTATCGCTTTATCATGCTTCACACTGCCCAACTAGGATCAAGAGAGAGAGAGAGAGAGAGAGAGAGAGAGAAATAGAAATGAAATGGTTCATTTATTGAATTTACGTGTGATTGGTTTGCAAATCTGTGGTATTTTGTTCCATATACTCGTATTATGTGGAACTATTTTGAATGGGTGTGACAGATTTTATATGTGTGATAAACTATTTTTCATACATATTGATAGATGCTTCGTGGTTTAATTAATACGATAATTAAGTAGTCCACGATAAAGTTCAATTTAACATTTGTTTTTATTCTCAAAGAAAACGACGTCAACCATACTGGTTACATGCCTTCATACAATCCAGAGATTGCATACTACACTTTTTCCACAGACAACACAGTACTTCACCGTCGCAAATTAAGTCTGTTTAAACTACTACTGTCCTTCTGCTGATTTCTTTATATAGGATGTATAGAAATTTCTAGAACACTTCAAAAGCTTCAGACAGATATTTCTCAAAGATTAACAATACTCAAACAATTGAAACCTATTAAAAACAATCAGAATTAATACAAAATCATTTACTATCAATAAAAAATGGTCATAAATGAAAATTAAAGATACTTAAACACAAAATATTCACAGAAATCGTTTTAAACTGTAGCAAATTGTCCTTTAGACATCGTAACTTGAATTAATACTTGGAATTACGAAGATTTAAACAATTCTCTTGCACAATTCTGTTCTTAAACATATTAAATGGCCTCTAAATAATTTCTTTTCATAAAACAAAGTCTATATACATTGATTTACAGGAAATTGCAAAACAAACATACCAAATCATATTTAACCAAACTCTAGCTTACTACAAATGATTCATAAAATACAATTAAATTTAATTTTAGGTTTGAGGACTGTTACAATATGATTATAGTTAAATCATATTAATATGTTCTATTGTAACAACTATCATTTTTGAGTGTGTTTTCGATGAACTGAAATTGTTTAATTTGTTCAGTGCTATGTAAAACGATCGTAAATTGGTTCTAATTTAATATAAGATTATTTATATTTAGACGCAGGCAGATTTAAGTAAGTTTTAACTGTGTTTAATGATAAGAAACCAAAGCAAGACAAAAGTGATGAAATGTATCAGAAAAAATGATAGCAATAATAGTAGATTGCATATAAAAACAGGATTGCTTGCAACACGAGATGTAACAGAATTGTGTAACTAAGGAAGTAAAGTTATAACTGATGACCGAAGCGGGAATAATGTTAAAAGTAGTATAGCACTAGCGAAAGGAACCTTCTAGAGAAGAGAAATCTTCTGCTACTAAATATTAATCTACAAGTATCTTACAATAATTTCCAACCCAGCTCGTTTATATCAGTTACTCATTGTGTTGGCGGTAATTTCCATAAACAAATTATCTCCTTTGTACCCCTTCCAACTCCTGAATTTGACACCCAAAATGTAGGTCGCACACCACTCCGCCATATTGAAGCTGTGGTCTGACCAAGGTCAACATCATTCGCTCTAATTCTGTACAAGTGTTTCCCGAAAACACCGTGACTGAGTATTAGGGCTGAAGGTGCTGAAGAGTGCAGGGGAAAATGGAGGCTGGAAACAAGCTGTTTGAGGAATATGGACTGAAAATTGCCAGAGTAAGACTGTGCAGGAGTATATTAACGTAAAAAAATCAACAACTCCAAAATCAGTTTTATAAAAATCTCTGTAAAAAAACGTGATGAACGTTACTTTTTATTACCCAGTCCAGTTTCGCCCTTGTGGTATAGTACATCTTCACCGGCTGAAAATGTATCTTATAGATTTTAACGAGCAATTATTGTATATATTTGGTATCACGGAAACGGCTCTAACGATTGGTATGAAATTTCGTATGTAGACAACGTTTTGCTTTTCAAGTTTATCTAAATAGGCGCCAGTCTGAAAAAAAAATGCTATTTTATAAGAAAAACCGAGTAATTCTTGTATTTAGTATGTCGGAAACGCTCTAACGCCATGTCGTGGAATTTTTAGGTGCCAATAAACCTACTGCTGTTAGTTAAGATTCTCTTTGTTTAGAGCAAGGAACTGTACACTTCAAAATGCTTATGAAGCATTCAAGAAAAAGTTTTTATTTAGTCATACCTCAAACGTCTCTAGAGATTTTTACGAAATCTTGCATATTGAACACAAACAGAAGTCACCAAGTAATGCTCGGTCACCCAGGTACTTTTTTTATATGGGGTATTAATACAATTAGTATATACAGTACAAATAATATATATATACCGTACTCACATATGTGGGGATAATCCTCACATGCCGGTTTGGAACAATCCATCATGCACTTTACCTGTTTTATTATAATTCCAGTTGAACATTCTTCTAATGAGATACATGAATAGAGCCTCAACGAATCATCGCAAAAAAGATGATCAACAAATTAGACGAGTCCTGTTCAGTGTAAGGACAAGGCCATCCAGGCTGCTGTTTACTAGGGCTCTTGCGGAGTATAGGCTAACCAATTGCCAATCCTGGCTATCCGATATAGTTTTTCAATTTGTTTGTGTAACTGTGTTGTAATATTGTGTTTTAAGTCTCTTTCCTTGAATGATATTAAAATGGTGTCTAGGAAACGTAAATAAAAAAATTATTCCAATACTTTTTTTACAAGCCAAGTCAGGCTTGTAAAACAACTATTGAATGAATGTTCAACTGAAACATTAATAGACAGGTCTGTCAAGTGGATTAAGGGCTGTTCCAGACCGGCATATGAGGTTTATCAATATATATACGTGTATATAATGTGTACTATAAGTAGTAGTTGAAATAATACAAATGTAAAAGCATACGTCACTGATGATGACCCACACCACTAGGACGAAACGCGTCTGGGGAATAAAAATAATGTTCATCACAGCAGTAGACGGAGTTTTTTTTTTATAAAATTGTCAATAACTGCGGAAAAATGGCCTATAACCAGATTAAACTACAAAATGTTAACCAGTTCAAATATCTTGGCAGTACTCTGAGTAAAGACAACACCAATAAATGTGAGATTACAAACAGAAACAGTAATGCACCAGTCTATTATAAACAAGTCGGAACAGTACTGTAGGACACCAAAGTGTCCAGGAACTAAGTACGTACAATATTTAAAACCTAATACATCCCCATACTCACTTATGCACTTGATACATGTACTATAATTAGAAGATACAACAGTAGACTTCAAACATCTGAATTGAAGTTTGTGGGTACCGAGCTTCAGAGGACACGAAAGGAAAAAGTAAGGAATGAAACCAGTCGTTCAGAATCCGGTATAAGCATTAGTGTGCTAAAGCCCTTACAGCGGTCTTGCCTGAGGTGGTAAGGACATGTCGAAAGGTTGGAGGAAGAAATAAAAACGAAGACGTACTTTAATATGGGCATAAAACGGAAAAGACGTGTGGGGGAAGGGCTAGCAAGAAATGGATAAATGAAATCAAGAAGAATATCTGGAAGAAACAGATCTGATCATCAGCTATTCATAGACAGGATGAAGTCGAGATACTAGATCTCAAGAATAATGATAATGATAATGGTTGAATACTGAACAGAGTACAGAGTTGATCTCTCTACATAGTGGTAAAAATATAATAAACAGAAGATGTGTCATTTTTTAGTTTATTCATAATGTGAACTAACGTCAGAATTGATGCATTCCTATTCGGAACTACTTTAATAAAAGGTGCGTTGTGCCTGGAGACCGGGCTCACCTCAATGATTCGGCAACTCTCGATAATGCACAAAGTGCTACTTACATTGACGCTGATAGGTTGACCAGGAAATTTCAAATGTATAACTGCGTTGGGTTTATTTGTGCTTATATTGTTAAAAGGAAGTGAAGATTTCAAATAAATAATCTAATTGGATTTTATTTGCTCTTTGATTTTCAAAATGAAGACTAACTGCTGTGCCAACTAAAATGAAATTGACTGTTGTCTAGCAGGGATAAAAAGTGTAATTAGGAGTAATGGTATAAAAAAAAATAATAATGCGAAATTCGTTTGAATTTGTATGTCGCTTTTTGTTTATTTAGTAACATGGCATTTTTAAGGAAGCTTCCTGGCATTTGCTTGACATAATTTGGGGAAACCATGGAAAACCCAAATCTGGATGCCCGGACAGGAATTCGAACCCGCGTCTTCCCGAATGCGAGGCCACAACGATAACCGTTCATTCACTACATTCGGTACACTGTATTCTCTGTAGCATAACATCAGAATTTTTTTGACAGACGATAACAAACAGGGAAATTTATGAAAACTCAGAGAAAGTTTTCGTGGAACGTAGGTAATAATGAAATATGTCACTCAGATAAATAATAGCTCCACGTGCAGTTTTTTAAATTATATTTTTCTCAGAAACTTTTTAACAAGAATAAAAATTTCAGTCGTTCAAAGTCAAATGCAGATATTTAAAAACATCCTAACCAAATTCTCCAAGAATCTAATGAAAGTTTACTCACATCACGAAATATATCAATAAAAAGATCATGGTTAATTAATTTTCTTTAGAAACTTTTACATAACAAATAACACCATAGGTGATACCCGCAATTTGTTACCGGCGCTGACTCTAGTGGTGTTAATATTGAGTGGCTGGCTGCTGAGTTGCTTTAATGTCCTGGACGATGGTCGCCACGCTGTGGTCGGTCGCTGAGGGTGGCTCGTTTGGCCGCTGATTCACGGCGCCTTCTGTTTGTCTGCCCGTCCGTAGACCAGCTCCAATTGCCGAGTTTCGACGTCCGCTGATATTTATGGTCCAATAAAAATCTAAGCGACCGGATGAACGAACTCGCGCCGAAAGCCGTGTTGGAATTTATCGGGTCGCTTGTTAGGAAGGAGACCCCCACCTCCCGTCTTCTTCTTCTTGCTAAGACTTTTTATAAGTGCGCGCCGTTCGTTAATCTACGAGCTACAAAAAACTTTCCGGTCAAAGGTCAGACAGATCTGGATACCAGCAAGTTACAACCTATATACCCTTTTCTTAGACCCTTCTTAATGATCATTTTATTAGGGTGTAATGTGGGTTATATGATAGTTACCCTGTTGACGTGAGCTGCTTATTAGGGTACTAGTTTAAACGCTCTTCAAAAATGACAGGTATTTCCTAAGAGTAGGGATTTTTTCTATAAAATTTTCGAAAAATGGGTAAAGATTTGTTACTCCTGTTTTTATTTATGTTTTTCGTGATGCAAGTAAACTGTGATTAATATCTGGACGTTGTGGATCATTTTCCGAACGCGTTTCGTTTCTTAACTGAAGTATTTTCAGCGGTTTTCCTATATCACAATTAACAGGAAAACTGCTTAAGACGCTTCAGTTAAGAAGCGAAACTTGTTTGCAAAGTAGATAAACGAACAAATATTCAATTGCTTAGGCTTTATTTATTTATTAATATTTCTCAGATTGTATTCTCGGAGTATATCGCTAGGATGACGTAAATTTTTATTGTTATGAAAAAGTTTTGTAGTAAAGTATAATTTCAAATACAAATAAGTATTATTTATTTGATTGATATACAGTATTTCGTGGTGACCTACATTTCGTGTAAATTTTCTCTGTTATTAATAAACTTCCTTATTTGTTATTGTCTGTCAAAAAATTTGTATGTTATTTATTTATTTCACGTGTCCGGAACATAACATTACAAGTTGAAACAAAACAAATAAAATTAATTAATTACTATCAAACTTATGGACTATAGAACACAATTAAACGGAATGTGACCAGAATTCTGCAATCCTGATGTCCTTCTCATTTGCCCTAAAAATGTCGTCGATAGCGCAGGTTTCAGGTAGATTCCTCCATACCAGACGTTTGTGGGTCCTCCAGCTCACCACATTCACACAGTCCGTTTTCAGTAGTATAACCCCATGTTTTGATATTAGATCTGCATCGGGACACTTCAATTCTTAATCTATTTAGTGCTTTCCATATGGCATATGGTTGATTACACCCCACAGCCGGTGGCTCTTTGATATTCCTTCAGTGCCTTTCAGGCAACGAATTTAGCCATAGTTCTATAGGGCGCGCTCCAGGTGAAGATGTAATGGCTGTATATGTTATGTGTGATCTGTTCCTATTAATTGAATGTTATTCTCTTTGCACGAATTTCTGTATCTAGTCGTAATAAATATGTCGAATTCATCCGGAAAAGATCAGGTGTCGGGCGGATTGAATGGAGTTCCCGGCTCAAGGTTGATGGCTCATCAGTGATGGTAGACTGTGGATATCGCTCGGACAGTGGAGAGTAACTATGAGAACACAGCTGATACAAGGATCCGGTTTATTAGACTCAGTCTCACAATATACAATGACAGATAGTGGAATGATGTTGTCCCGGTGGTCGGGCATGACGAGAGCCAATCTGCTGTGCACTGCGGTTAAGTAGTTCCTCGTAGGTCACTCTGCAGTCGCTGTGGCGCTGGCATCCTACTCGCTGCTTCTGTGGCACCATCTAGTAGCGTAGCCCCATACTCCCGATCCGACAAATAAAAAGAAGCGTACAAATTTAAACGAATGTCACTTTATAACTTTTTATATCTCTGCCTCGCATTATGTATTTATTTATTTACAATTAACATTTCCTTCTCCAGGCGTAACGCATTTTATTAAAGTGATTTGCGAATTCGATCTTTGCTTAATTAATTGTCTTTACTCGTCTTCATTTTGCCTCGGTACGCAGTCCATCGTGTTTTAGCATCGTCCTACTGCAGAAAGCTGCATTTTAAAGTGCAATATTTTTGTTTTCCTAAATTTCTGATATTAATTTGTGAAATAACAGGTTGCTACTTTACAATTAATGGAACACTAAAAATAAATTTCTTCTTTTATGAAAAACGCTGTTCGATGATTTATATACATCGGCCTTTTCACTACGTTGTCGTTAGTTAATTTAATAATAATAATAATAAAAAAAAAATAGTTACTGTATTCAGAGACTAATGAAATACCTATATACTGACTCCACAAAGAGAGGCGTTAGGCTCATAGACCACAGTAAACTGGTACTAGGTGGTTTTACACGCCAAAAGGCGGCTTTTAAAAGACAATGGAACATTCGAGAAGTAAGGGCGAGGCTGCGACAACACCGAAGTAGGAAACGAAACAATATAACATTCTAGTAAACTAAGTTGATAGTGTAACGATACGTCTTTGCCAAGTATCTGACAGAGTGAGCTGTAAAATGAATTAAATAAACTAAAAACTATTGGAGTGTACGAAAAAGTGGCTTGCTGGATAGAGGAATTCTGGCCAAGCGTTAAGGTAGGAAATGGAGTATTAAAGGAGGTGGAAGTGAAAATGGGAATGCCACAGGGAAGTGTTTTGGGACCATTGCTATTCATTATATCAATGAATCAATGTGTTAATGGTCTACAGTAAGAAGTAAGGTTGTTTTCGGATGATATAATGTAATACGATAAGGATAAAAACAGTAGAAGACTGTGAACAGTTGCAGGGAGACCTATACTTGATACCTAGCTGGTTAGGTCAATATGGAAAGAAGAGTCAGTTCATTATGTATATAGATAAAATACTGGTTACAGTATGGGGTAGGAATTGCCTTTCGAAGCCCTAAAGTGTAAATATTTTGGCATAACTTTCGTTAATAGACTGAAATGGCCCATGGGAATGTAGCAGAAAGAGGAATCTTACATTTATTGGAAAATGTGATGAGGGGATGTAACAGAGAAGTGAGTTAATTGGGTTACAGAACTTTGATCAGACCATTCCCTGAATAAGGTGGTATATTATGGGACGCAACACTTTTGGTATCAAATACAAGAATATTGTATTTCGAATGTTGGAATTACGTCTTCACATTGTAACATCACAGGGAGAATTACGGTGTTATAATATCGCAGGCACGCGGTAGGATTATCTCAGGAGTAACAGAACAAAAGAGGTAGACGTTGTTTGGTTGGAAAAAAAAAGTGAGAGAGCGTGTGCAGTATCAGAGTTGATTGAGAATTAAATATATATATATATATCTGGTGGTTTGCGACGGCCTACGGTATCTGAGTGAACAAGAATGGAATAAACAGTAAATGTATCAATGATAAATTGTTTGATTTACATTACATGGCTCAACGTGACAGTACGAACCTGCAGTTAAAAGTGGAAATTACGAAGAGTGTAATTAGCACGAAAACGCGCTAAAAAAAAGATAAGTGGTGAAAGAAAAAAGGAATCGTTTAAGACAAACCATAATTGTTGAGAGTATACGTTGCTCCAAGGAACTGAAGGTCAGCGATCGTAAAACGAGTTTTGGAAGGCGGAGGAAAGCAGAGACGTTGAGCGAAGACTACACTATACACGACGGTGGCGGCGCTTGGTGGCGGCTGAAGGAAATATTCAGTCAACACAGGAATTCATTCTGCGTGGGTGGAGCCATTTCTGAGCGGTAATAGCAGTCCGAGCGTTCCAGATAGCGGCGACGTCTCATCAAAAGGAAAGGAAGACCATTTTATTGATGCGCGCGCAAGCTGACTAGCAGTTACCTCCCTAAAATTTTTCTCTTGCTGAAAAAAAAAAAAAGAAAAAAAAATTTCTATGAATCATTCTTTGACATCGTATCTCATCTTGTTGTCATCAGTGATGACAGATTAGCCTTGTCATAAAACTGACAAGGAAATAATTTTTTTTTCTTTTGAGCCATAGACTGTTTTTTTACTGCTTAGGAAAGTGCTTGTGTAGTCAAGGAGTATCTTTGCATAGCTTGTAGTGTTGTTGTAGTTTCTTTTTTCAGTATAGCTTAATATTGTTCTGGGAAAAATGAATAGTCAATCAGAAGAGGTTACTGTAGCACAGGAGGAAATTCCTGAGCATAGTGATGTGTCAGTAGTAGACATGCTTCGTGCATTTCAGGAAACAGTTATGAGGTCCTTTCAGGAATTAAAGGAAGATAATATTGTCTTTCAAAAGTCTCTTCTAAATTCGCTCGAATCAGAATTAGGGCAAATTAAAGAGGAATTGACCCATTATAGGGAACTTTTTGTTAAACAAAATATTGAACCCTTTTCCAAACTGAACCAGTATCATTCTGATAAGGCAGAAGATTACAGTCGGGATTTGGGAGAAAATCTTACGGGGAAGTACTCGATAGCAAAAGATAAGAAATTTTTTTTGGTCCAGGAAGCAGCTAATGCTTCATCTGACATCTTGCCTGTTAACTCTCAGCTTATGGTTCAAATGAAACCAGTTAGTGTTCAATCAATTTCAGACAAGACTTGCTCAGCCACAGATATTCTTATAAGTAATATTGCTGGAATTTCTCTCTAGAAGAGCAAGCTGGCAGTAGGCGTTGAGAATTTATCATGCCAGGTGGAAAAAGTTAAGGCATCTACGACAGTGTGGGTGAGTGAAAGGTTGCAGGTGCAGGTACCGATTACTGAGGAGAAAGAGGTTGAGAAAAGTTTAAAGGTTCTAGTGCCCGAAGTTGTGAAGGAAGAAATTGCTAAATGTCAAATTGCCCCAAATGTTAATTCAGTCAAGCCAGAACTGAAGAAGGTGACACGCGGCAGACAAGAAAAATCAACTGGGATACGGGTAGTCTCATGGGGAGACGCTAGATCCGTCAAGCACAGAAAGGAATGCTTTAGTTTGGAAATAACCCGCGACGTGATGGAACAAGAGAGGGGCGTTCAAGACATTCTTGATGAATTCCTCGATGTGTTTTCGGATGTGCCCGGACGCATTCGAGGCTACAGTTGTAAACTAAAGGTCAAATAAGTACTCTTTCTTTATGTCTTTGACTTTGAGAGTGGCAAATATAGCTTTGTTATTTCCCAAAGTTACCCACTGTCCACTGCAGGCCATGCTATGTCAGTTTGCGCGTAGCGTTTGCGTGTGCAGTGGTGCGTGTTCGCACATACTTAGTGTTTGAATGAGTATTTCTTGGTGTAAAGATCAAAAACAGTTAAGAGAATCAGTTGGCAGTGTATTTACTCTGCCGGATTTGTTGGTTTTTGTTCTAATATTTGTGTTTATTTTATTTATTTTTTTCATATTTGTGTGTTTTCAGGTTCTGATTTTTAAATTGGTACTGAATTTTCTATTTTGAACTTAGAATTAAGAAATCTGTGGCTTAATGTAATACAATGTAGCCACGCAACCACCAGATATTCAATTTTTAAATATTATAACAGATATTCATTTTACATATTATACCAGATGTTCATTTTGTGTATATTGTGATGGGTGTATTATGTGAATTACATTCAGATGTTAGCATTTCAGAAAAGGTTTGATTTCGTGACGAAGTTTTGGGCTTTGTCAAGCCCGTCATTCGTCAAACCGCACCGGTTGGGATGTAACATCACAGGGAGAATTACGGTGTTATAATATCGCAGGCACGCGGTAGGATTATCTCAGGAGTAACAGAACAAAAGAGGTAGACGTTGTTTGGTTGGAAAATAAAGTGAGAGAGCGTGTGCAGTATCAGAGTTGACTGAGAATTAAATATATATATATATCTGGAGGTTTGCGACGGCCTACGGTATCTAAGTGAACAAGAATGGAATAAACAGTAAATGTATCAATGATAGATTCTTTGATTTACGTTACAACATTATTAATGACTGTGTGTCGAGTAATTCACCACCAAAATTAATTTAAACTACAGAATTCTTATCAGAACAGGTAGCGGCATAAATGAGTTGCCTGCACAATCATTACATTGTGAGAGCTCACATGCTGTTAACAACAACTAAACTGCATTTAAACTTCCATACACCTAATTGGCTTCTCACCAAATCGGCGGCTTATGAAAGAGAATGGAACATTTGAGTAGCACACCTGAGACCTCGAAAATGAGTAAGCGTTAAACCAAACAAAATACTAAATAAAAATTTAACAAACACTCTTAAAACGATTTAGGAGCGTCTTAAAGATATTTGCAAGAAAATAAATAGCTGAAATTAATAAAAATAAAGTGAAATAAGATGTTAAGATGTCGTGCTACTGTCGTTCCATAAATGCTGGATGAAAAATTCCGTACAATTAATCGGCTGCACCTCAAATCGCCGCTTAATGAAAAACAATGTAACATTATAGAAGCACGAGTGATATCTTGGCAACGCGTTACTCACAAACTAGACAATCCATCATTGTTAATTTACTAACTGACAAAGCACTAATTGCTACAGCTAAATGAGAATGTACCAGACTGACTTAAAATGATAACAGAAATTATTTAAGGCTTTTGAAATAAATAAATTAAAATAATGTGAACTGTTGTTCCATAATGCGTCTTCTGGTGGCCCGCTAAGGTCTCAGTGGTCGTTTTCCTACATCTCTCCTGGCTATGTTTTTATTTGATCATTTGTCGTGGGATGCGGTCCATCTTCATCCGTAGTACATGGTCATTCTAAAATGTTCCATAGTTAGGTACAATTTGGATAATTGGTTTAACATTGATTTCCTTTAGGATGTCATCCGATATTTTTCTGTCTCCTTGTGTGTAGCCAACTGTCCTTCTCCTGAATCGCATCTCAGCAGTCATTAGTCTCCGCTCGTCACCTCTGCGGAGTGTCGAGGGCTCACTGGTGTACAGCAGCGTATGGGATTAATGTCAAACAGCCTGATTCTTGTGTGACGCTGAACAAGAGATGGTCTGAAGGTGCTGTAACTTCCGTGAAATTTGTGATTTTTTGTTGCACATCGTTTTATAGGTTTCAGCTGGCTGAGCGGTAACGCTCTGGCCTCGCGTTTGGGAGTACGCGGGTTGGAACACCCATCCGGCCATCCATATGTGCGTTTTAATGATTTGCCCAAACAGCCATGACTGATTTCCTTTCCCGCCTCTAATGACTTACAATGTCAAAGAGGCGTAAAGTTAGAAGCAAAAAAAAAAAAAAAAAAAAAAAAAAAAAAAAAAAAAAAAAAAGAAAAGAAAAGATGCAGGTATTTAAATAAGATATTTGCTCTATGGGTATGTTTTATATTTAAACTTTCTTGTGATCTTTTTGGAAGAATGCCATAACTCTGGTTTTTCAGTTCCTCTTCAGATTCAGCAAAACGAATCTACAAAGTACTTTGTCATCTGGAAACATCCTAAAATGCTGATAATTTAATTTAGAAACGCCGAAAATGGTTTGTTCCGTTGTAAAGTAAGTAAACCCCAGCAGTCATCTCCGAGAATTGAGCAGCGCAGTTTGCAAACATTACAGCGAACAGGGGAGACCGCGTCTGCAGATGGCTTCCAGTTGTCTCCGGATAGAGAAGCCGGTCGGGGCCGTTATAGGCTGTTTATCGACTGTCGCCACTCCTTTACGAGCTGGGACCGGTACTCTGAGCTCCCGATTGACTTCCGGCGGTGCCACATTCCGATACTTTACTGGCCAATAAAAGAAATAAAAACGTGCGCCCGCAAAGAACAAACTGTCCGGATTTATGCCGGCGCGGCGGTTGGCCGTTACGACCGCCCGCGCCGCCCGGTCTTATCGCCCCCTGCTCGACTCTCAGTAGGCAACCGCTCTAACTGGACTGTTGCGCACGAAAGCATTCCACTCAGCAGCACACTGTGGGGTCATACACTCACCGTAGCGAGCATTGTATTAATCTAGAGTTCATCTTGCAAAATTTGCATAAAATAAACGTCGCACAGCCACTAACTTGTCTTTGCCCAACCAAGTTATGTGGATGGTGGTTTTCGTTCGAGTCTAGCATTGTGGATAACCCCGGTTCGAAACCCAGGATAGCCATCCGGATTTTTAGTTTTAACTGAAATTTCTCCAGGCTAATTTCGGTAAGGTTCCTTCTTAAAAGAAATAGTTCTCATTTAGTTTCTTTTCCGGAATCTTCTAAAGATCTCTGCATTGATGTGCTGTAAAGCTTCAACGAAAAACACAGTTGCTGTCCTAAATCATAATTATACAGGTTGTCCACAAGTCCTGCTACCCTTAAAATGAAATATAACTCGCAAAATGTATGAGATATGGACATGTGGTTTCTTGGAACAGGTTCTACATCTATCAAATTTTTATTTTCAGTTGTTACAGATAAATTACAAGTTACGCAAGCTTTGAGTCAAATGACCTACTTGCGCGTGCTGAATTTGCGGCTGGCTCCAACCAAAGACGACAATGAGTAGCTGCAGAACGTGATGTTCTCCGATGAATCCACTTTCTTCATCTCCGGAAAGGTTAACAACCATAACGTTCGGATGAGGTGTTCTGAAACTCCGCACATCACATACGAACATGTTTGTGGGAGAGCCTGTCTAGGTTTGGTGTGCTCTTATGAACGATAAGGGTAATTCTTGAGAAATTACAGGGCAATACACTGCGAGAGGATCCTTGAGTTCCTATTACCTCTGGTGTCAGATTTGCAGCCAACCATAATGATTCAAGTCGGGGCACCTGTCTTTGGTGTCGTGATGTTAGGAACATCTTAATAAACATTTTCCTGAGAAATGAACTGAGCGTGATGGGCCATTCGCGTGGCAGTCACGCTTTCCTTGATTTTTTTTTCTTGTAGGGGTACGAAATTCCTGTTCCAGATCTTGCCACACTTCGTGCGGTGGATTCCCACGCACGGTGGTTTTGCAGGCCGCGCCATGCAGACGAATTGTATGGATCAGCGCGCGCCACAGGCTAGTCCTCGCCACCTCCCCACCACGTTACCTAGTGTTGTTTCAACTACCCGGGCGTTTGATGTTTACCGACTGAGTGACCAATAGAGGCGCGCCATTCCTGCCAGCAGAGGCGGGTCTCTTCTCACGGCCAGCTGTTCATAGCTAGACCGGCGCGGCCGGCAAATGTACGCGTCGTGGGAAGCCACCTGTAAACGTATCTTCGTGTTTGTGCAGTCAGTTGACTTCGCTATGCTGCAGTATACTTGGTTTGAGCTGCAATATAGTCTCAGCATCCTGAGGACAACTAGAGGTGCACATGTCGAAGTGGAGGGAAACATTGAGAGATGCAGAACATGTTGCAAAATCTCATGTCTCTCAGGCAATCTACCATTTATGATTGGTTGTAACAGTAGCAGAACTTTGTGTACACGCTGTTTATGAGACGGTTGTGATTCCTGCGTCTGTCATTTCATATGCAAACAGAATACAAAATGGGGGCTTCATCATCGCAAATCCATCTTTCAATTTATTTGAAGTGAACGCAAAATTTGGGTTACAATTTAAACGTCTAATACCCTTAGTAACTCGATGAGGCTTCATATATTGTATTATGCTATAGAGAGCAATCACCTGGGCTTCTCTGGGATCTATCGTAGTGATTGAAGGCACTATGACCCCTGTGGACTACGTGTAATTTATTGCGGATCACCTGCATCCCTTCATGGTTCATGTTCCCACCAGGGTGATGGCATCCATCAACAGGTTCACTGTCCGAGTCACAAGGCAACAACTGTGCTACAGTGGTTTGAGGAGCGTGATAATGAACTCACGTTGATGTCGTGGCTACCAAATTCGCCCTATCTCAAACTGATATGACACCTCTGCCGCGCCCTCAAACCACCGGCAGGTAAGTTAAGGGAATTGCTTGACATGTGCGTAGACATCTGGTACCAGATACCTCCAGAAACATACCAAACACTTGCCAAATCCATGTCACGCCAAATCACTACTATAATGGGTTCCAAAGATAGACCAACACGCTAATAATAATATTAATTTCGTGTGGTCGTAATGATCTGGCAACAGAACATCTATTGGCTGAGCATTACGACCTCCTCAACCTAATTCGGTAATCCTACAGTTTAACGCGGAATCCGAACCACGGAAGCACTCTCGTGTAGTTCACGCTACACAGTAAGCGATGGCAGAGGTGAAATTAAGGTTAAGGGCCTGTGGAAATCCCCGACGAGACAGGGATTCGAACCGGAGACCTTTCGATCCCCAGTCAGACATTAAGCCACCAAAACGCTCCTCCAACACGCTAAGAAGCTGGTGAGCGTAATGTTTGGCTCATCAGCGTATGCAGAGATGAGATCGAATATTCGCCAATTGCTACAACAACAAGGGATTAAGTTTTCTATAGAAACAGATAAATAAATTACGGCATACAGTGTAAATATATTTTTATTATAGGCATCACTAACCATTTTATTAATTCTAATACTTTACCACAAGTGTGGGAACTATTTTGTATTTCATATCTTGCTGCAAGTATTTCTTTGTCGGGATATATAAAGGAAGCCTACTGGATCGGATTTAGATCTGTTTTCTCTGCTGCCTGCTCCAGTTGATGGCTGATCACCTTTCCTCCTTGGTATTATTGATTGCCTTCGTCGGCCCAGGGATTTGATCTTCCGAGTTTCATGGAGTTTTCCGCAAACGATAGACGTCAGTGCTATTGATTTACTTGGTGTTCCTTAAGTAGTACTTCTACGAAATTTTCTCTTCCCCTTAAAGAGTAGGAAAGGTTTTCAACTGCTGTTTGAGAGACCAGGCTAAATTCATTCTAAATACAGGAAATAAACATTTCCCACGGTGGAAGTATGGGCAAAATTCGCTCATTTTGTACCTGTTTGGAACTCACATTCCCATATAACAAGTTCTGGATAACTTCGTCCATATTAATAAATCGCTATGTTTCTCAGATATCGTTTCGTGCGGAAAAAGAATCGTAGAAGAGAATTTTGAACAATAGTTTCAGCAAGCGTATAGATTCACCGTATGTAACTCTCTCTTTCATCTCGTAAGATCCACTAAAATTTGTGTAAATACAATGAGCTATGAATAAAAGTAGCATGTACGAAATTTAACAATACGGTTCTCAATTACGGCACAAAATGCGTGTGTGTATTCCAAATTATAATTGCTAACGCCACACAGTTCTAATTGACTTTTTTTGGTTTCATTAATTATATGGAGCTCATATACCCTTGGCAGTTTTTCTACACACCTACTTTTTCATTTCCGTACATTAACTTTTAGTTTACAATCTTGCACTGGGTGATGAATATCATTCAGGATATTTCTGGATGAGTTTTTCCCAGTCACTTGCTCTAACCTACAAATGAAAACTTTACAACTCCTTTACACCTTGTCAGTAACGAGTAATAGAAGAGTATTTCTATTCTTATCTTAATTACTTCGATCATTATTTTCACAGTTGTATATTGTCATTAAAGTTATAAAATTTGATGTAAGATCGAAGATTTTCACGACGTTGTAAATAAATAAACTATCGAGCTTCCAGCCACGTAAAAAAGTCACATCTGTGGAACCCTTCGAAGGCGTCTATCTCAGTCCTCGTTTTCAACCATAGGTGTCAAAGGATTTTTACAGAATTCGACCCTTAAAGGGCAAAAATGTCAATATTTCTAAAATGCTGTTTTTTGTGTTACGAGTCATTTATCTCCCTGGATACCTATCTGAAATCGTTTAATGAAGTATAATTTTAAAGATTAAGATCTCCGCTTTGGTGAAATCATATATTAAGACAGGAATTTTTCGAAATTTGGCCCTTAAAGGGTAAAAGTATCAATATTTCTGCAACGCGTTTTTGTGTCACGAGCCATTTATCTCCCTTCATATCTAACCGATATAGATAAATGAGGTATCATATTAAAGAGTAAGGTCTCCGCCGTGGTAACATTAGATTTCAAGGAAGGTATTTCTCATAATTCCACCCTTAAAGGGCAAAAATATCCGTATTTCTAAAATGCGTTTTTGTGTCTCGAATTATTTATCTCCCTCGGTAATTAAACAAAATTGATAAATGGGTATCATTTTAAAGACTGAGGTATTCATAAGGTCTTCGGTTTGTTACACCAAGTTTTAAAAAAGGAATTTTTCAAAATTCGACTTTTAAAGGGCAAAAGTATTAATATTTCTACAACACATTTTTCTGTCACGAACCATTTATCTAATCGAAATCGATAAACGGGGTATCGTTTAAAATATTATAGTATCCGCTTGGGACACATCATATTTTAATAAAGAACTTTCTTTAAATTCAATCCTTAAGGGCAAAAAATCATAATTTCTATATTTTTTTTAACCTCGTTTGATGCTTAATCGAAATCGGTAAATGAAGTATCATTTTAAAGGCCAAGGTGTCCGCTTTGGTCACACCATATTTTATAAAAGGATTTTTTTTAAAAATTTGACCCTTAAATGGCAATAATATCAATTTTATTTCTACAACATGTTTTATTATTATTATTATAGCTAATCGAAATCGATAAATGACATATTATTTTAGAGATTAAGGTATTGTAAGTATTGTAAGTTGCTTATAAAGTATTCTCAAAATCTTGTTGAGCACTTGACAAGCAATTGAGAGAGTATCAGAGTGAATTTCGAAAAGGTTTATCTTGCTGAGAACAAATATTGAGTCTAAAATACATAATTCGTCAGCAAATATTAAACTCCAAGGGCATAGATTTTAAAAAAGACTTTTGACTTTGTTGATTGGGAAACTTTGAATAAAACAATTCGTGAATTTGGAGTGAAATCTAAGATGGCAAACCTAATACTCGAAACTCTTACAACCACAGTTTCAGAGGTAAAATTTATGGGTGAAATCTCATAACCTATAAAGATAAATAAAGGTGTGCGCCAAGGTGATGGTCTTTCACACATTTTGTTCAACTGTTTCTCAGAGAAAATTGTGAGAATTTGGACTAATAAAATAAAGGAACACAAAATGTCACCAATAACTCTGGGAAAAAAAACCAAAGGCGTTGAAATTAATTGCCTGACATTTGCTGACGATTTCGCTATACTTTCAGAGTACATTACAAATACGAAAACACATATCAATCTCTTGGAAGCAATAACCAACAAATTAGGTTTGAGAATTTCAACAGAAAAAACTAAAAATATTAAAATCATTAATAACACTCCAAAAATATTTAATGGCAGATGTTGAACGAATAGAGAAAGTAAAGAAATTTAAATATCTGGGTGAAATAATTCAAGAAAATGGATGAAATAAATCCGCCATAGAGGAAGGGATACACAGGATGGAAAGAGCGTATGATATCACTAAAAAAATTTGTAACAAAAAGTGCTTGTCAAAAATCTTAAAATAAGGCACTACAACTTGGTCTTGAAACCAGAATGTCTATATGTCAAGTGTTGAACTATAGATTGGATAAGCTGAAATTACTAGAATGAAGAATGATGAGAAAAATCTTGGGTCCAGTTAAAACAGCATAACTATTGAAATTAAGAAGTAATTAGGAAATTTACCAGAACATAGAAAATATAACAGAATCAATAAGGAAAAGGAAACTGCTGTTCCTTTTGGACATATCTACAGAATGAATGATAACAGACTAACGAAAAATATATTAAATTACATTCGGAGAAAAAATAAACAACCAGCTGGATACAAGGGCTAAAGAAAGATTTGAAAAGAAATAAGAGGAGAGGAAATTATGGAAAGAGAGATATTTACAAAGAAGGTATTAAGTTTGGAAGGATTACAAGGCAGAAGAGGAAAGAAATCTGCTCCAAAGTGGTCTGAACAGAGAAGGAAGAAACATAGTGGAATGATGAAGGAATATTGGATTGAAAGGAAGAAAAAGCAACAACAAATGATGAGATTAGAACGTGATCCCAGCTGGCCTTATCGGAAAGAAGAAATTCAGCGTTTTTTTTTTTTTTTTAATTATAACAACCAATCTTAGCTATCCTTTATACTTGTTATTCTTCTGCGGATTAGATTATTTACGCATTAGTTCGATAAGGCTCCTTTGCTACTTCAGGTGCCCCTCAGTTCTGTTGCAGCACTTTTCGAGACTCCTTCACAGATCGCTGCGTGACACTCGCGGAATCGAGGCCACCTGGGTGCGGCCACCGCCCCTCTTTCAGTGGTGATTATCGCGCCAGTGCTCCGGCTCGTCCTTTGCTCTTGTTCGCTCCGAGTGGCGGCATGAATAAGTAATCAGCGGACGGCTCTGCTAATTACTGCTGATCCAACGTCGAGGCAGCGAACCCACGCCAACTGTGTTACAGATGCTAGGAAACATTTTTGTGTTAGCTAAAAACTTGACGAAATTTTGATACTGATTAAGACTGACAGGCCAAGAGCTAGTAAACAATGCTGGGTAAGTATTAGGGGCACCGTGAAAATTTTTAAAATTCTTTTGTATTTCGTCATTAGTCTTTCGACTGGTTTAATGCAATCCTCCATCCCATCCTGTCTTCTGCTAACCTCTTCATTTCTACATACCCCTTACAACCAACGTCCTCAATTATCTGCTTCATATATTCTAATCTCTGTCTTCCTCTACAGTTATTACCTTAATGTTCCCTCCACTAACAAATTAACCAATCAAGCATGTCTCAAAATATGACCTACCAACCTATCTCTTCTTTCTGTAAACTTCTTTCCTCACCCATCATATCTAAAACTCATTCATTTCTTACTTTGTATATCCACTTAATTTTCAGCATTTTTCTGTAGCACCACATTTCAAATGCTTCATTTTTTTTTCTTTCTATTATTTTTAAAGTCAATGCTTCGCTATCATAAAGTGCTGTGCTCCATACGTAAAGTTTTAAAAAGTGTTTTCTAAATCCTAGATCAGTATTTGAAACTAAGAGGTTTCTCTATTTCATGATGGCTCTTTTTGCTAGTGCTATTCTGCTTTTAACATCATTCTTGCTTCGGCCATCGGTTTTAATTTTGCTTCCCAAGTAGCAGAATTCACTTACTTCTGCTATTGTATCTGATCCTATTTTTATATTTAATCTACTGTGATTGGCATTATTTCTGCTACATTGCATTACTTTTGTCTTAATTTGATTTATGTTCAGTTCCAAATCTTCCTTCAGTATTTTGTTCATGCCATTCAGTAACTTCTCAATATTCTCAGCCTGTTCTGCTAACAAGACAATGTCCTCAAGAAATCTTAGCATGCTGATTTTTTTCCCTTGAACACTTATGGCGCACGATAATTTTTCTTTACTTCCTTTATTGCTTCCTCTATACAAGTTGAATATTAACGGAGATTGTCCACGTACAAAATCGAAGATCTGGTTGATTGATAGTGGGGTATATCCGAATTATTAAGTTTACAAAATATTATTTTCTTTCAAATTGTGTTTAAGAAATATCGAAAAATAGGTGTGCTGATGTTTGCACAGAATAGTGTTTATAGCTAAAAAATATTTTTGAACAGACAGGCCATTTTTGTGGGATTTTTTACCTGCCAGGTGATCGGGAACGCTGGGTCAGGTATAACATTCTCGATCAGCAGGCAGTTAAAAAGTCCCACCAAAATGACCTGTCTTATCAAAAATATTTTTTTTTTTTCTGTATGTAAATATTATTCTGTGCGAATTTCAGCATGCATCAAATCGTATATTTTTTCGATATTTATCAAACAGAATTTTGAAAGAAAAGAAAATTTTGCGAAGTTAATAACTCCAATATGACCTACTACTCATTTGTCAGGTCTTCGATTTTGTACTTAGACACAACAAAAGAAATGATATATGAATTTTTACGATACCGCAGATACCTACCCAAAAATGTCTATCAGCTCTCCGACTATGAAGTGACTGCGAATACGACATGGTAAAGCATAGGCAGCTTAGATATTTATTAAATCTGCAATTATCAAACCAATGCCTTAGTTGAAATTGAAATCAAAATGAACTTTAAAATATCACCAGCACTGAATTTTTCGTAGAATTTGAGGATATTTCGAATTGAGTAGAGCAGTGCGTTTTATGTGTTTGCTTGTCATTTGTTGTCACGTGATACCGACTCCGAGGCAATGTTCTGGAGGCGTGAGGTGAGGCGAACGCAGCTGGTTGCAGGGGGTACCGACCCTCTGTCGTCTTGTAGCTAGCAGCATACTGCGCAGCACTGACTGACGTCTAGCATCCAGCCGTCCGCACCACGTATTCCTTTACCCCACCCAGACGCCAGACAAAGACGTGATAGTCAGAGAAGTGATGAAAAAATATGCGATCACACTGTGATGACCCATGTCAGCATAGATCTTACCTTCGCGCTTTGTGGTGGAGTATTACGCCATCAATCGCGTCTGTCTGCGGCCAAATCTTTCTTTTGTATACACAACATGTGAAACGAATTAAGGTCTGGTGTGCAGAAAGCAAGTCAGTGATCGGCGTAAAACATTTTTCTCCTTTTTCTTGGTTTCGAGACGTCTGATAAATGTAGTTCTTGTGAATCGTGGGACGTGGTCACTTTCTAGACTTAAATCTTCTCGTGTCCTGGGGTTTATGTTCCCTGGTCATCGTTTATAAGGTATTTCATACCAAAACTACTCACACTCCCAAAATCAGAATTTAGGTCTTTTGTGGCAGGTTCATCACCGTACACGCTAAAAGCTGTTATATTGTCGTTTGTGTCCTGCGTCCGGGTATTTAAGGAAAAACGCTCTCTTTCAATCACCGGAAGGTGTATAGTCGTCACCAAACTCTTATGTAAACCACCGAAATATTAATATTTCTTGCGGAACTATTACAACTTACAATAGAAAAGTACAGGATTAGTGCATCGTGCGCAAATATCTCACCGGTATAAAACTATTAACAATTATTGAGTAATAAGGGAGAAGAGAACCAAGTATGTGCCGTGTTGAGTCACTTATACCAGATATCTTTGTAGTTTCATATCACAACGTCGTATTATCTTCTAGACCCGCAGTGGAATCAATGGAATGTTATGATTTCTCTGGAAATTATCGAACCACAATGGACTTTGGTAAAGAATTTCTGATTGGTTCCGCCACTCAAGGTGGGTGACGACTAGGAATGTAACGGATATTAGCATCCGCAAGTGCGGAACTTTAGCGTGAAATCCTAAATCCGCGTACACATCCGCATCCGCAATTTTTAAGGCGGATGTATAGCAGATGTTTTGTTTACATTACAATATATATTATTCTATTATCTTTATACGAGATTCGCCCATCGTCGCTAAGTTAACAACAAAGTAGTTGTTTTTTTCTGACGATCTTCCAATAAAAGTAGAAAAAAAAACAAAAAAAAACCTAAACGGTGTTATAGTTCTTTATCGAAAATCGGATCATCTTAGTCCTACACGTTGTACTGTGAATGCGCCACTAGAGCTATGGGAAGACGTGTGGCGGGCAAGGAACCGAGAGTGGTTGGTGAACGGTTAGAGCTCTGGCCTCGCATTCGGGAGAACGTGGGTTCTAATCCCCTTCCAGTATCCAAATTTGGGTTTTCCATGGTTTTCCCAAATCACTCCAGGCAAATGCTTACTTTGAAAGGCCATGGCCGAATTATTTCCCTTTCTTAGCCCTGATACTTTCCCATCTCTAATGATCTTGACCTTGACGAAGCGTATAATCGTAAGGAAAAAAAAAAAAAAAAAAGTTAGCACGGTGATGTGCGATGGCGTGGTCTTTACGATTGAATTATTCGAGCTGCGAACTCCGCAAAGTTCATATCACAAAGGTCTAAAATGTAGCTATGTAAATAATTTAATTCAATTGCGAAATCATCCCACGTTTTTTATTATTGAAAGTAGAGGCAAAAATAAATCAGTATGGCAGTATTATATGGAAATAGACTTTACTTATGAAAATAGATAGAATTTGGTCATATATATATATATTATTAATCATTATTGCCCTTGAGGACAGTGTTTAAACTCAAATTATTCATGATTATTCAGTTTTTGTTTGTATTTGTCTTCTTCCTCTTCTCTTCCCAAAACCTCTTCATACGCTCACTGTGTTCCTGTTTCCTTTGTTCAGTCCATTTTGTTCCTGTTTTCTTCTGTATTTTAAATTTTGAGTTCATAATTTTGTTCCTGAATTGTCCCCTTTCCCGTGTCATTTCCTTGCTGATCCCTGCGTGATTCAAGTCCTCTTCTATTTCCTGGAACCAATTGGTTTTCCTGAGTGAACCATTTACCACATCAAAGATCCTCTTTGTGAGTCTAGTGCTGTTCATTCGCTGTAAATGTCCATAGAATTGTAATCTACGTCTTCTGATCATGTCTGTCAATCTATCTGTATGTTCGTATAGTTCTTTCGTTGGTCTTTTCATCCATATACCGTCTTTATATATTGCTCCAAAAAATTTTCTAAGGATTTTGCGTTCAACTTTTTCCGCTTCTAGTTATGCCTGAAGCCCCAATCGTTGTTGTTTCTGATGCATATAATGCTTCTGGCAGTACCACTGTTTTGTAATGTCTGAGTTTGGCCTGTCCTTGATATATTTCTTTTGTTATAATATGACCATGTGAGTCTATAAGCCTTCTGAAGCTTTTCTGATCTTTCTGAATTTGATAGCTTGTTAGATCCTCCTACTTGTATGTATTCCCCTAGATATTTGAATTTCTCAACTCTATTTTATGTTTCCAAATTTTGTGTATATTGTTTGTACATTGTTGTTTTGTTTCTCCATGTACTGCGTTTTCTCATACGAAATTTGTAGCCCTGTTTTGGCGGCAATTTGATGTAGCTGTTCCAATGCATCTTGTGCTTCCTGCCTATTGTTGCTGAGAATTGCCAGGTCATCCGCAAATGCCAGGCATCTGATGATTGTTTTGGTATGTCGTGTTCTTCCTAGCTGTATTCCTTTGACCTGCGTTTCCCATTGTTTTATAACTTTGTCCAATACCATGTTGAATAAAATCGGTGATAATCCATCTCCTTGCCTGACACCCATGCAAATTTTGAATGGTTCTGATGTTTCTCCCATAAATTTCACTTTAGACGTGGTATCCGTGAGTGTTTGATTGTATCAGAGCCCTTGTCTTCTTGTCTATGCCGTATTCTCTCATTATGTCAAAGAGCGTCTGTCTGTCTATGGAATCATATGCCTGGTGCCTGAATCCACAAATGATAGCGTTCTCGGCCTCGCATTCGGGAGGACGGCGGTTCGAATCCCCGTCCGGGCATCCAGATTTGGGTTTTCCATGGTTTCCCCAAATCACTCCAGGCAAATGCCGGGATGCTTCCTTCAAAAGGCCATGGCCGAATTCCTTCCCATTCCTTGCCCCCATCCTTTACCCGTCTCTAAAAGACCTCGATTGTTAAAAAGAGACGTTAAAGCATGTTACAAAAAAAAAAAAAAAAAAAAAAAAAAATCTGTCTATGGAATCATATGCCTTCCTGAAATCACAAATGTTACTACAGGTATTGTTTGTTTGTCTTATCTTCAGGAGTGTTCTCAGATTCCAGATTTGTTCGATGCATGATCTTCCTTTTCTAAAGCCTGCCTGGTATTCACCTATTTGTGGATCTACCTGAGGTTCTAGCCTGTTCAGTAGGGCTTTGGAGAGGATTTTATAAATGACTTGGCAGCAAGGAGATACCTCTGTAATTGTTGGGATGCGTCTTGTCACCCTTTTTATGTAAGGGATTTATTAGTGCACATTTCCATTCTTGTGGAATTTTCTCTGTGGCCCAAATATCTGTAATAATTTTATGAATTTTCTTTGTGAGATTTTCGTCTCCAAGCTTCCAGAACTCGGCAATAATGCCATCTTCTCCTGGTGCTCTGTTGTTTTTCAGTTGTTTTATGATCTCCTTTATCTCTTCGAGTGTGGGTGGTGTAGAGTCCGGATTTGGTGTAGTTTCTGTTAGGGTCAATTTTCCCGTCGGTTTCTCGCAGTTGAGGAGATTTTCAAAGTATTGTGCCAGAATTTTGCAGTTAGCTTTGGTATTCATTTCAATGGAACCATCTGGCCTTTTGAAACAAAAGTTTGGAGGTTGGTAGCCTGTAATATTTTCTTTGAAAGTTCTATAAAAATTTCTTGTGTTATTTCTTTTGAAGTCTTCCTCAATATCTTGTATCCTTTTTCTGTCGTATGAACGCTTTTCTTTTCTAATTTCTTTTGAGGTTTGTTTCTGGACTGTGTGAAATTGCTGCCATGTTTCTGTTGTTCTGTTACTATTGAATTTAGTCCATGCCTGAATCCTTCGTTCAATAGCCTCGTCGCACTTCATGTTCCACCATCTATGTCTGCGTTTTCTAGGAGGCTGTCCCCAACGCATTGCCTTTTGGACTGCATTTGCGAGGTCTTTCCAATTTTCTGCTGCATTTTGATTAATTTCTTTCATGACTTTTTCTCTGTTTTTCTTCAGATATTCTGGGTCTGGTCTGGTGGTTACAGTCTTCTTTGTTGTTTTCCTATTTCTTGGGATTGGCCTGATCTTTACTTGTAACAAGTGATGATCTGATTCAAAGAATCCTTTACGCGTTCTCACATTTAAAATTTCTCTTATGCTTTTGTTTGATATGGCTACATGGTCTATCTGAAATTCTCCCATAAGTAGTTGGGTGAGATCCAAGTCATAAGTTTCCGTCTGGGTTTTTGAAATTGCGTTGACATTATTTTTAGGTCAAAGTTCTGACAGTACTTTATAAGATGTTCTCCATTTTTGTTTGTACGATTATGTGCTGTGTAAGGGCCCGTAAATTCTCTGTATTTTTTCTCTTTGCCTAACTGCGCGTTGAAGTCCCCTAGTAGAATTTTTGTGTGTGTTTCAGGTATTTTGTTGGCAGCTTCCTCCATATCTTCCCAAAAATTTTCAACTTCTTGCGGCTTCTTTCTGTTTTGATCGTTTGTGGGTGCGTGAGCATTGATTATGGTGTATCTTTTGTTACCTGATTTGAAAGAGAGCATGGAGATGCGTTCTGATACTGAGTTGAAGTCTGTGATGTTATCTATGACTGATTTGTGGACAGCAAATGCTGTGCCAAACATTGTTGGTGTTCCTCTTCTTACTGCAGGTTTGCCCTTATAAATCCTATAATTTTCCGTATTGAAATGACTCTCGTCTGTGAATCGCGTCTCCTGTATTGCAAGGATCTTGATGTGAAACTTTTGTAGTGTGTTTGTGAGTTGTTTAAGTTTACCTACTTTCACAAGGGTATTTGCATTGAGCGTGCCGATGTAATGCTTACGTAGAGGTTTTGAGAAGCTCCGATCCTTCTCTTCATGATGTTCCTGGTCCCCCAGAATCCGATGACCAGGAGAATCCAGCACATTGACTGGGGCCTGGGGTAGTAGGTTATTTCCTTGTCGTTCCATCATGATTATTTGAAGTTGAGGGTGATTGTGGTATACCTCATGTGAAGTATACGGGTGTTACAACTGGATTGTTGAGTTCCAGAGGATAGCCAGATGGAAGGCTTTGTTGCTGTTTTGGTCCACGGGTGGTATTTAATTCCCACCTACCCTGCATATCTGCAGAGCGTTCCCCTATCCGCCACCTGGGGACGCGCCGGATGGGGGACAGCAAAACCCCTCACCGGGTATATATATATATTAAAATCTAAATAATTATAATTTTTTTCACTTCCGCATCCGCACTGAACATCCGCATCAGCAAAGATGACCTCCGTTAGAATCCTAGTGACGACCACTGCACCCGGATCACTGGTGGAGATGCACGCCCTCCATACGGAGCCTTTGGAAAAGCATCAATGAAAAACGTGAAGCAGTACGCTCAGTATTCACTAATATGCAAGATTATGTCTCAGTGAGTGTCTAGAAATTTATTCCAACCCAAACACTAATAATACTAATCAATTTCTACTTAGCTTTTTGGTTTTCACACCAAGGTAGAGCGTATAGAACTTTGTGTTGTGAGCAGTTGCTTTGCTCAATTTCCCTGATTTGTCTTAGGGCTTTACACGACTATTAAAAGTCTGAGAGAAATTGGTGGAAAAGAACCATCCCGCCATTTACGTGATTTCGGGATACCATGAAAAACCGATGGCCGGAAGGGATTCGAACCTTCGCCCTTCCGATTGCGACGCCACGGGGCCTACCGCTCACTCGCTTCCTATGTCCAGTTATTCTTATCCGACTGTGTGACTTCAAAGTAGTAGAGGTGGGCAAAGTGTCTCACTAAAATGAGCGGTGTTCATTTGATCACTCTACGAAAAGAACTAGTTCTTTTGAACGGTTCACCCCACTTTTCGATGAAAATACCACGTGAACAAGCTCTTCTTGATCTTCAGAATTAGCCGATTTATGACCGACTCAACTAGAAGACCTACCGTTCACTTTTTAGTGAGCGACTTCTCACTCGCTCTTTTAAAAGAATTGCTATAAAGAACTGATTCACTCGCGAACGACCCTTCTCTACAAAGTAGTTGTTTAAAAATGAATTTATATCAACAACTTTGATTATGCATTCATTTCCTCTCGCAGGCGCTTTCAGCAGCATACCTTATAATTACATGCTTCGTGCATTATACTATTAGTAACTGCCGCTGACAGACATAGCAGGCCATTGGTGCTAGGGCTGTTGATATTTTAAAAAATATCGGATTTTCGATATATCGATATTTAAAAAAATATTTATATCGGGTTCGATATATCGAAGAAAAAGTATCGATATATCGATATATCGACCCCATTATATAAAAACAATGTTACAAAAACAAATCATTTTAAAAAAGGGCGAAGTCTTGTGGCTATTTAATGATGAAGAGTTGTGAGATATTTTTCTGAATCAAGTTAAAAAAAAAAAAAAAAAAAAAAAAAAAAAAAAAAAAAAAATTATACTTATAGTAACTGCCGCTGACAAACATAGCAGGCCATTGGTGCTGACAGAGCGCTAAGGACCAACTAATACGCCACCAAGACGACTAATCAGAAGTGAAGAGAAGACCACTCAAGAGAAGACTGAGGGAGGAAATGTCTCAGGACAACAACCCCCAACCGACCAGCTTTAATGCTGAGACTGACGAAGATTATGATGATATACTATTAGTTGACGCGAACAGTTATATCCACAACCAAACAGCGGAACACATTGTGATTATTTTTCTTGCATAGATACAGAAAGTTGAGAAATATAAATCAGTTTTAAGAACAAAACATTATTTGAGATAGGCTCTTCGAAATCGAAAAAAATTATATGTATTACTAAAATAGTATGCGTTGTGTTAAAAAAGTGTCAAATATTTTTTGAGGTGGTAATAGGCATCAAATCAACAGAAAAATGCCTATTAAACATATTGGGCCGCAAACACATATTTCGGGGTGCACAATGTGACATCTGTAAGGAATCACGCCCTCTTTGAAACTGTCCTGGTAGGTCCTGTACGTGCTGATATGCACTGAGGACTCAATCCTAGAGTGTCTGCACATCGTTAATTGTAGTAGCGTAAACCACTACGCTAAAATACTGTGGTACCATGTAGTAAATTGGATAAACACAGCCCGTTGTAGTATGATACGTAGTACAGTGTATGGTTTGTGTACTACTGTGGAAGGAGATTAGGGAGCGTCCATAAACTACGTGGTTCGGTCTAGGGGAGGGGAGGGGAGAGGTTGGCTGGAAAGCTACGCTGGGCTACGTGGGGGGAGGGGGTTTCAAGTCCGGCCACGTAGATTTCAATTCATATTATTTGTCACAGTTAAAATTAGGTACAGAACAGACAACAGCATCTGAATATTTATTTCCGTCATTTAATTATCTCCGTATGTAATTTAGGATAGTTTGACAAGAGAAAACAGCACAAAATGTCTTCTGGAATCAATAGGGGAAAAAGCTAGGTGGGGGGGGGGGAGGTGTTATACAGGCAAAAGCCACGTCGGGCTATGTGGGGGGGGGGGGGGGTAGGAGGGTTTCACAGGAGGCCAAAATGGAGCTACGTGATTTATGTACGCTCCCTTACTGCAGTTGCTAAACAAGGGGTTTGTTCATACTCCTATCCTATAGACAATGTTTGTGGGAACTCTGCCTTATCTTATTAATGACAAAATATCGTATACAAAACTGAGGGGAAGTTATTTAATCTTAACAGACTACGAGTCAAGTCCAAAGTAACCTCGACTTCAGTCGTTGAACTTCAATACGCAGATGAAACTGTTGTTATGGCTATCTCAGAGGAGGAACTAGAATTATTTTAAAAGCATTTACACACGCATACAAATCAATTGGTCTAGAGCTTAACGCTACCATGAAGCAGATCCTCTACCAGCCAGCACCAAACTCCAACACAGTGACTCCTCTATCATAGTCAAAGGAAAAACTGTACAAGAAGTGGAACATTCTACCTACCTCGGTAGTCATATCGCAACAAAGGCAAATATTGATACAGAAATTCAATATCGAATATGTGATAGTGCTTTTAAAAATTTGACGATCATGACATCTGTGCTCGGTTCCACGTTTACAGTGCCATTGTAATATCAACTGTATAGTTGTGAGACTACCAACAAAAGGCAACTAAGTGTCTGGAGAAGTATCACCAACGCTGTCAGAGAACATTACTTAAGATAAAATGGCAAGACTGTCGAACAAATGTCAGTATCCTGGAAAAAGCGAATACCACAAGCATTGAGGCAATAATAATTAACCACTAACTTCGATGGGATGGACAAGTCACCCCTGAATGTCGAACAGTCACCTCCTGAAACAAGTAATGTATACGCAACTACAGAACGGCCTAAGAAATCGAGGAGCTCAAATGAAGTGACACAGCGTTGGAACAATCATAAGAAATGCCTAATAAACACAAACAGCTGGGAGGGAGTGCCAGAATTTTTGGTACTACGCCAGTGAATGCACTAAACCTACCATGTGCGTTCACTGAGTAGGCGGCAATGGCGTCGCTGACTGCAAGCAATACCGCGAGGATGCTGTTTTCTGCAACTGTGGCTCTAGGCACTCTGCTTCATACAGTGGCTACAGCACATGGAAGCTACAACGCCATGAGAAACGACCACAACAGTGCCGAGGGCCGCATATGTAGCTCGCAACAAGTAAACAAGACAGGAGGACCACGCCACCGGAGACCACCAACTCACTCAGCTGCAGCGGTTCGCATACGAGTGTATCGAGGTTATCAGCTCTTTGCTCGCGTATGCGGGCACTGTTTGCTTCAGCGGAGAATATAGTGAGCGGTTTCTTCTTCTTCTTTGGGGACATCCTTTGCCCTCCCTTCCCTGAGCATACTAGGGACTTACCGCCACACGGCCCACTCCTGCGGGAGTGGAACCCCCTGGCGCAAGATTTAGGATTGCTCCTGGGCCTGGCTAACCTAACTGGTGACAACAAGGGTTCAGAGCAATATCCCTCCTTGTTAGTTACCTCAACAGTAGGGCATGTCTTCCGCGGCTGACTTTCTCCGCACTACTACAGCGGTTGACGTCACTGACTCTCCACGCTCGCCCTCACCAGTTATAGCCGAACCACAGGACTCACCATCAGGAAGTTGCCATCACAACTCCTCCGAAGAAGACCACGAAGACATCAATGCTGGGATAACATTCTCAAAACGCAGTACAGCAACTCCTACTACAGGCAAAGCCCACACGAAGAGGATGGTTAAAGCCTGTATGAGAAAGATGTCTACACGGCTCCCAAAAGAGACATCCAAGAAGTCTAGAGGTTGGACGACACTGGTTAATGCAGTCCAATCACAAATTTCCCCTTCTCAGAGCCTCCCTACAGCCGACCCCTCTGGTGCCACCGAGATGACCGGAACTGATAATGATGATGAGCAGCAAAATCTTCCACTGTCAAACCAACCAATTGATGATGGCTTCGAGCACCCGCGGCGTACAGCAAAAGCCGCTACTTCAGCTCAGAATCTCTCAATGGTTGAAACAGCCAACAAGTTTAAGCCACTACAGACAGATCCTTCACCAACAGATACCACACCAACACCAACTGAACCGAGATCGGCGCACATCCCGCCGATTGTAGTCCAATTTGAGGAAAACTATAAGACCCTGCATGACAGAATAGAAGCAGTCGTGAAGAGTTCTTTTGCCGCCAAGACCGCCGGCGGTGACAAAATAAAGTTCACATTCACCACAGTAGAAGATTACACTGCTGCCACAGGGATGCTACAGGAAAGTGGGACCCCGTACTATACATTCCCTATTGGAGCAGTGCCACTACTGAAGGTGGTCTTCAGGGGTATTCCCAGAACCCTACCGACAGAAGACCTTAAAGACGAACTCACCGAGATGGGTTTTACTGTCCAGACTGTAGCCCAACTCCGACGCCCAGGCAGCAATGTGTTAATGCCACTGTTCTTAGTGGTGCTGGCAGACGTTCCAGAAAACAGGGGCATATTTGGGGTGGACAAGATCTGCCACCTCAAAGTGCAGGTAGAAAAACTCCGGTCAACAGCTGGCCCAACCCAATGCTTTAACTGTCCAGCGCTTTGGCCATCAGGCGAAAAACTGCAAAATGCCTCCCATCTGTGTGAAGTGCGCGGGACAACATGACTCCAACCTGTGCAACACACAGAAAGGAAAAGACGTTGCTAAATGTTCCAATTGTAGAGGTGGTCATGTTGCTAGTTATAAAGGCTGCACGGCCTACAAGAGGGCTCGAGATAGGCAGAGGGGTCTAGTGACTGAGAAGGAAAATTTACCCCCCAACCAATCTCATACTTCAACCCAAAAAGGAGCGTCGTCTAAATCCTTGCAGGATACTGTTCAACATCAGCCTCTGGAACAAGTCCAAGCTACTGAGAGCTCCAAAGAGAAGACCATTAAGACTCTACCCAACACCACCAAGACGCAGACTATTAAGAAATCACGAAGAAAGCGTAAAACAGGTAGGACACAAATGCAAAATCGAGACGATGGGAAGTCAGCACCCTCAAGTGAGAACCAGGATACGGCATTAGCGAGTCCTTACTATGCCAACTGAAACCCCAGGTGATAATATCACGGAATCTGTGAACATCGCCGAGAAAACGGACTTAGTACCGCTTGATGGAATGACCACCAGGCAGAGAAGAACGCAATTTCCTAACCAGAAGTTCAATCAAAACGACGCCGAGGGCATGGTGAACTGGAAGTTTCGAGAGGACTTACTAACATGCTAGAGACAATCATGAAAATGATGTGTACTCTTACTGAGCAGCTGGGAACTCTAACCACAGCGATGACGAAAGCCCTGGCTGCCCCAAAATGCGCACATTGCTACACATAATGAATAGACGAATACCAATGTATCTCCTATCTTTGTGTATATGGAACGCAAATGGCATGCGCAGCCAAGTACATGAGTTCAGGCAATTCCTCCATGAACAGTCAATAGACGTGTGTCTTGTATCTGAGACTCACTTGAAACATGGACTAAATACCCCAGTCGCTAATTACAATTGTTACCGCAAGGACAGGCCTACTGCTGGCGGCGGAGTCGCAATCTATATTAAAAGAACCATCCCTCATCAGGAAATTGTTTTGCCAGCCATGCAACAAATAGAAGCTGTGGGTATCAAAGTGGTCACAGACAGCGGTCCACTAACCATAGTCTCAGCATACCGGCGACCGCGCGGATTCCCATTCGAAGCGGACCTCACGGCTCTGACTTCCATTCGGGGTAAATTACTAATCGGAGGCGATTTAAATGCAAAGCATACCGACTGGAACAGTAGAGTTGCAAACCAGGCGGGAAACTTACTGCGACGATTGACTAATAGACACAATTTGTGTGTGGTTGGGCCAGAAGAGCCCACATTTTACCCACACAATGGTGGCAGACCAGATGTTCTTGACATAATAATTACAAAGAATATTCAAGGCTTCATGGCAGCCTCATCAATTAATCGGCTGTCATCAGACCACTGCCCGGTCATGGTTGAGATCGACATCGGACCATGGCAATATATGGAAGAAACCAAGCCAGATTTTCAAAGAACAAATTGGAGACTGTACCAAGAACTACTTCAAACCGAATTCAATGATATCAGGGACATAGGAAACATTGACGATGCCGTACAAAAATTTGAAATTGCTGTGAACAACACATCTGCAGCCGCGACGCCACTGAAGACCTCCAAGCCGCTACTCTCCCTACAGCTACCCCCGCAACTCTTGGCCCAAATCCGCCACAAAAATAGGGTTGCAAAAGAATGGAGGCAGACAAGAATCCCAGCCACGAAACGTCTACTGAATCGCCTACAAAGAGAAATCAAAGCCTCTCTGTTACAACATAGAAACCGACAGTGGAGTGCACGAGTCTCGATGTTGGATACAGACGACGGAAGTCTATGGCTGCACACTCGGAAATTCACTAAACGAAAACGCCGACTCCCACCACTCCATGGAGAAAGGGGAATAGCTTACAGCCCGGAGGAGAAAGCTAATGCATTAGCTGATACTTTTGAGAAGAATTTCCGCCCATCCCAAAAAGATGTGAACTACCAACACCTGGCAGAAGTGCGCCGCCGATTGCAAACTTACCTAAATGCTGAAGACGATTATGAAATCGACCCCATCACTCCGGAGGAAGTTGCAAGTTGCATATCCAAACTTCCTCCACGGAAAGCCCCGGGTCGTGACAAAATTATAAATCTCCTGATCAGGAAACTCCCACCTGGGGCCATCAAGTACCTTACAGAAATCTTCAACAAAATATTAAGGCATCAAGTATACCCTCACAGCTGGAAACACGCGGTGGTAGTTGGGGTGCATAAGAGTGGCAAAGACCCACACTTCCCCCAACACTACAGGCACATCAGCTTACTACCGGCCATCAGTAAAGTCTTCGAGAAGTTATTGCTTCGGCGACTGTACACGCACATTGAAGACAGCAACATCATCCCTGACCATCAGTTGGGTTTTAGAAGAGGTCATTCTACCACGCAGCAACTCATGAGGGTTGTAGAAATGGCGACTAGAGCCTTCAATTTCAAAGAGTACTGCGGACTGGTAATGCTAGACATATCCCGTGCATTTGACTCCGTGTGGCACTCGGGACTATTACTCAAGTTATATGAGCAGGGGTTCCCAGGGCCTTATGTTAAACTTCTGAAAAGCTACCTCTCCGACCGTTCCTTCAGTGCTCGCGTAGATAAAACATTCTCCACCAGCAGACAGATCAGGGCTGGGGTCCCGCAAGGCTCCGTCCTTGGACCTGTCCTGTACTCGCTCTACACTGCCGATGTTCCTAACAATCCTGGGGTTGAGGTCGCGACGTATGCGGATGACACGGCATACTTCACCTACAGTCGCAGCAGAGTTATTGCCACTAGACGCCTCCAAGAGGTATTGCAGAAAACTTTATCCTGGGCGAGGCGATGGAGAATCGAGATTAACGCGACAAAGACACAGGCCATAATGCTAACGCGTAGACTTGACACCCGGTTCCAGGCAATACCACCGCCTAAACTACAGTTGGATGGAAATGACATCGCCTGGTCGTCGACCGCTCGCTACCTGGGCGTCACGCTTGACAGGAGACTCACGTGGGGCCCTCACATTGAGGACGTTCGTCGACGGGCAAGCGCTAGACTACAAGAATTATTCCCATTGTTAAACAAAAACAGTCTCCTTCCACCGCCCGCAGGAGTCAGAGTCTATACAGCCCTCATCAGACCAATAATCGAATATGCCAGCCCAGTGTGGGCCTACGCAGCTGACTATCATATACAAAGGCTCCAAGTCATTCAGAACAGAGCATTAAAAAGAGCTCTGCACCTTCCGAGCAGGTTTCCAACCGACCCTCTACATGAGGCGACATTACTGCCTAAACTTAAAGAGAGATTTCGACAAATCGCAAGAAATTTCTATAAAAACTCCATAAAGACAAACAACCCAGTGGTACGTAACATCGGACAATATGACCCTACTATTGGCTGACACAAACGACCTCTAAACCTACTCTACTAAACTCACCATCATGAAGAACCACCATACGTGAAGCGAAAGAAAAATCTTTGTTAATAGGAGAAAATGTCCCAGGACAAAACTCCACTAAACACTGCCAACAATGGAAAGGCAGAGACTGGTGACATGACAACTCAATTTTTCAACTCAGTCGCTCGCTATCAGCGGGCGTGTACTCGGGTGCTATACCACTAACGCTGTTGTGTGCTTCCGTGTGCGCGGGCTCTGCTCGGTTGCTGGCGAAGGAGATAGTGAGCCTAACTTTCTTCTTCTTTCGGGATTCCTCCTGTCCTTCATGCCGAGGTCTTAGAGATTTACCATTCCACGGGAGTGGAACCCTCGAGTGAGAGCGTAGGGTTGCTCTTGGGCTGGATACTCAGCGGTGATAACGAAGGCCCAAGAGTGACACCCGCTCCCCCCGACGCCAAGATGACGACTACCAGCTACAGTAACGACTTCTTGGGTTTGAGGAATGACCGCCCTGATGACCGCCAGACCAGCGACAACGAACAAGACCTATCAGAAGACAACCCTTCACCACCGCCAACGTAGGAATCGGCCACCTCTAGGAAGAGATGCTATCCTTACAGGCCGGTAAAGAACAATTGAAAAAGAGAGTCACAGAACTCGCCAAAAGACTAATAAAAAGAAGAAAAATCAGCCAAAGATCCGTGCTACTACATCATTACCGGTTCCACATAGCCGGCATATGTTTAAGAGGCTTATTTCTACCGGGCTTGACGAGGCCACCGATCAAGTGAAGAAAGAAACCCCACGCTGGAAAACGATGGACGCCGCCCAGCACCCAACATACCAGACGAAGAAGGTATTATCCACCCAAGCCGAACAGCCAAAGCTTCTCCAGCTCCGGAACAGGACCAAACTATCGAACTGTCCAACCAGTTTCAGCCTTTACAAAGTGAGTCTTTACCACCAAAAAGAAGCAACAACATACCCCAAAACGTGGTACAATTTGATGAAAGCTGCAAAAAGCTACATGACTGGGTGAACAATGTTGCTAAAAGCCCATTCACTGCTAAGACCGCCGGAGGGGATAAAATTAAATTCACCTTCACGACGGCTGAGGATTACAGCAATGTTACTAATCTGCTTACAGAAAACAACACCTCCTTCTATACCTTCCCTACAGGGGCCGTGAAGTTACTGAAGACATACCACGCTCTTTACCGACCAGTGATCTTGAAGAAGAACTCTTGGATCTGGGTTTTGAGGTGCTCAACTGAAGAGACCAGAACAAATGTAGTAATGCCGCTGTTCTTTGTTGTTGCACCGGACACACCAGAGAACAGGCGACGTTTTGACCTAGAGCACATATGCCACCTAAAGATCTCAGCTGAGACGCTAAACTCAACCTCAGGTCCAGCGCAGTACTACAAATGTCAGTTGTTCGGACATGTAGCCAAACACTGCAATATAAAACTTGTTTGTGTAAAATGCGCAGGATTACAAGACTCCAATGACTGCACTACCCAAAAGCGCCGCGATGCAGCCAAATGTAGCAATTGTGGAGGAAACCATGTTGTGATCTACAAAGGCTGCATTGTATACAAGATGGCTCGCGACTGAATGAGAGGCACCAGAACGTCCCACTACAAAGAGAAAGAAAAAGAGAAGGAACCACCGGATTCCAGTAGGAAAGCTGGGAATACACCTCAACCTAAAGACAAAGTGCCACCTACCTCCCACAAGTCAAGGCAGTTGACAATGAAGGGTGATACCGTGGAACAGCCTAACCTGCACAGGGATGAAAATCCCCCCACAGTCACTACTGGAGATGATCATCTTACCTACACTGAAGCAACAACCTCCAAGACCACAAGCACATCCACTGATTACACCAACTCTCTAAAACCCGACCATAGGCCAAAAACGAACCACACAGAAGAGCTCCCAGCTCAGGCACAACGCCCTCCTGCTACTAGAACTCGCAACCGTCGTCGTAACCTGGCCCCCCCGGTGGACTCGAACAAAATATCGGCCTCGACAAGCTCTTTAACATGATGGATAAAGTCCTCAACACTTTATTGAGCCTAGATGACATGATGAATCGCCTACCTGCAGAAATACAGCCAGCAGTAAAGACAGCCTCGTCTATTACCCTCAGTGTTAAATCACCTAACTATGGCTAGAAGACTACACATACATGGTCTCTCCATTTGCGTTTGGAATGCAAACGGGTTATTCCTACAAATTGGAGAATTTAGACAGTTCATGGCTGAACACAAGATCGATGTGCATCTAGTCTGTGAGACCCACCTCAAACCAGCTCACAGAACAGATCGTCTCACCGCCGGTGGAGGCGTGGCTATATATGTAAAAAGGGGACTCGCCACGAAACACCATTACCACCGCTTCAAAACATCGAGGCATTCGCCATCCAATTACACATGGCCAACGGAGACATCAATGTAATCTCTGTCTACCGTCCACCAAGAGGCCCCTTCCCAGAAGGCGATGCAGCAGCCTTAGCATCAACAACCGGCAAACTCATCATTGGCGGGGACCTAATAAAAAACATCCAGACTGGCACTGCAGGAATCCAAACCAAGCTGGATAAGTACTAAGAAGAATTAGAAACAGGCACAACATGTGTGTATGGACTCCAGACGAGCCTACGCATTACCCATACAGCAGAGGCAGACCAGTCATCCTCGACGTGTTAATAACGAAGAACGTCAGAGGGTCCATCGCAGCTTCGACAGTAGACGCCCTGTCTTCGGACCACCTGCCAGTTATTTTCCAGGTTGGAGTTGGCATCTGGCATCCTGAGGACAGGCCTAATTACGATTACAGAACAACCAACTGTAGAAGATATAAAGAACTAGTAACGGTAGCTTTAGCCCATCCCTCAGCCGACAATAACCCAGACACAATACTTGACGTCTTTGAAAGCACAATGTCAAACGCCATATCTGCCACCACCGCAATGCAAAACGAATAGAAACCAATCATCACAGCTTCCACCCCATCTGCTGGCCGCCATCAGGCACAAAAACAAGATCGCTAAGGAGTGGAGGCTCACTAAGAACACCGTATTCGAGAATGGGAGTCCCATCTAGCTATGCTACAACCTGAAGACGGCACTCTATGGAATCAGACAAGATGGTTCACGAAGAAGAAAAACCATATTCCTCCACTCCTAGGAGAGCGAGGCTATCTTTACCGCCCGGAGGAAAAGGCCAATGCCTTGGCTGACGTTTTCAAAAGAAATTTCCATTCAGCTCCCGGTGATCAGGTCATAGTAAAAGTTGTAAACGATCGCCTTAAAGTCTTCCAGGAAGCAGAAGATGACGAGGACCATAATATTGAACATTTCTCTCCCCAAGAAGTCTTTAGCTGCGTTACAAATTTACATCCTAAGAAAGCCCCAGGTCGAGATAAAATAGGCAAAAACTGCCTGCGCAATCTTCCATCTATGGCGGTCAATCACCTCGCCAAGCTTTTCAACACCATCATCGACCAGCCGGTGGAAACAGGCTGAGGTAGTTCCGATCCACAAAAGCGGAAATAACCCTTCAATCCCACAAAACAACAGTCCTATTAGTCTGCTCCCTGCGGTAAGCAAGGTATTTGAAAGACTCGTGCTCAAACGTCTGAATCTGCACATAGACCGACAAAAAATTCTTCCCAACCACCAACTAGGTTTCCGCAGAGGACACTCGACCACCCAACAGCTGATGAGGGTGGTCGAAACTGCCACAAGAGTCTTTAGCTACAGAGAGCACTGCGGTCTAGTCCTCCTAGATATCTCTAAGGCCTTCGATTCGGTTTGGCACTCCGGACTCCTGCTACGGGTATATGAACAAGGATTGCCAGGACAGTACGTTAAACTCCTGAAATCTTACCTAGAAAACCGCTACTTCAGGGTTAGAGTCGGAAACACCTTCTCGACCAAACTAAGAATCCAGGCCGGAGTACCGCAGGGATCGGCCCGGGGTCCACTCGTATATTCCCTCTATACGGCCAAAGTACCAACTCAAGACAGGGTATCCACTGCAACATACGCGGACGACACAGCCTATTTCACCCGCAGCTTCAACAAGGCGATAGTCATCCGGCACCTGCAGGAGATACTACAAAAGGCAGAGGCCTGGGCAAGACGATGGCGTATAGAAATAAACCCAGCCAAAACACAAGCAATAATTCTAACTAGAAGGACAGGACCATGACTACGTCAGCAGACAGACCAGAATCTTAAACTATATAACAATATAATACCCTGGTGTATATCTGTACGATACCTTGGAGTAACACTGGATTCCAGGCTCACTTGGAGGGCGCACATTTAAGACCTGCGTAAACGCGCCAACGCCAGACTACAAGCACTGTACCCCCTTCTAAACAGGGACAGCAAGCTCTCCGCGCCCATAGGTGTACGAATATACTGTACACTTGTCAGGCCAATACTCGAATACGCCTGCCCCGTATGGTGACACACAGCCACGACCAACCTCAACAGACTACAAACCATCCAGAACCGAGCCCTGAAGACAGCCTTACACCTAAATTGCAGATTCTCCACTAAAGCCATTCACGGAGCAACAAAATTACCAATACTCCAAGACAAATTTAGGGAACCAGAGATGAAATTCTATAAAGCAGCACAACAGTCACCAAACACACTTATAAACGAGCTGGGGATTTATCCTATCTGGATGGTCCGCACGTCAGACACCAATTGCCAGTACCTTAAATATATATATATACAGAGAAACTTCAAACCAAACCTAATCATGCCATAAAGCTAAGGCAGAACAAATCACGCCATAAACCTAAGACAAACCATAACTGACGTCTCAAAACATCATAATTAATAGGAGTAAATGTCGAAAGACGAAGCCTCCAATATAGACTACCCATCGAGAGAAAAGGGCAGAAAATGGCATGACGACGACGGAGACTACCGCCAACAAGAAACTCAACTCGAGAGACGAGGACCACTCAATAGCCGCGTACGTGTACCGCGGGAGCAGCGAACAAGAACTATGCTAAGACGCGAGGTCTACCTCGAACCTAAGAGTCGTGACTCCACTGCCCAAGAGCACTGTGCTAGGTGTGCTGGAAATCACAAAGTCGCTGAATGCAACATCCCGTGAGACGGGATGCTTAATTGCTGCAACTATTCAGGACCCCACCCGGCATGCTACAATGGTTGTCCTACTAAAAGAAACCTGCGCACCAACATGACGGCGACACTTACCAACGAGTTGTTGCTATCATTAATCAAGAATTTACGAGGACGACATCCAGTGGCAACCGGATCTAATCGACCCGCGAAGGCGAAGAACCAGTCCGCTACCCATCAGGCGGACTGCAAGCATCATGACAACTGCAGTGTCATTATCCAGGTGCTATAACAGCAAACCTTGCTAATGACAGAAGTCTTAGGAAATAAGGCCACACCGGTAACGACACAGCCGAAGATGACACCTCACAGCAATGACAGTTGAAATGGAAAGAGATACGGGATCACTTGTAAGAACATCCCCACACTTTGGGGGCAATATTGCCCCAGAAGATTTAGTATCTGGCAACCGGAGACCACTCTCCACCACGGCGCTGCCAGCAATAGTCCACAGCGGGGCGGTGAGTTCCATCAGCCCGCAACTAGAGCAGATCCAGCCAGACGAGCAACAGTCAGAGAAGCAAGAAGAAGACGGGGCCACAGAACCATCAAGAAAGACCGACGACCTACGCAACAGCACTAAAACCCCCAAGACAACCCGGGGAAAGGGACAAAAGGAAACCTACCAAGGAAAACGAGGAACAACAAAATTCTCGCAAACAACAAAAACGCGTGAAATACCAAAAGGCAACAAGCAGTACGAAGACAGGCAGCACCAGAGAGACAGCCAACAAGACAAAGGAAACCAGGAATACAACGGAGGCAAAAAACCAGAGGGAGCCCTTACGGAGCAAACCTCCAACAAACCATACCATCATTAACAAGAAGCCAAAGGAGTCATATGCCGACAAAACCACAACCAAAAATGTAAAGGAAGACAACACTGGGAAACCAGAACAGGCAACGGACACACAGAGAAGAAAGCACAAGAGTCACTGCAAGCACTCCAAGAAAAACCGTGAAGTCACAAGCCTACTAACTGGAAAATCCTTCCTGAGCAAAATGCTAAAAACAATAGGAAAAATAAACAAGGCCAAAGACGACAATGAAAATCTTTGCCCTAATTAAAGGAGTAATGTCTTTACTTAAATAATGGCGAGACCACAAGGAAACCACAAGGACCTAAAGATTGCAATGTGGAACGCCAACAGCATCAGAAACAAAAAACTAGAAATCCAGGATTTCATCCGACGGCACGATCTGGAAATAGTCCTAATATCTGAAACGTTTTTAAACCCAGCGGACAAATTCCAAATAACGGGCCACAAAATATACCGAAACGACAGGCAGGGCCAACAGGGTGGAGGAACGGCGATAATTATAAGCAAGAAATTAACGCATGAACCCGTCCAGACACCCCAGCTAAGAGACATGGAGGCCACTGCAGTCAAAATCAACTCTGTCGAAGGCCACATTGTCTTGGTGTCGGCTTACCTATCACCCAACAGAGTCCTCTACGAGCAGGACCTCGACGCATTGCTAGCAACAGGTAGAAGGGTGATTATTGGAGGAGATCTAAACTCCAAAAACCAAGCCTGGAACTCAAGGGTAAACAACACAAAAGGAGACCTGCTCTTGACGCTAGCAGAGAGGCGAAACATTCAGGTGCTTGGCCCAAAATCAGCCACATACATCCCGCACAACAGACGACACCGACCAGATATCCTCGACATGGCCATCGCAAAGGACATCACTCGCCGAATAAAACTCACAACAGTCAACGACCTGTCATCCGATCACCAACCAGTGCTGCTACAAATCAAGAACTGGGTCCTACCCCACACAACCGAGAGAAAATCCAAAGAAGTGGACTGGGACCAGTTCAGGAGAATAGTGCACAGCCAAACAAGAACTACCTTTAACTTGGGGACAAAAGAAAACATCGAGGAAGCCATAAATCATCTAAACACCGTGGTAGCGGAAGCAGACAAGAGAGCGTCAACCACGACAATCCACCCAGCATACACCGACGACCTGCCACCAGATATCGAAAACACTCGACAGCTAAAAAACACTGCCCGGAAGCTATGGCAGCGATTCCGGGATCCCCAAGATAAGAGGAGATATAAACAGCTAACAGCAGAACTGAGAGGTCGCATGACAGAATACAGGGCAGAGAAATGGGAGACCAGGATGACAACCCTCACCCTGAACAACAGGGACGCATGGCAGCTAGTACGCGCCATCAAGGAGCCCAAGGAGCCGAACATCGCAATAACCGGACCAGCAGGGCCTTGTTTCCTGCCAGTGGCCAAGGCAGAGGTGCTGGCGGAATACTTCGCCAGTCAACACAGAGAAGTAGAGTACGATCTGACCGAAGCAGAAGCACGCACGGCAGACGACATTACAAATACCGCACGCAACATCATGACCGAACAACCAGAGGATGAGCCCGAGCTAACCACACCAGGGGAAATCCGGAGGATAATAAAGAAGCTGGCTAGTAACAAAGCCCCAGGAGCTGACAAGATTTCCAACCTACACCTCAAGAAACTGCCAACCAAAGGAATTGTGCTGCTAACAAGAATAATCAACGCATGCCTAATTAAAAGGCACTTCCCAGATTCATGGAAAATTGCCAAGGTGACGGCCATCCCAAAACGAGGGAAAGATAAACGATTGCCATCTAACTATAGGCCTATAAGCCTACTCCCCTCCGCATCCAAGGTGCTGGAACGAGTTCTGCTCAAGCGGATTAACGACACCTTGGAAGCGGAAAAAAACAATTAGAAAAGAACAGTTTGGCTTCCAGAGCAGGGTAGGAAGCACAAGCCAGCTCCTCCGATTGACTGAAGACGTGTCACGGGGATTTAATTACAGTAAGTCGACGGCGGCTGTGTTCCTGGACATCGAGAAGGCCTATGACAAGGTGTGGCATGCCAACCTAATCACTAAGCTAAGAACACAGACGCCCATACGACATTGCTACGTTCAGTTGATCGGAAGCTACCTGGAAAACAGAAGGTTCTTCGTGTCAGTGGAAGGGCAAAACTCCTCAACCTACGCGATACCTGCCGGAATACCTCAAGGGTCTGTTCTGGCCCCAATACTATTCTCTATAGCAGTAAACGACATACCGACACCACCGCATGTTAACATCGCACAGTTTGCGGACGACACAACGGTCTACGCGTCGGGCAATAGACACGAGTTGAACATCAACCACCTGCAACATGGCCTGGACCAACTAGAGAAATGGTGTCGCATTAATAAGGTCAAGATCAACCCTACAAAATGTGCGGCCGTCTACTTCACCCGGAAGAGACCAATAATCGACAAAAAACTAACAATCATGGGCCAAGAAGTCGAATGGTCCCCTGACACCAAGTACCTTGGTGTGACGATAGATAAAAAACTACTGTTCAAGAAACACATCCTAGACCGAAGAAGACAGGGCAACGCGATACTGAACAACCTGTTCCCTATCCTCTACAGTCAACAACTAGCCGTCAAAACCAAAATCCGCATCTATAAATCAGTCATCCTCCCCTACATCCTCTATGGATGCCAGGTGTGGGGAACTGCATCCAAAACAAATATTGACCAACTTCAGAGACTCCAAAACCGATGCCTGCGGGTCATTCTGCGTGCATCAAGGTATACACCAACAGACGCCCTACACGACCAAGCCGGCGTCAACCGGATCTACGTTGAAATCCACAGGCAAACCGAAAAGTTCTACCAGCGTATAGAACAAAACAGAGAAAATGATGAAAGGCTCCATACCCTTGGCACAACCAATCCAAGGCACTGGTTCAAATATAAAGTACCACTAAGCATCATATATCAGCCTGAATAGAACTGATATGACTGTAAGAAAACTGTAGGGGTTTTTCACATAAGGTCGTCTCTGACGAACCGTAGTCATGTTTTCCCCTCAATGAGTAATAAAAAGTGTCCCCAAACTAACCCATCCTATACAAAGAGACACATTAAGTAGTGTTGCCCCGGCAACGGAACTTTTTCACAAACAAGCCGTTGAGGCACAGACACACACAAAAAAAAAAAAAAAAAAAAAAAAAAAAAGAGAGCACAACCGCGGCCGACGACCAACAGCGCCCGGTCGGCAGCGACCCGCGGCGGTGAAGAAGCATTCCGCAACCCACCATCACCGACAGCAGGTGGACTGCACGCACACCGACTGCTTATGCTTCATCATGCAGCTACGCCATCAGCAAACCACGTTATTGACGGAAGTCATAACGAATTATGCTACAACATCGGGAGTGACACTCCCGAAGATGCCACACAACGAAAGGACAACAAATTTCTGATATGGAAGGAGATGCGGGAACACTTGCAAGAACTTCTCTACGCTCTGGGGGCAATGTTGCCCCGAATGTTGTCTGACGAGGATGTAGCCTCTGATCGATTTACATGGCGACGAATGGTTCGCGAAGGATCACAACATTCTGAAGAACAACGTCGATGATTAGAATCCGACAAAAGAAATCGTAGGGAAGATGAGCTGTTTCACCGCGTTCTACTGCTGGTGTGTTCGGCGTGTGCCACCACTGTGGAAGACGCTGCAGTTCTAAAATCTGACTATTTAGCCACTTACGGACTCTTAGATAATAAATAGAAAGACATTGTATACTCGCAAACAAGTCAGTGCTTCGAACGAAAACTCCTAACGCGGGGACAGCTTCAAAGTGACCATTATGTAGTTTACACCGAATGGCAGAGGCATGCATGAATGGGCGTCACACTGAGCACACGAACTCCGAAAGTATGTGTTCGCGGCCCAATGTATAGGGGACATTTTTGTCTTGTTTCGATGTTTACTACCACCTCCTACAATATCCGACACTTTTTTATAACACCCAGTACAAGTCGAAAATTTTAAGTTGCTGACATCAAAACTCTGATATTTTAATTTATATTTTGCATCCGTGTTACCGAAAATATGACTGCAGCCAAAATCTAACTTTTTAGGATTAGGAATTTGAATCAATAACGCTCTATTGTTTGCGTTAAACTGTAATAAATTGGGTGACGGACTTATGTTCCCCATTAACTGCATCTAACGCTCACTTAAGAGAAAAAAAATAACCCAGCAAATGAAGAGTGAACTGGCAGAAATCTTCTTGGCTTCAAATTTTCAATTAACTTAAATTTTTCCGTGAGTACACTCGTGTCACATTAGAATATTAGTATGGTGCTACAATTCTTATTCCTTTAATATTCATATCATGTTGTTAGTTTAGAAAAGATTATTCACAGTATAGAGATTAAAAGTAATTCTCTACGGTCCTACAACCTTGTTTCATTACATGAAGTCACAATCATTCGGGAGGACGCGTGTTCGAATTCCCGTCCGACCACCCGGATTTTGGTTTTCCATGGTTTCCAGAAATTATTCCACGCGAATGCCGGGTTGATTCCTTCAAAGGGCTGTGGTTGAATTCCTTGCTGATTGCTCCCCCTCCCCACTTTTCGCGTCTCTGATTATCTCGACGTAAAGGCATAAGAAAAATAGTAGTAATAATAAATTAAGTCGTTGTGCATTCCCATTCTCGTATTGCTGGGACCTATTACTTAACTTGGAATTCGCATCCCCAAGTTTATGCAGCGTACTTCTGATTAATATTTTCGCGTCTCCTTGGTTCCGTCTGTTATTCATTTACGACACTGAACGTACACACATCCACACAAAACAGAAAACTCATAAATACACTTTCAAGACTGAAGAAGTGCAGGCAAAACCACTGCAGTTTCCAAATTTACGAAAAAAAGTACATACCAATCTAATAGTTGAGGAGAAAAAGAAGAAACCAAAATTTGAAAACTGTGTAATAGATCCTGAGAGAAGCAGTTGAGTCTTCTGGTGGCAGTCACACCCGCGATGCCCAGGCAGGTAGGGAGTGTCCATAAACTACGTGGTTCCGTTGTGGCATATTACGTGTTCAAATCCCCGTTCGGCCACCCAGCTTTCGATTTTCCACGATTTAACTAAACCACTTGTAACAGCCCTCAAACCTAAACTTTAATGGATAAAGAATTTGTAGCAATCTAGAGTTTCGTTGAATATAATCTTGTATGTTTGGTTTTCAATTAACTGTAAATTAGTGTATATAGACTTTGTTTTATGAAAAGAAATTATTTAGAGGCCATTTAATATATTTAAGAACAGAATTGTGCAAGAGAATTGCATAAATGTTTGAAATTCCAGGTATTAATGCAAGTTACGATGTCTAAAGGACAATTTGCTACAGTTTAAAATGATTCCTGTGAATAATTTTGTGTTTAAGTATCTTTACTTTCCGTTTCTGACCATTTTGTATTGATTGTAAATGATTATGTATTAATTCTGATTGTTTTTAATATGTTTCAATTGTTTAAGTATTGTTAATATTCGAGAAATATATGTCGGAAGTTTTTGAAGTGTTCTAGAAATTTCGATGAAGCTTATATAAAGCAAACATCCGAGACAGAGAAACAGTTTATACAGACTCAATATGCGACGGCGAAGGACTGTATTGTCTTTGGAAGGAGTATTGTATTCAATCTCTGGATTGTATGTATGCATGTAACCAGTGTCTTTGACATCGTGTTTATGAAAATAAAAGCAAGTTTAAAGTGAACTGTGTGGTGGACTGGTTATTTATCATATTAATAAAACCACGAACAATCTAATACACTTCCTTCAAAACGCTATGGATGAAAGGCCTTCCGTCTCTCTTCCTCTCTTCCCATAAATCTTTTTTCCGTTTCTAATAACGAGGCGTGAAATTACGTGGTCCCCCCCCCCTTTCCCCGGATCCTTGTACGGATTTTAGAAGTAGACTTAATTTACTTCCAAGGTATCAAACTGAAAGTGTAAATTTTTCTATCTAATATTAGATAAGGCTTTTTTTTTTGCTATGAAATTCAACAATCCTTGAACCATGATTTAAAATCTCTTGTTATATTGTGAGTCCTGTGCGTCCTTAGTACCTGTCATTCCCTTCAAACGCAATAGAAATTCTTCCAATTATGCAGAGTAACGTTAATTATCATATACAGATCAAGATCATGTTTCAGCCAATTCAGGTTACGCGATCATGAACTCATACCGTAAAAATACATTTTTTTTGTTCTTAAAAAACGCCTCAGCGTGATTATTGCCAAAGATCTGAGTGGGTCTGTCAAGGGTGAGGTTATTAATATTAATTTCATTGCTATGGAGCACACGTTCCGGTGTCAACTCCCTGTCAAACAACTACCCCTTTCTTATTTCATTTTTTATTATCTTATATAATTTGAATTTTAAATTCCTCCCCCATCTACATTTGCGATTTACAAATTTTAATTTTATATTCCGTCAGCGTCTTTGGCAAATTATTCATCACTGCACTTGGTAATTTATTCCAATCCCAGATACCCTTACCCACAAAAGAATATTTTTACACTCCCTTATGCATGAAATCGAGTACCAGTTTGACGTCATGGTTATACTGTATTTCCGCTTCCATGCACTACTCCTAATCCTTCCAATAATATCCCTCCAAGCTCCATCACCAACGCATGCTTTGTACATTCCCACTACTATTGTAGCGGTATGGTGGCTCGTTGGGTAAGATGCCAAACTTAGGATCGAAAGGTCCTCGGTTCGAATCCCTGACGTGACGGGGATTTTTATTGGTCCTTAACCCGACATTCACCACTGAAAGACCTTGTTGTGTAATGTAAACTACTACAGAACGTTTCCGTGGTTCGGATTCCCCGTTAAACTGTAGGTCCCTTGTACCTGTAGCACTACCGAGTTAGTTTAAGGTGGCTAGGACAGGGACGGAATGCGCAGCCAATAGAAACCCTGTCACCAGGCCATTACGACCACTCGGAATTATTACCGCACTCTCTTCACCCTTCTCCTGTCTTCCGTCATCATATCAGATACTGACTGGGTCCTGCGATAATTTAAACAAACAAATCTAGCTGCTCTCCTTTGCACGCCCTACGAACACGCAAAAGAGGTGGTGACCTTCAATTTCAAATAGAAACGAAGCACCGAGCGTAGTGAGAGTGCGTTTAACTTTCTGATCTCTTATCGGGAGGATGCCGTTTCGAATCCCCGTCCGCGCATCCAGATTAGGGTTTTCCATGGTTTCCAAATCACAGCAGGCGAATGCCGGAATACTTCCTTCAAAGGACATGGCCGAATTCCTTCCCTTTCCTTGTCCGCTTTTCCATCCCGCCTGTAATGAACTAGACGTCGACGAGGCGTAAAGCCATAAGTAACAAAGGAAACGAAGCAGTTTTCTGTCACATTGGCATTTGCCGTGACAGTTAACAAGTCTCAACGGCAGTCCCTGGACAAGTAAGCATTTACCTACCTGGACCTGTGCGATATATGGGAACTACTGCAGATCTCTCGCCATATCCAATACATGTTAATAGGTTTATACCATGTTTATTATGAACCAATTACTAACCTCACAAAAGTTTTTATGTATTTATTTATTTATTCGTGTCAAAAACAACACTTTCATACAGTTTAAAGAAACAGACCGAACACAATAAAACGGTATTACAACACACAATTATACTATCACATAGACAGGACCGGCTGCCATTTATATTCCCAGTAAAGAGCAGACTGGATGGCCTTTTCATTTGCTGCGAACAGGTTGTCGAGTATGTAAGCATATCCTATACTTCCCCACATTCTCTTAGCCTCGTCCTTTCTGACGTAAACCCATTTCTTAAGATTTTTCTGGCATCGAGTTACACCGGTTCTCAGTCTATTTAGGGCTTTCCAGGTAGCGTTGCGAAACCCTGTAAAACATCGAGAACATTCTAAATGGTCAATCCTCTCACCGTCAAGACACATAAACGCTATTTTTATAGCCAGCTATTACAATTTTTATGTAATTAAAAAGATTTCATTTGCCATTTCCACAAGATATGCACAGAGGTGTTTTCCTGATGTAGGCTGATAAGATAGATTTGATCACTTCTGCCGCCAGCACTGCATACTTTCTAGAGCCTCGTAAAGCTACTGCACTGTACAAACATGGCGGAAAGCCCGTTTGCTCCTTACGTTCGCAGAAAATTTTAGTGCGCAGGTTTCAAAATTAACGACGCACATTTTACTTGTAAAAACCGGAATGGAAATTCGTTTGGTTGTTGAGATCCATCGTAAAAGGCACGTAGCACAGGCTCTGCTCTCGTAAAATGAGGCCGGTAGCAGTCGTAAATTCCCTAAGTTTGGCTTTAGTTCTCCGCGTGCAGAGTTGTGAACACACAGTACCTGTTACCGAGGAACATTCTTGATGTACAGTGATCGCGAGTATGTATATCTTAGGGCGCAGGCAATTACAAGCTACGCTGCCAAAGCGTCTGCGATTTTTTTTTTTTTTTTTTTTTTACATTTCATTCCTCCCAGCAGAAGGCTGGGAGGCGGGCTGCTGGAGAGTCATAGGGGACTCTTTTCAGCCAATCTACTACTACGAGGAGGGAAGGGGGATGGAAGGTCGGCCGTGGCCTTGTAGGGAACCATCCCAGCATTCGCCTAAGTGTCTGAGGGAAACCACGGAAAACCTCAGACAGGATGGCCGAACCGAGTTTAACCCCGGTCCTCCCGAATGATAGGTAGGAGGCCAAAATTAGCCTCCTCCCATCTCGGTGAAGCGTCTGCGAGAGAAAGTTGTTGTTAAAATATGAGTTCTTTTTTTATACAACTGCGAGAAAACTTTTTTTTTTTATGATTTCATGCCCATGATAACATTGTCCGAGAAACACTCTACGGTGTAGCTTCATATTTTAAAATTCAAATGCGTCGCCGCTGGGTTAGGGAATGGAATAAGGAACGGTTCTTGAGTCCTACAGGCTTTATGAACAATAAGAGTTTCTTACCGCATTGTGAAAATATCATACCCCACCAACCATTATTATTAATTGTACACTGGTGGAAATTAAAAGTGCAACACCCAGACGAATTTGCGACAAATGAATGAAATTTGGCCTCAAGTATCCCCATATGAAGAGTATGAAATGATTAAATGTAATAGTACGAGAACGACGGGGCTATTTATGATGCAAATTTGCAATGTTTTTTTTAGCGTATAGGTGATGAACAGTGTGGTGTAACATGACACTTTTTTGTCCACAACTTCCTGTTGACCAAGTATGCAAAGGTGAAGGGTGACGACCCTCCACACCGATATGTCTAACTGTGAGAGAGGTCGGGAATTAGTGTATTTGAAATGAATGCATCATATCGTGAAACTTCCTCTAAAAAGTACAAAAGTTAGACGGAAGTCTCAGAACTACTTTTCATTTAAGTCTTTGATGCACACTTTTCTATTAAATAATTCCTTAAAATTTCTTAAATATTCCACTAACATTTTTTCACTCACTCGTCTACGTGTTATGCAATGATGGTGACGTAACACTGGTGTTTCTTTTTCTGAAATTCCTTGAAGTCCAAATACATTCCACACTATTCAGCAATAAATGCTTATCATGCGTTTTCCATGAACTGAATTTCCTACGTTTCACTGTATATGTTAAACCATTATTAAAATACTCAATGGCTGATTCACTACTTGTAAACATATAAACAGCAAATTAATCGTGTCGATTTTTAACAGCTGCGCCACCGATGAATGTCGATTAATAATTAATTACGTTGGAATTTTATTGCTTCCCTAATTTGGCTCACTTCTGGCCACACTTAAATAGACCGAGCACTTGTTAATCTCAATGAAAAAATGTGACGTGAGTGATTATATGAAAATCAGCACTTTTGAATAACAACACAGCGAAAAAAAAAACAACAACAACTTAATTCCCGTACAAGTCAATAGACCAACTCAGACGGTTTCGGCAAACAACCAGACAAATGAGAAGTGGAATCTGACATATGTGGAGTGGATTCTGACAAATTAGAAGTGGATTCTGGCAAATGTGAAGTGGATTCTGACACATTAGGAGTGGATTCTGAAAAATCGGGAGTGGATTCTGACAATTGAGAAGTGGATTCTGACACAGAATAAAACTTTGCTCACGACCGAACGTCATTCTTCGACGATAACTGATGAGAGCAACGTCTATTGTCTTAGCATGGCTGGATTTTTGCCACACAGGAAATGCATACTCTTCTGCGGAGTAGCATAATGCTAAGCCAGAGGTGCGGATGACGTTAGGGTTAGCTCCCCAGCTACATCAGGTCAACTTGCTTGAAATGTTGTTGCGTGATGATACTTTCATCTTGACATTGCGACATTGGATTTTAAAAGTGAGACCTCTGCCAAGAGTTATGCCCAGGTATTTTGGGTTTTCACTGTGCAACAGAGTCGAGCCATTCCAGGTCACATTCAGCTTTCGCTTAGCGAATTTATTGAGCAAGTGAAACACACGGACTTCAGTATTTTTTTTTGGATTTGGCTTGAGGTCATTCTGCTTGTAGTAAGTTCCAAAGGATTCAAGCGCTGTTGTGAGTCTACCCTCGACGGCTTCAAAAGTCACATGTTGAGCAGCTAGGGCAAGATCATCAGCGTAGATAAAGGACATGCAATGGCTGTCTATGGGTTGATCATTGGTGTAGATGTTAAATAAAGCTGGGGCAAGAACACTTCCTTGAAGTAGTCCATTTTTTGGTGAAGCGCTAGATACGTCACGATCTCTATGCAAAAAACACGCTGGTCCCCCGAATTGTACAGTGGTCCTGTTGTCTTCCGTTGGAAGTTGTTTTCTTCAGGCTTATATCTTTTTTTTTTTAAATTATTTCATGATGTATTATTTTTGTAGAGCAACCAGTTATATATTTATCATTATTATTATTACTTATTCAAGCCCTCTATGGAGAGCTTGTAACTCGTTCTTTCTTAATGCTCGCCTTTGTTCCCAATACCTTTGAAGTCCAGCCAATAATTTTTCCTGTCTGTCGTGTGAGATGGGTTTCCAAGGTTTAGTAATTTCTGGGGGAGGGGACCAGGAGTTAACCATATTACAAAATTAAATTTATCATGTTTTGTATGAAAGCTGAAATCATTTAATTTAATATATCTGAGTCAAGGCTACCCGACCAGTTTTGGAGATGGGCCGAAAATTCGATTCTATGTTAGCCCACGGGCCATCTAATACCTTGCCAATGGTTACAATAGATATTTAAATAAATCAAAGATACAAGCAACACTAATTATAATAAAAAAGTAAAAAAGTAAAGCTGAGACCTTTGCATGGGTTTTTGAGCTAGCACATTCTAGACTACTGCTATTGGCGGAAAAATTCAAATACGCTGGCGGGAAACTTTGTTGCTCGTGGGACTGGGGTTGGACATCCTTTATCTAAGTGATATTAAATGCCGAATATCTTTACAAAATCCTTAGTTCCAAACTACTAATTTTTAAAGTATTATTGCATTATATTTGTAATCACCTGGTGGTGGTCATAAAGACAGAAGACCACAGAAATAATAATAGTAAAAAAATTACTTTTACGGAATCAGTGGGCTAAAAATATTTTAAATGCACCTTAAATATGATTTTTATGCGTATCTCTATCTACTTATAAATTTTCCGCTTCAGGAATGGAAGTAATACAATAGAAACGTAGCCAGAAAAGAACAACTTCTGCAAAAACAACAACTGCAATTTGGCCGACGCGGTTGCCTCGAAGAAGGCGAACCGTTCGGCGGAGCCGGATTTTCCTCTCCGTTTGCCCGTTCCGGCGACGTCTTTGCGAGTTGGGTTAAGTTTCGATTCCGAATGAGCGGTTCGCAGATAAGCCGACCGCAGCGCGCCCTCCCGCGGGACGGCCTGCGACCCGTCCACCAACATTCACCATATCTTTGGCCGTACGTCAAGCCAGAGATAAAACTGGCAGCAGAGGGCCGCGACGCGCGCGCTATCTGCCGGCCGCGACCGTAAGTTGCGGCAGCCGCAGTGCGCGCGCGATACCTGGCCTACCCTGTAACGGACGGCTCAAACAAAACATGGCGTGTCTAACTGCTGTAGCCAGTGACCGTACTCCGAGATATATTTTAGCACCATCTCACTAATCTTATATATATAATAAAAAATAGTCGTGTGAATCCTTATATTTCACTTTGCAGTCACAACTATTTAGCGCAGACCAGTGATGTTGGTACCTGTCATTAACCTCGAGTCTCCCATCGTGCACTATGGTAGTTGAAGTCGGTAGCTGTGGTGGTGTGAGAGATATGGTGGTTGAAAGTGTTCGACCGAGAGCATTTTCGTATTTCAACCAAAGTGCTCTAAAAAATCTATGTAATCTTCTGTAATGTACTAGACTGTAACTGAATAATGTTCCACACATTAGTCAGTTTTTTAGCTATTAATAAATATGATTAATATATATGCAACGGTGTGTGAACCGATTTTGATGACCTTTCATCGATTTGCAGGGCTGGCGTTAGGAATTTCAGGCCCGGGGTAAAATGTACGTCCTTCTTTTAGCTCTACAAACTGGCAGGGCGGTAATGGGCAGATTCTTGGCTTCATGGGCCGGGGGCCCCTACAGCCGGTGATCGGGGCCCCCATCAGCCAGCGGGTCCCCCATCAGCCAGCGAGCCCCGGTACATTTCACCCGCTTACCCTCCTCCCCCCCCCTTCCCCAACGCCGGCTCTACTGATTTGGCAATGAGTGAAATAGACTACTTTTTGTCCTGAAAGTATTCAATATTCCGTGCAAACACATGAAAACCTTAAAAATTATTAACAATCACGAACGAAATCGTGGGAACCAGCTAGTTAACAAATGTTCATTAACTGTGATGGCCTAGTTGGCTAATTCGCACATAGGTACTTATATTTTATGTTTTTTTTGTGGGTTTTTAATCTCTTAACGACGAAAAGCGTCATACCAATGGACCCACATTTTCTGTTCCAAATACAAAACGTGAAGGGGTTGAAAAAAGGAGAATAGCAGCTTGATTTGTCTCTGGAAATTACCCTAGTTCGTAATCAGTAAGTAATATGATAAAGGAGATGGGCTGGGGTTCAGGAGGAGGGTGAAGAGTGTGCTGGGACTGTACAAGGCGTATGGCACCCCAGCGTCTGGCTCGCACTTAAAAAATTTATGTACTTCAGAAATTTGCTCTCTGCTTTGCCTTTGCAGAACTTCACACTTGTGCTGCTCTTCTTCGATTGTTCAGTATAGGAATTGTAGCAATACTCACTTATTTATAACTGTTCACTTCACAAAAATATCGCATTCGAGACTCGTGTAACCACGAAAAGCTCTGGATTGTTTCTGAATCCGACAGGCTACTGGCAGAGCGATGACGTACTGCGCATAGCCTCACTAAACTGGACCGCCTTCGTTCGTGGCGCGCACTAGAGCCGTTGATTCACCGACATCGTCGCCTAGTATGCCGGCGACCGACGCAGAGCACGGAGGAAGGAATCTATGGAGACAACGCAAAGGACCTTCACCACGCACTGGAGTGAAACCGGGAAGAGAGAAGTGGGGTGGGGAGGCTGCCATATTGGTCGGCCGTAGAAACACGGAGAATAGGCACAAAAACCTCAAGGGAATTGTTGCCAGCTACAAAGGGTGTCCTGCGTACAAACGTGCCAGGGATCGGCAACGAGGAATCACCTGTGTCCACTCCTCTAGAGAAAACAAGAAGACTGATGACAAGACGACTAAGGACACAGCTGTCCAACAATCACCCGCCGCCGACTATCCTAGTCGACAGCGAGAGAACAAGAATAAGCCCCCTCCTGCACAGAACGATAAGAGACCCCCCAAAAAATCAGGCAAAGGAATGCAAAAAGGAAATAAGAAGACCATGGCTCAACAGTCTGAAAATAAGAAGAGCACGACTCAACAATCGGCTAATCATTCGGTGGCCACAACTTATGCCGAAAAGACATCTGGAAAAACACCACCAAAAGGGACTAAGCAAACGGCAGCGGAGAAGACAAACTCTCAAGAAACCTGCCAGAAATGCCAACACTCGCCCACTCCTCAATCAGCAAATAACAGCGGCACGATGGACCATCTATTAAACATAGTAGGTAGCCTACTCAATATGTTGACGTCTCTCCTCGCCAAGTTTGACCAGCTCGCCGCGGATATAAAGACCGCAGTTAAGACGGTTCCAGCAGCCGAACAATCAGAGAAATCCCTGACCAATAATGAATAGGACACATATACAAGGTTTATCTCTGTGTGTTTGGAATGCCAATGGCATCCGACAACAACTTGGAGAGTTTAGGCAATTTCTGCGTGATGAGGACGTAGATATTTGCCTTGTCTCAGAAACCCACCTCAAACAAGGCCTTAACGCCTCAGTAGCCAACTATTGCTGCTATCGGAATGACAGGCCAACTGCAGGAGGAGGTGTGGCAATATATATAAAGCGTGGTATCCCTCATCATGAAAAACTGTCGCCACAAACCAACCAGATAGAAATCAGGGCTATAGAAGTGGAAACTACCACTGGGCCAGTCACAATAGTATCAGCATATAGACCACCACGGAGACAGCCAATTGCAGAGGACTTTGATCGTCTTCTTTCAATCCGAGGCAAACTGATCATCGGGGGTGATCTTAATTCGAAACACCCCGATTGGCACTCGAGAACTACAAACCCAGCAGGACAGCTGCTCCACAGGATTGCAGTCAGACGCAACTTGCTAGTCTGGGGCCCGGTGGAACCAACACACCACCCCTGGAACGGCGGTCGTCCAGATGTCCTAGACATTGTGATCACACGGGGGATTGCGGGCTTCATCTCCGCGCACACAATGAACAGGCTTTCGTCAGATCACTCTCCAGTCCTGATAGATATAGACGTAGGCCCGTGGAGACCAACAACTACCAGCCTAAAGAACTACAGCAAGACCAACTGGGAGAATTTCCGCGAAGAGATCACGGTATCCCTTCACCGCCTGAGGCCCCTAGATGCGACACAAATAGAGACTGCTATCAAACAGGTCTCCAAAACCATCATTAGAGCGGCTAACACAGCAACGCCTCCTGTAACTGAAAGACCCAGGTCTCGCCAACTCCCGCCACACCTACTAGCACAGATAAGACATAAAAACAGGGTGGCTAAGGAATGGCGACTAACCAGGCGCCCTGAAACAAGGCGGTTACTAAATCGACTCCAACGCGAGCTGAAAGCGGCGCTCGAAGAGCATAGAAACCGAGAGTGGTCGTCACGTCTGGCCTCCCTAGACGTTAAAGACGGAAACCTTTGGGTAGAGACCCGACGTTTTACAAAGCGGCGTACCAGACTGCCCCCACTTCATGGCGAAAGGGGCCTTGTTTTTAGCGACTCAGACAAGGCCAATGCTCTGGCGGACCACTTTGAGAAGCAATTCAGACCTTCTCAAGATAATGATGAAGAAGAATCTGCAGACATCCGCCGAAGACTTGCCCGTTTTCTAGCAGCTGAGGACGACGACTACATAATAGAAGAGATCACACCTGATGAAGTTCGAAACATATTGAGTAAACTACACCCCAGGAAGGCTCCAGGAATTGACAATATAAGCAACCAACTACTGAAGAACCTTCCACTACAGGCGATTGAACACCTCACAGAAATCTTTAACATAGTTCTACGCCGCCAGCACTATCCAAGATGCTGGAAGCAGGCTACAGTTGTTGCTGTGCCAAAACCTGGGAAGAATACGACATTCCCCCAGAACTACCGCCCTATCAGCCTGCTCCCCTCAATGAGTAAAATCTTCGAGAGATTATTGTTAAAGAGACTAGAGGCACACATCAGGACCGAAAACATCATCCCGGAGTTTCAATTTGGGTTCCAAAAAAGACACTCTGCAAGCCAGCAAATTATGAGAATAGTGGAACGTGCCACTACTACCTTCAATTTTCGTGGCTACTGCCCGCTAGTATTGTTAGATGTCGCACGGGCATTCGACTCCGTCTGGCATAGCGGTTTGCTCTACAAACTTTATAACCAGGGTTTCCCCGGCCCTCTTGTAAAGCTGATCAAGAGCTATATATCTGGGAGATCTTTCAAAGTGAGGGTTGGCAATAATCTGTCAAGTCGCCGCCCCATAAGAGCTGGAGTACCGCAAGGTTCGGTCCTAGGTCCGGTATTGTATAATCTATATACCGCGGATATACCAGCCCCAGCCACAGTACGTACTGCCCTATATGCAGACGACACTGCGTTCTTTACCGCGCACAGAAATAAAGCCACTGCAATCAGAAGATTACAAGAAGTCCTCCAGCAGACTGAAGCCTGGGCAAGACGTTGGAGAATAACTTTAAACTCGACAAAGACTCAATCTATTATGCTGACCAGGCGCCTGGGGAAGCGTGACCGTCGGCAAAACCGCATGCGTAACCTACACCTAAATGGCGAAGACATCGAATGGACAACCACAGCTAAATACCTCGGCGTGATTTTGGACACTCGTCTAACCTGGAAACATCACATTGAGGAGACACGACGAAAAGTTGCAGCTAGGCTACAAGAGTTATACCCAATACTCAACAGGGATAGCTCATTGTCAGCCTGCACCGGCGTCAGTGTATACTGTAGCCTAATACGACCGGTGATTGAATATGCGTGCCCTGTGTGGGGGTATGCATCCAAGGCCCAAATAAACCGTTTGCAAACGATGCAGAACAGATCACTTCGGCGAGCACTACATGTGCCAAACCGATTTCCCACAGCAGACCTGCACGAAGCAGCAGGTGTCCCAATGCTCCAAGAAAGAATTATGGAAATTACCAAATCTTTCTATAGGACATCACGAAAGTCGACTAACCCACTAATAGCAAATCTTGGCCAGTATTTTACTACCTTTGACAAACACAAAAGACCACTGTCAATTCTAACTAATAATTGAGAAAAACAAAGAGCAACAAAAAAGGCAAACCACCAGTAAAGTGACTAAATCTGTAAGATTGAAGGAAATGTCTAATGACAACAAACTTCACCACAACTGCTTAACAAAGGAAAAGCAGAAAATGCTCACGGCGGCGGCGGCGGGAATTTGGTGATAGATTATTATGTAACTCGACGAGACAGACGAAGAATGAAGAACAATATTTTTTTATATATATATATCCTACTTAGTTCTCGAGATATACTGTCTCAAAAGTGAGGTGTTTTGGATTGAAATTCATAAGAAACATTTCCCCAAGGTGAAATTTGGTGTTATATTCTTATGTAACACGACGAGACAAATCGAAAATAAAGAATAAAAATTTTCGATTTCTCGCTTAGTTCTCGAGATATATTGTCTCGAAAGTGAGGTGTTTTAGTTTAAACTTCACAAGAAAATTATATCCAAAATCAAATTTGATAATAGATTCTTATGTAACACGACGAGAGAAATTGAAAGAAAACAACAAAAAAATTAGATATCTCATTTAGTTCTCGAGATATGCTGTCTCCAAAAGTCAGAAGCTAAAAAGGGAGTAGTATACATTGCGATACACGTTGTGTCACCAACATGGTGCTTATGAAATTACTTGTAACTGATAATAAATTGTTTGTCCCTTCTGGTAGAGGCTGAATTTCAATCTAAAAATTAATATTGTCGCTACAAAATCAAACTATGTAGACACACCTAAACACATTAAATGCATCGCCAAATAAATGTGAGATAACAATTAGGTTTGCTTCATCACGTTTCATAGTTCGCACAACAAAAATTATCACAATTCATTTTATCGTACACTTTCAGTGTAAACTGAACTGGACTAAAGCATGAAGAATACCAAATTCATTGTATCGCGATGTTAACTTGACCCACGTAAATTAGACTTCCAACACTTGTTTACAATAAGGTTAGCCTTTTATGTGCAAAGTAGTTACATATGATGATTGTCTACACTACACCAACAAATATTTGAGAACGACATCATCCTGTTGAGAGCAATGAATAAATTTATAACGATAGGCCCTAATGTTGCAGTTACCTATCAGACACTTCAAGAACAATAATTACAATGTGATTTAATTTGAAACGTTATTCCAGGTTGTTTCCTATCTTGTCTGTTTGTGCAACTGTATGCAACATTACTTGGCATTATAATGAAATATTCTCAGCAGCAGACACAGTGCAAATAGCCCAATGTTTTGGAGTTATTCCTATGGCCTCCACGCATCAGCAGTAGGAGACGAATTTTTATATGAAGTTTCACAGATTTAGCGTTATTTCGTCTCCATATATTTCTTTCTCCATGGCGCAGAGATCCCATTCTTCTAATGTTTATGAGAGGCACAGTAGTGTTACTCCTGGCGTCATGGTGTGACAAGCTGTCGGATACGGCGTCAGGTCAGTGATTGAGGGACCTCTGACGGCACAACGGTACATCACTGACATCCTGCGTCCTCATGTATTGCCTTCATGCGACAGTATCGCGGTGCCTTTTTTCAACAGGACGATGTTCGTTCACTTACAGCACGTGTCTCTATGAACTATCTGCCTGTTGAGGCACTCCCATGACCAGCAAGATCCTCAGATATGACCCCGATAGAACACGTCAACTCCGTCCCAGTGCCAGTAACGAGAATGTCAAGGGTCCGTTACAATAATTGCGGGCCGACTCGCCTCAGGAGAGGATACTATGGCTTTATTACACACATCCAACCTAAGCGGTGCAGGCATCCAGAGCTGATAAGTGGACTCATACTATAAAGTTCTTTGTAAATTTGGCTTAATTTTGTAATCACTGCAATAATATCATACACCCTCTCAACCCGTGAAGTTTCTTTCCGTTTCCTACTCCCCCTCCCCCCTTTTTTTAAATTATTGATGGCTCCTGCCTGATCGGCCATACAGCCAAGTTCATTGCAAATTCTTTGAACAGCGGTTTACATTCCAGTTTCGTTACATGTTCTTTGTACACTAGTTTACATTCCTAGTATTATAATAAAACATATCGACGTGATATCAGGTACAATAAAAGTAGAAAACTATGAGAGGCATGCATCATTTAAAAAGGGTGTGAGACAGGGTTGTAGTCTATTTCCGTTAATATTCAACTTGAATGTAGAAGAAGCAATAAAGAAATAAAGAAAAATTTTCATGTGGGACAAGTGTTCAGGGAGAAAAAAAATCAGTATGCTACGATTTGCTGATGACATTTTCTCGTTAGCTGAACAGGCTGACGATATTGAGAAGTTACTGAATGGCATGAACAAAATACTGAAGGAAGATTTTGGGATGAATATAAATCAAATCAAGACAAAAGTAATTAAATGAAGCAGAAATGATACCAATACTAGTTGATTAAATATAAAAATAGGATCGGATGCAACGGAGAAATAAGTGAATTCCGTTATTTGGGAAGCAAAATTATAACCGATGGCCGAAGCAAGAATGATGTTAAAAGCAGAATAGCACCAGCAAAAAGAGCATGAAAAAAAGAAATCTTTTAGTTTCAAACATTGATCTAGCAATTAGAAAGAACTTTTTAAAAATCTATGTGTAGAGCATAGCACTTTATGTTAGCGAAACATGGACTTTAGGAATATCAGTAAGAAAGAAAATTGAAGCATTTGAAATGTGGTGCTACTAGTGTTGTAAAAAAAAACGGTTTTTTTCTGGCTTGAAAAAAAAAACATGAAAAATAACTTTAAAAAAAAAACATGTTTTTTTTCTGGAACACGTTTTTTTTTCACAACTACTAAATCTCAAATTTGTAAGGCAGTTATCGTTTAAAATGACTGTTTTAGAGTTTATTCTAAGTACTTATCTTAGTTTAAAATCTACTATATTTTTCTGGTTCAGTAGGAAAAAAAAAAATTACGAAAATATTGGCAAAATTGACTGAAATTTTCTTTATGAACGGGGATTTCCCGAAGAGACTAGGTTGCGCGAGAAGGAATCCCCATACCCCATTGTTTGGATTGATACTTGCTATTTGAAATAGTTCTGCCAGCCCTACAAAGTTACCTACAGATCTTTTAAAAAAATTAGAAATTTAAAATTTATCCACGGTTTTTTGCCTTATTGGGCTTTCCTTATATTCGTATACTTGTTAACTCTCAGAGTATAGTGGTACTGACTCATTAAATTGTCAGTAAGGGAGCGTGCATAAACCACATAGCTCCATTTTGGCCTTCTGTGAACCCCCACGTAGCCCTACGTGGCTTTTGCCTCCCCCCCATCCGCTCACGAAGCACGTAGCTTTCTTCCGTTTTGATTCCAGAAGACATTTTGCACTGTTTTCTCTTGTCAGACTATTGTAAATTACATACGGATATAATTAACTGAGGGAAATAAATACTCACATGCTGTTGTGAGTTCAGTTCCTCATTTTAACTGTGAAAAATGTTACGAAAGGAAAGTTACGTGGCCTGGCTCGGAACCCCCCCCCCCCTCTCCCCACGTAGCCCAGCGTAGCCTTCCAGCTAACCCCTCCTCCCTCTGGACCGAGCCACGTAGTTTTTGCACGGTCCCTAATTATGAATCGTTTCCTTGCAACCGTTGGTGTAAACAAACGATTGAAAAGAAATAAAGCTCCTATTTTGTATGATAATAGATTTTAATTCAAACTTAAAAGACCGTAATACAGAACTATCGGCGCAGTCTTTATGCACAGTGTGTACTTTGCTCACAATTTAAAATTGCAATCTCAAAATCTTTTGCGTACAATACAAGAACAACCAGTAAAAGAAAATTTAACGATTTCTGAAGTTAGAGGAGACAGAAGAAGAGACAGAAAATTCCGACACCAACCGAACTAGTGTCGGTAGTGCTGATACTAGTGAATGTGGTACTGACATAGAGGATGAATGAAATTATGTTACCTATATAGATACACTTTTGAATCATTATGTGAGACATTATATGATTCAGTAAGACTTAAAACACACTTGAAAATTGAAGTTCCTTAAATAAAACTATAATTTATCAAATATATTGCTTTCTGAAAAAAATAGAAAAAAAACACGGGTCCTAGGTTTTTTTTCATGTTTTTTTCACAAAGCTGAAAAAAAACATTTTGTTTTTTTTCAGTTTGCAACACTAGGTGCTACCGACGAATGCTGAAATTTAAGTGGACAGACCAAGTACGAAAGGAACGAGTTTTGGAAATGATGGGTGAGGAAAGAAGTTTGTGGAAGAAGTTTACAGAAAGAAGAGACAGGTTGGTAGGTCATATTTTGAGACATGCTGGATTGGTTAATCTGTTAGTGGATGGATGGAACAGTGGAAGGTAACTGTAGAGGAAGTCAGAGATTAGAATATATGAAGCAGATAATTGAGGACGTGGATTGTGAGGGATATGTAGAGATGAAGAGATTTATCGTACGATAGGAAGGAATGAAGGATTACATTCAAACCAGTCAAAAAAATCAGATATAATACTATATCTCTTAACTACACAATAGAGGGTTCATTATATAATTAGTGGAATGGAATTATTCGAGCAGTGTGGCTTAGTTATACTTTGGTCGATGTAAAATACTTGTATCCTAACCATTCACACTTGGTAGTTGTTCTGTATTTTTGTCTAGGTAATAAAGGTATGACATGTTTGTTTTATTTTATTGTTGCTCCTAGTAGTTTCGGGACTTGTCTGTGGCGTCGCCGTTGTCAGTGTACTGTCCTGTATACAGTTTCCATTCTATTGCTAATATGCGACCGAGCTTGGTGGGTGAGCGGTTAACGTTATGGCCTTTATTCGGGAGGACGCCGGTTCTAATTCCCGTCCGGGCACCCAGATTTGGGTTTTCGATGGTTTCCCCAAATCACTCTAAGCTAATGCCGGGATGCTTCCTTTAAAACACTATGGCCGAATTCCTTGTCCCCTGTCCCATCCCGCCTCTAATGACCTCGACGTTGACTAGGCGTAAAGTCGTAAGTAGAAAAAAATTCTAATATGTATACAATATAGTACTGTGATGTTCACCGGTAGGTCCAATATTTCTGTTCAGGTGGTATACTATAATCAATGTACTGTACCAACTTCGTTCCAAATATTTCCTGTGAGGTTTCCTAACTGCCTTACGTTTACAGCTGAATGTTTCCATCCTTAAAGTAGGTCATTATGGTCTTGTAAATTTGGTGTTTACGGGAATAGAACAAGTTAGATAAATTGGTGGGGAGACGAGTATTACATTTTGTAAGTTCTTCCAGCATTTTGTCCTGAATATTGCTACGTTTCTTATAAGAAAATAAGAGGTGATTTATTTCGCCCAATGCTTGATCGATGAAGTCACATAGAAGTTCTCTCTCAGACCTATCCGCCTACTCCTCTTCTACGTGCTTCACTTTTTTTTGTCAGGCACCGTGTATTAACAACTGTATTGTTTGAGGATTACGAAAGTATCTGTTTCTGTGCCGTAAATGTGAATCGAGGGGGTTAAAGTGTGCAAAAGTTGACAAATGAAGGTGCCGCAAGAAGAAGACTGTTTTTTAAATGAATAAAGACGAAATGAACTGAAATTATAGTAAGATAAGCGAATAAGAAATGATTATTCACGTATCCAAAGATTAATTGAGACATAGTATTATTAAATAGGATATTTTCTCTTATGAAATTAGTTGCAGAGATGATATGGAATCAAAGATGGAAAACACTGAATAAGCTGCTGAGAAATGCAGCGATTGTAATCGAGCCCGTGCTTACTGGCAGTCAGTAAGCTCGTGTTTAGCCAGCTTATCCTGTATACGGCGATATTGCATTTCGCTTTGTGGGGATTTAACACGCGCAGAGGCAGATATTGCCACACAAGCGCTAATAGATCGTCCTCATGACTAATGGATATTCTATCGAACGCCGGTTTTTTTCATTACTGCTTGTTAATTATGCGTAAATTTGAACAATTTCCATTCGAGCGTGTAATAAATTAGTGTTAATTTACATAATTTTGTTTCGATGTGGAACACATGTTACTGGTCATTTGGTACAACACGGTCCAGCTGGAAGAGGAACAAAAACATCGTACAATCACATCGCAATTTAATAATTTTTTAAATGTCTTTGGTTATTGATGATGTAAAGCTTTTTAGTGATTTCTTCTTCTTTCAATCATACCTGTGTGATCGTTATCGATGCAATATCTATACCCCGTTCCCTTTATTCCCCCCTCCCCCAAATTCTCCCTTCCCTCAGTAATACATTCTAAAACTGAGAATCCACAACAGTTTGAATATTCAGTACAGGAACACTGTGAGAGTCCTGTCTAAGTGACAGAACTGAAAGGGTAGCCGAGTGGTAGATTTGTGGACGTCTGATGTGGCGGAAATCTAGCGGAGAGTTTACTAACCTCGTGGCGTTTGTGTAGCTGAAGAAATCTCTGGTATCTTGATGCGAAGCTCTTCTTTCCAGTCTAGTGGGCTACTAAAGATGATGTTAGGTCAGGATTATTTTGACACCAGCTGATTAATAGGTTCAGCAACCCAGGATAAGGAAGACTAGCTCGTGTTAAGTGGCTAGTTGAGGATCTATCCTGATAAATGATAACAGGCGGCTAACAGTTCACAGAATCCCATTTAATGATCAGTGAAGACTGTAGACAATACAGTTGATAAGATGACCTGCAAGGATCTGTCCGGCTACGCCTATGAACTATGCTTCTGCATGTGATTGAAGTTAGACTGGTTGACTGGACACTGAATGGCTAGATGGAATGCCTGGCCCCATGATGTTACGAAGGCCTACATGGTGTACAGACTGAAGCTTAAGAGAGTTGGCCTAGCTGTTAGTTACCCATAATGACTCGATGAAAGCTACTCGCGGAATGAGGACGAGAAATATATCTTTACTTCGGAGGTAGACCCTATTGACGTCATTAACCAGTTCAAATCGGTGCTGATGATTGACTCAGCGCATCAGCAGGTTTTGTGAATAACAAGTCCACGCTGAGGTAGCGCTTACAACCTGGCTTGGCTGCCTCTAACTGCATCGAATATTACTTTTATTAAAATCTATGATTATTATAAAATAAATCCCTATGAATCAAATACGATACTGACAACATTATGAAGTTTGTCTCGACCTCCATTCCTTTCTTCAGTGGATGATATCTACCAGCAAAGAAATCTGGCATTTCGACGGGAGTGAGTTCGATTCCTAGACCGACCATACAAATTTCGAGTTTCCAGCGTTTCCCAAAAATTTCCAATTGAATGCCAGCATGAATTCTTCAGAAAGGCCATGCCCGATTTTCCTTGCTTTCCCTGTATACAATCCTACCGAGCCCGGTGTGTTAGCGGAGGGAGGAGGGGGGGAGGCATAATGTGGCATAGTGTGATAAAGAAAAGGAGGGAGGGTGATAAAAAAAACGTGGAATTAAAAGACAACCTCTTGTGGAAGAGTCTCACATAAAGAACAGACACGATGATGGGTCACACTTTAAGATATGGTGGATTAGTTAATTTTTCTAGTGGAGGCACACGAAGAGTGGAATAAATGAAACAGATAGCAGAGTTCATTGTATATAGTAAATATGATGCAATGATGGATACGTTGAGGCCAGTACGAGGTCACCAAAACTGAAAGACTGATCACAGAAATCTTTAAAAGCATGCTGCATATTATAAGCTCTGGTAAAAGAGTTACATTAATTTATATTCAGAAGTTACGCAATATCATGAACAAAAAACAAAATACTGAAAGTAGATTTTGGACTAAAAGCAAGACAAAAGTGATGAAATGTAACAGAAATGATACCAACAATAATAGATTAAATATAAAAATAGGGTCGGATGCGATAGAAGAAGTTAGTGAATTTAGTACTTAAGAAGTAAGATTACAACTGATGTACGAAGCAGCAACAATGTTAAAAGCAGAATAGCAATAGCGAAAACTGCTTTCACGAAAAAAACGGATCTATTAGTTTCAAATACCGATCTGCGACTCAGAAAGAACTTTATGGCAGCGAAGCATGGACTTTGGGAATATCAAAAAGAAGGAAAATTGAAGCATTTGAATTGTGGTGCTATAGAAGGATGCTGAAAATTAAGTGGACGGATAAAGTACGAAACGAACGAGTTTTGGAAATGATTGGCGAGCAAAGAAGTTTGTGGAAGAGGCTTACAGATAGGCTGGCAGATCATATTTTGAGACTTGCAGGTTTGGTTAACTTCTTAGTGGAGGGAACGGTCGAAGGTAAGAACTGTAAAGGAAGACAGAGATTAAAATATATGAAGCAAGGAGGGAGACTGGTGACTGTAAAACATATAAATATATATATATAAAAAAATCGTTGTCTTTCTTTTATTTTTTTGTACTTACCGAGCAAGGTGGTGTAACGGTTAGCGTTCTGCCCTCGCATTCAGGAGGACGGCGGTTCGAATCCCATCCCCGTCCAGGCATCCAGATTTGGGTTTTCCATGGTTTCCCAAATCACTCCAGGCAAATGCCGGGATGCTTCCTTAAAAAGGCCATGGATGAATTCCTTCCCATTCCTTTATCGTCTCTAAATACCTCGCAGTTAAGAGACGTTAAGCAGTTAAAAAAAAATTGTTTGTACTTCCCACTAAAAAGCCGGGAATAGTCTGGTTGTTGAAGTAGGCAGGTTACACCAAAACTTACAATTATACAGTATTTACCAACTTATAGGTATTAACGCCTCATGTACTGAATTATGCGAACCTTGCATTAATAAACCTTTATAATTGTTCTTAAAATCGGTTTATTTATTATTCTTAACATTCAGAAATACACTCGATTCTTAATAAGTTCATATTTCTTTTCATAATAACTACAATCTTTTCGTTTTACCTCCGTCTTCTCTCTGATACTGACTACTAACTGCACAACAAAACTCTCTTAGCTGACGTGACCAAAAGTTCATAGACGTTTGAAAGATTATTATTACTAAAATTTTATAAAATGAAAATATTGTCAGATGTCACTGTTACCTGACAATATTCAGCAATTTGTTCTCATTGAGAGATAAAAAAAAAAAAAAAAAAAGAAGCTAAAAAGCTACTTAGCAGGAAACCTAGAATGTGCTACAACAATACACTAAATATGCGAATATAGCAAAATGCATAATCGTATGTTAACAATCCTGGGAGGTGCATTTCGTTACTGAAACTTAATATCAACCATTTAGATTAAACTGTATATCAGAAATCGCATTAGCAAGACGCAAAAGTAGTTATGCCTGTCACTTGAGTAGCTCTCTACGGGAAAATAAAACAATCAAATATACTACGAATAGTCAGCCTTTTACCGAATGTTCAGCAAAAAGGAGAATCCTCGATGAACTACCTCAGTTTGGAACTGCAACGCTGGCAACAAAAGGGAAAAGAGTGAGATAGCGAAAAACCCGAGAAAGTAATGAAATCTGCATAACTTATTCGCTCCTCCCACATCCAATGGCCCTAGTCTCTGTGACTCGCTGCATACAAATATCCGCCTTGTACGTTCTGCTACCCGTGCCTGTTAGGAAGTGGAATTCTCAGCACACATGCAAATATGTTGGCGTTAAGTACGTGAAATAGAGAATCGAAGTGAGCAGAAAGGTCTCATAGGGTCGGCATTGCAGATTCTTCTGACGAGTCCGTCATTGGTGGACTCAAGTCCAAACCTTCTGACCTCATTAAGTCACGACTTAGAGCGTCATGTAACTCGTTAAGCTTTTGGTTGCATGAAATATTATTACTGCGGGGAATCACTTTCCACTTGTATTTATTTTTCCGCGAGCTCTACGTTACGCAGTACACACAGAATAGGTATCTGCTCGACCAAAGATACTAAGCACAATCATAAAAATATTCCAGCGATTCAAACTTACAATTAACTTGAAACTCAACTAACTAACTCTGCTCGCCATCTCCACGCATTTAAATAGACCAGGGGTGGCCAACTTTACTAGACCCAAGAACTACTGTTTACTGACAAAATCCTGTGCGATCTACCAATTACAAAATGCAGAGGACGATATCTCTTTGTAGTTGTTCCTTTATGTTTTCGCTCATCGTTTCTATACGCCTTATCACAGTATTTCGAGACAGCTAGAAACCATGAATAGCTTCTTTAATTTCATTATTATTTTTTAAAATTCACGAACAGCGAATCTGACACTGTTTCGAAAATTTCCTTGAAGATTTGCACTTTTGTGCTATTCTGAAGCTTACCTGCAAAGATGCTTCAGTTGCAGCCTTACTTTGCTCAATTGTCTTAGAAAATATGTTTTCCTGGACTGTTGATATCGAGATCAATGGTTGCAAGTTACTCTCTTATTTCGTTGTTAGGTGGAAAGTCTGTCTGATATTTACTATGGATTGTGTTAAAATGTCGATCTAAATTTCCTTTTTTCGGTATTGCCACGGATGTATTGCGTTCTAAGCAGCAACAGTTTTCTTTCACCATAGTAAAGAAGAAGTCCCGTTCCCATTATTGGGAAATGGTAAGTTTCTGATTTCCTTGGAGCACATTTTTAATGGATCTACAAAATAAAATTTAAATATTAATAACATAATTCGGATAATAATAAAAGTAGAAATATCATACCACTAAACGTGAATTATATTTATTTTCGTAATAATGGCACAAAGTTAACGAGTGGACATTATTGAGGGGTTCGTTTGTCATAGTAACGATATCGACAATATTTTCTTGCTTTATTTGATGAACATTCAGAAGCACTTCTTTCTTCATATGACGTTCCTTCAGCGTTTCTCTTAAACCACTTATCCATAGCGTATGAGGCGCGATGCAGAGTCTAATCGTGATTTACATATACGTTGACGTCATAACTCCGCTAGTCCCTGTAGTCAACTGACGGATTGACAACTTCGCACACGCTTCCCGCCTAATGTCCATCGCGTGGCGAAAACAAGAGATAGCTGCCTTACCAGGATCGATTGGCCACGTTACAGAAAGATCCAGAATAATTCAAAGAGCTCCGACAGGCGTTTCTCGCATTCTAACAATATTTTGACAGTTAAATCCATACAAAAATAATTACAAATTGTACAAATCACTCACAATCATTTGAAAACATCTTGACATGAAAGTTAATACTATTCACATGCATTTACACACAAAATCATCAGCATAAACTAATCCAAACCGTCGCAAATTGTCTTCCAAACGTCGTAGCTCACATCAACATTAACAGTTACAAAGTTTTAATTAATGTTTCATACATAATACTGTAGTTGAAAACATTATACAGCATTTACATCGTTTTTGCACATAAAACAAGGTTCATTTGCATGACGCATATACACAAATTCACAAATAATCACGCAAAATATTTAATTTAATTGCAATGGAGCACAGGCTCCGGTGGCAATTTCCCTGCACCCCCATCTTCCCCCTATCCTGCACCTACCTACATTGGCCCTCTACAAATTTTATCTTTAAATTCTTTCAAAGTTTTCGGTAAATTATTAATCATTTCGCTTGGTAACTCATTCTAATCCCTGACACCCTTACCCAAAAAAGAGAATCTTCCTACACCCTTGTGCCTAATTAATCAACTCCCACCTCGCTATACGTAATTCTTCAAATAACATTTCATGCATGTGCTGAGTCTGAGGGCTGTTATAAACTGTCAACTTGATTCTTTTGCACGAGTCTTTCCTTTTCTGTTAACGTGAAAGTTAACAAGCTTCATACTTCCTTACAGTTTAAAGTAATAGAGAGATCTGGTAGTGTTTATGGCGTCTGACTGGAGATCGAAATCCCTGTGATTTTCAAAGGCCATTAACCCGACATTCTAATCTTGATGTGTAATATGAAGTACGCCAGAACACTTCTGTGGTTCGGATCTACGTTAAGCTGTAGGTTCTCTGTACCTGGTACGATTACCTGGTTAGGTTAGATAGCCACAAAGGGCCGCATTGCGCGGCGAATTGAAAACACTGTCATCTGACAGCTGAACATTCCTTCTTGATCTTCCGACCAACAATGCCATATGATTATTGAATTGATAATCAGTAATCAAAGTACACTACATGTATATATTATTTCATACAAAAGTTTATATACCGTATATCAATTATATATACTGGAGTTCCAGGTCATTTAGAGCGACAAAGTAGGTGGAAACCCAACTTTTTGGGAAAGTGTGAAATTTTACTGATTTTTTAAAAACTGCTCGCTTAGTTTTCAGTTTAAAAAAAAAATGTTCTCAAAACGTTGTGCGGAATTTTGTCCTCTTTCAAATTCAAAATAATGTATTTCTTGGTAGGACACATCAGGAAGGAGTTATAGACGAAAAACAGAAAAAATACCAAAATATTAACTTTTTTGGCCACGGCAAATTGTGCTGAGGGTGTAGGAGGTCGAAAATTTGGTTTCTGCATAACCTCACCAATATATACAGGATAAGAAAAAAATCTTCTACGTGAAATCTGTACTGGACCAGTGAGTACCACCAAGCAAAAAAAAAAAAAAAAAAAAAAAGTTGTTTTTGAAAGTGTGAAGTTACGGGGTTGCGTAAAGGAATAGGAATATCTTGGTACTGATGAGACTTCTTTTCTGTGATTGTATGAAATTAAAGTAACTTCAACAAAGCGATTTCATGTGCAGCAGCATTACGATACAAGACACAAGAACAATGAATCACGGCAATAAGCCATAAAAAGCAGACAGCGATATTTTTTTGACAGCTTCATCATATTCCAAATTACCAATTTTTTCGAAATAACTATGTGAAATGATGGTATCCGTCAACGTCCCACTTAATAAAGTGTGAAAATTTCAAAACCTTCTTGGTGAAATTTTTGGCCATATTTCGCCTTTTTTAGGCAATACCAGCTGGTACCCACGACTTTGTTCCTGTTTGTAAAGAATTTGGATTGAAAAATACAGGTCGACCACTTTCAACCCCTATATGTCCCACACCTCCATTGCTGCCGACATCTAACAACCATAGTGCACGATGGGAGACTCGATGCTATTACCACACACAAATGCAAGTCATCAGCACTATGTAGTTAAGGCAGCAAAGTAAAATTTACGGCCACACATGTCTTTGAAGGAAATACGAAAATATCTTTGACCGACCACTTTCAACCACCATATCTCCCACATTCCCAAAGTTACCAAAATTCGGCCAACGTTGAGATCGATGGGTGGCACTGTGTTACTACCACACACTATGACCAGCGATCTGCGCTTCATAGTTTTGGCTGGAAAGTGATACACATGGACACATACTTTTTGGTAAAAATTTGAAAGTGTCGCAGGTCGATCAGTTTCAATCCCCATATATCCCACACCCCCATAGCTACCGACATCTAACAACCATAGTGCACGACAGGAGACACGATACTATTACCACACGCTAACACCAATGGTCTGTGCTATGTAGTTGTGGCAGAAAAGTGACAAATGCGGAGACACATGTATTTGGTCGAAATACGAAAATATACTTGATCGGCCACTTTCAAACACCATATCTCCCACAATACCACAGTTACTGAAATTCGATCGACGTTGTTAGCGAAAGGTGACTCTGTGTTACTACCACACACAAACGCCAGTGATGTGCGATAGATAGTTTTCGCTGAAAAGGGATACACCATGACACATGCGTCTTTGGCAGAAATATGAAATTGCTGCAGCTCGACCACTTTCAACCCCCATATATGCCACACCCCCATAGCTACCGACATCTAACAACCATAGAGCACGACGGGAGACACGATTCTGCTACCACACACAAACACCAATGGTGTATGCTATGCAGTTGTGGCAAGAAAGTGAAGTATAAGGAGACACAAATTTTTGGTCGAAATATGAAAACGCTCTCCATTGACCAACTTTAATCATCATATCTCCCACATCCCCACAGCTGTCGGCATTCGGCCAACGTTGTGCACGACAGGAAACTCCATGCTACTTCCACACACAAACACCAGCGATCTGTGCTAGGTAGTGGTGGCTGAAAAGTGAAATATAGGACAACACACGTCTATTTATATATATATAAGATTTACCCATTGTTATGTTCGTATTTGGATGCATGTTTATCTATTTTTAGGTCATAAAAATCCGAAACCTATTTACAATAAATGTTGGTTAACCTTTACAGTACTACAACACGTTATTTAATGATTCAAACGAAAATCTAACTCCACTGTGATCTGATATGTACGAAGTATAAAATTGTGAAAAAGGGCAGGTAATTTCTAAACTAGTTATTGTATTCACATAAATGTAAAATACAGAAGGAAAAAATAGTAAAGCTTGTGGTATCTGCTTTTAAGGAAAGAAAATTCTCGATCATACTGTTCTACCAATAAACAATTTTTAAGTTTGAATATTATTAATGATTATAAATCTTAAGCTAGTCACATGACATATTACTGAACTCAATAGGATCAATGAAAAGTGGGCGTACAACTCATTAAAACTTGAGCATGGTGAATTTACGCAATCATGAAGTTTATTACACATCATCGAATGTCTTTGATTTTTAAACAGTTAGAGCAATTTGAGATTTCTCAGGGTCGTTTATAGGATAGAACTGATAGCACAAGCTTCCAAAACGTGCCCAAATGGTAAGGGAACCTTAGCTATTTATGATGGGCAATAAATCCACTGAATGCCCAAGCCAGGCAGAAAGTTTAGTCACCCACGGGACGTGTAAATCTGGGCGCTTTGTTCCGTCACGTAGCACTGTTTGTTTGAACCATTCCACACCGCCAACACCTCGCAGATACTGTACAAGCACTCGGTGCCTAATAATACTAATTCATTACAAGTTTTAGTTTATGGTGACCGAAAAGTTGTGTTTTGAAATTACGAAAGCTTACATTTTTTGCGTTGCTCACGTTGTATGAAAAACGACAGCGCACTAGCTGGGCCGGTTTAGACGTTGAGCTCTAGAAGTCGAGGATACCGTGGACGCCGTAATGGAGCCAGTAATTACGATCTAGAGTGGAACGCTGGCAACGTGACGGATGTGTCTCCCCCCACTCCCCTCCACCCTGACGTCCCTTGAAACAACAAGGCGCCGCCGCAGCAACAACACTGGAATTCATTTGGCCCTTCCGGTCTGCGAGAGCCCATATTAAAGACGTGTCCTGGGCAGGAACGGCGCAATTAAAACAGAGCAAGAGAGCCGAATCCGCCCGAACGGGGAAGCGGCAACAAATCCAGTTTGTGACTTCCATCCTCACCGCCAACCAATCATCCGAATAGCGGCAGGCTTATTACGGGACACAGATAATTTTTTGACCTTTCTAAATTAAATTAACAGTATTGTATAATTCTGCAAATCCTCTGCATTCGAAACGGAATATTAATTTTCAATGAAACACTGAATTTCATCGAGCAGTGTTAATTATTATAATAAAACTAGCCTCTAAGCCCGTCGAAAATTACGGATGAAAGGAGTGTTCTGGCAATTAATTTCTCTGCGGTTGCCTAAATAGATATAATCGTTATGTAATGCTCATATCCTTATTTTCTAATTTGTACTCATTTAGGTTGTAGTTTACACAGCGATACAGTTGGAACTTGAACTGAAGTAATGATGTCAGAAATAGGAAACGAATGAAATTTCAAATAAATTAGGAATCCCAAAACCTTATGCTATAGCGCGTGATATTGGTTTTATTCCTGGTCCAGGTCTCATTCATCGCGATAAATACGGAACTACTTCCTTCTGTATGAAATAACTCGGCGCTTATGAAAGCAGATTAAATTATTTACAAAACTAAACTGAATGTGAATCATTCTGTAAAAAAATGTGTCAGTTGTCACTCTGGACCTGTCTGCATTTCGACATAACTACAATTTCTTCTGTATCTGCTGTACAAAATTCATAGCTTCTGTTACCCGTGTACGAATACAATCACTGTATTTCGATCTAACTTCGATCCACCTGAAATATTTAAATGTGTCTGACGTAGTGACATCAGTAATAAAATGAGCTAATAATTAATATACTAATTTAAATGCAGTACATACTTTTTATTTCAGTGTTCCAGCTAATCACTTCTTCGAGTATATTAGTGACTTAAAATTTCTACATCAAATATAAATATTTTGCAAGTCCCTCAAAAATAACGTGTTGAACACAGTATTTTAGCAATTCGATCCTTCACTAAGTTAAGTTTACATCAAATAACGCTTATAATCTTGAAAATGATGTAATGTAAATATTTCTTAGCTTATTGTAACAACGATATCAATGTACAGAGAGTACAAGATAAATCTAAATCGAACCAATTTTAATTAAGAAAAAGCAACTAACAATTAATATGTCAATTTTTACGAAATGCGTACTTTTCTTTTAGTGTGCTGCAGCTCATTTACTTAGCTTCGCTTAGCTAAATAGAACTATTATTAAATAAGGTGCATATCCTCGAACATTTCCGGTCGTTGTTTGTTGGGCAGTGGAGGCGGGAAGAGTGACGTCGGAGTGTCACAGACTTCGCTACATCGTGACCAACATTGGTATTTTATAGGTATAGAGTATGCATCGCCATGAGGTAAATACACTTAAGTGCCAACAGTCATGGTTTAGGAAGATGGCTGTAGCACCGCAGAAGAGACTTATAAATATCCCGTGCGCTGTTAGGGATTTCATTTTTACTCTCCTGAGTCTTGTGAAAGGTTTTCTGATGTGATATTGGCCACACGTAATGAATTAACAGACGTTGAACGCGGAATGCTGGATGGTTCTCGACGCTTTGACCATTCCATTTCAGAAATTGTTCATGAATTCAACATTCCTCGATCCACAGTGTCAAGAGTATGCCGAGAATATGTAGTTTCCGGCATTACCTCCCGCCATGCAAGAGCAGTGACCAACCACGTTGAAGTGTTCCCTATGTTAGGAAAGCGACTTCTCGACCTTACTGTGGCCGTTCACTACCAGTTATTAATTTCGAAATAATATTAAGTATAAAAAAAATCAGGTGGGCATCAGAGATTGGAGTGTACCCTATTCTGAGGGAAGCGACATCCAGATCTCAAAGTATTGTTATTTAAACATGAATTATTGAACAACTAGAATTATTAATAAAGTCAAATGACACATTACATGATTGGATGGGATCTATTGAAAACAAGGTTCACAATCTGACTTTACGATTTATTTATGTATTTTAATTGTTTACTTGACAAGATTTTACAAAGATTAATTTTCTTTTTGCAACACAAGGGTACATAACTTTCTCGGTGGAGCAAGAGAGTTTGTCTCAGGGCTGACTAGGGTGAAAACGACGATGATGCAAAAGTTCCTTTTTATGAATGGTGGTTACCGTGCAGGCGAATCTAAGTTGTGCAGTCGGTGGGTTGACCAGCTCTCCATCACGGCAGGCTGCCTTACTGCTGTCTCTCCCGTGGTCAGCTGGTCTGCCGATCTACACCTCTCCGTCGGTAGCCAACATGTCCCCTTCTCTTCTTGCGCTGCCTCGAAGAAGCGTCGTTTTCCGCCCCCTCTTCATGACGTCGGCCAATTCCTGTAGTTGGAGGGAAGCTCTTCTTTCTGGTTGGCTCGGGACATGCAACAAAACCACTCTTTTTTTATAATAAAAATACAAATTTTTCCTATCGGTTGTACTCCCAGGCTTCCCTTCACCCTTTGTTCTTGGATACAGATTTACTTTTTTATTTTATTTGTTTACCGAAACAGTCCAGGCTGCTCTTGAGCTGTGGTCCTGTCACGGGACTGTTTTCTGCCATCCGTCACATCTAATGGCAACACTCAAGGGCTGGCGTCCTCCAAACACAAGCAGAACCTCCCCTGGGACCGACACACGACGAGAAAAGAAACACGCAGACATGAGTTTCATCCGGAACATTACAACGTCTACAAAATGACTGAGACCAGCAACGTCTGCGTAGAGATGTCAGTGTTGACAGATAGACAAATATCTAGAAACAACAGCAACACTCAATGTGAGACGTACGACACACGTGTTATTGTGGATAGAGGAGCGAAATTTGGCGTTGATGGAATATGGCAACAGAAGACCGACGCCAGTGCTTCTACTAACAAAGCGCCATCGGCTGCAGCACCTCTCCTGGGCTCGTGAACATATCAGTTGGACAATAGACTGCTAGAAATAGGTTGAGTGATCAGATGAGTCACGATTCTAGTTGGTGGGAGTTGATGGATCTGTTGGAGTGTGGCAGGTAGCTATTCCACGAGGCCATGGCTTCAGATTGCCAGGAAGGCACTGTGCAAACTGGTGGTGGCTGCATTCTCGTATGGGCGGTATTTACAACGTATGGATTGGTAACTCTGCTCAAATTGAACCTCCCACTGTCTGGAAATAGTTACGTTCAGCTCCATGGAGACCATTTGCAGTCATTCACGACCTTCAAGTATCCAAAAAACGATGGACATTTTCAGGACGTTAATGCTCCTGTAACCGGGCCAAAATCGTTCAAGACTGATCTGTGGAATATTCTGGACCGATCCAGCGACTGATTCCAGATCACCAGACACGAACTCAATTGAACGTAACTGGGAAATGACCGAAACGTGTGTCCCTTCCGTATGATATATGTATGTCTAACGCCCATATGGATTAAATTACTGGGTAATAATTCCACTGTTTACAGTGGCGGGCCGAGTGATTTGCTCAGGTAGTCAAAACACTGAAAGTTTTCGGTGGATTACTGATCTTCATAGTTGAAATTAACAGCTCAAAGTTGACTAAGCATCTCGCGACGCAATCATTTGTAACATGTGAATGTCTCATTACCTTGAATTATAAACTAAAATGTATGCCAAACTTACTACGTGTCATTATTGATCTGTGGTTGCAGGACGTAAGTAATAAAGTAAATTAGTGTGATGGGTTTCTAGTGGTTTACAGCTAAAATAAAAACTTTATTTTGGCATATGTGTTTCGATTTTATTAGTTCATCATCGGTGTCCTAAAAGAAGATTTGAGGACATTTAGGTACACTAATCATTCTAATTTTGCCAAACATATACTTGAAAACAAATATGAAGACACTGAAATAGAAAAGATACACAAACACAAATAATTATTAGCTACATATAAACGTGCTAACAATACAGAAAAAATTCGAATGAAAAAGCGTTAAACGATAAAAATAGTAATAATTGAATATATCCATGTTATGAACCAGACACTATACGGCACACACACACGCACAAAAAATAATTAACAAAAACACACAATCACAACTTAAACACAAATAAACGAAAACAGGTTGGAAATATAATTCCTTAAGGTAGTAGGTATCACGTCTTTATTTGCTATTCAAATAGCAGTGTGCTTAAAAAAAAAAAAAAAAAAAATAATAATAATAATAATAATAATAATAATTGAAATATGTTTCGTATTACAAAATACTACAGTGCGTGTGTGAAAACAAAGTAAGAAAAACAACAGACGGTAAGATGGAAAGTTTCTCTTCCGAAATGTAGTAAGGATATAAAAATAAGTTGAGTGAAATGTATGTACGTATGTATGTAAGTTTGTTTGGGTCAATTATGAACACGTTAAACCTTTGTTTAGCTTGAATTTTTCAGTGGATGTGTACATTTCGTGTTCCAAATGGGATTGTTAGCCTTAGAAGGGACCTACACTTTAACGAGGAATCCGAACAACCTTACATCTTAGCGAAGCTCGTATGATCAAATATAACTCTCAAAATTTCTGCGCCTACCGGTTTTAGAACCCGGGACCGGAGAAGTGAACGTTTGATAAAGCAGTCGAGAGACTAATCACAGCACGAAAAAAAAAAAAAACCCAAACAAACACAAATCTGGATTCCAACCCGGACCGGAGAGCAACGAACGTTTCGAACGCAAGCGCGTTAACTACTTTTTTCAGTTGTAAAACTTTCATTGGAAGATACAATAATTACACACATGACATACTGAAATCAATATTGTCATTTGAAATGACATAAACTGAAGTATTCATATTGTTAGCTGAGTCATTCTTGTCTATAGACTGAAACCTAAATTCTCTTCTTTGTCTCGTAAAGTTCTCCACAGCTGGAGGCAGATGGTCACTGAATGCAAACTTCGGGTACCAAGTCAGGCACCTTACCATTTTTTTCATGTTTTTGCTAACCTTACATTATTTTATTTAGAAACGCATTGTCGCATTAGATAGTTAGCAATGTTCTCTATGTAATTTCGATACGACATGGCTCGTTTGTTTTCTGTTTTTAGGTAATACCAGAATTCTTGTAGATCCGCTGTTTCTCCATTAGAACATAATTGGCTAAAAGCCAACACTTTGCGTTGTTCTTTTGTTTAGGGTAAGAACTAAATTCCAGTGTTATCATATCATTAATTGTAAATGCAGTGCCAGACGTTCTGTTAAGCACTCCTAGTTTCCATCTCGTCCATTTCCAGATAGGGGGTTCCATGCAGCCAGTTAGTCTGTGTTCTACCGTTTCTTGACACAGATGGGCGAGGCAGCGAGGTGGATCGTATATAGAAGACTGTTTGTTGTGATACAATGATTCATTACCCTGTACCATGTGGATCTTACATGTGATCGTAGGTGTTCGTTTTGGATGTTATTCCAATTATTTTTTCCCCCCGTTCTATATTACTGTGATATCTACTATCCATCAAGAGGGTATGAGCTACCAGACCGCTCTGAAGTGAGATTAACATTTACTATCAGAACATGAAAATAACTTGATTTGGAGCACCGATGATGATCTAATAAAATTTAAACGCGAATGCCAAAACAAATTTTTTAGTTTGGCTGCTACAGACGGATAAAATACCACTAGAAACCCATTATTATTAAAGGTGATGATGAAAAATGCCTAAATATCAACATGTTAAATTCTTGTGCTTTTGCTATTTTGTTTCAAGATTTCCAATTTGCCGCGTATTCCGCTTGCGTCGTGGATGGATCTACTGTTTAGTATGGAATCCTAACCACGGAACGTCCTGGCGAAGCTCGTATGATTAAGCAGAGCTCTTAAAAATTTCTGGATTCACCCAGACTTGAACCCGGGAACCCGAGCTTAAAAGGGGTTCTATAACCAGTAGATGACGAAGGTAAAATTCCATGAGGATAATGGTTCACTAATCGGCACACAATGCACGTGCGCGACTTGCCGGGATATAAAACACTCCGTTTAGAGATGGCCGAGCGCGGCGGGGTTGATCCCTCCTCGGCCATACATCACATGCGCCCTCACGCACATATTGATCCTCGCCCAAGGATGCGGACGGCTGAGTTATGGCCGTCTTGCCGCTCGCTATATATAACGCCAGATTATGTTCCATTGAGTTGCTGCAAAGTGGAGGATAAATAACGGCGAAGATCAGCCGAGTGACATCCGCCGACAGACCGCGCACTGCCTGAAGGATTGCAGCTACCACGGGGCACTGTGTGAGGACCGGCGCTTCTCTCGACTGTCTGTGGGTCGCCAGTGGAGCGTTTAGGACAATTCAGTGGCCTCCCAAAGCCGAAACCTATACACATGCAAAACAAGGGGCCGTCTCATCATTCTGATAGCTTAAAAAGTAACATATTATTTAATTAATATTATAGGAATAAATCGAAAAAACTGCCAGCGTAATTGTTCCACACTCGCAAAAAAATTAATAAAATAAAAAATAAAAAAATCGTATATAATATTTCTAAAAAGTTTTTTTTGTCACAAATCATTATCTGTCTTCATACCTAACTGAAATCGATTAATGAGGTATCGTTTTAAAGATTGAGTTAGACTATCCGCTATGGTGAGATCGTAGATTAAGAAACAAATTTTTCGAAATTCGGCCCTTGTAGGGCAAAAGTATTAATATTTCTACCGCGGATTTTTGTGACACGATCCGCTTATCTCCCTTGGCATCTAACCGATATAAATATATGAGATATCATGTCGTATTTTATTAGGATTATTGTCATCATATTTTAATGTTTTATCGTTGTGTTGTTATTCTAATAAATATTCTTCCCAAGTCTTGGGTCGAAATTTCAAATCAAACTTAATCCTTAAATACTTGAGTGACGATAACCTTTCATTTAATTCATCAATCTTTATTTCCTTTACACTTTACTAATTCGTATCCGAAGATTACGAAGGTCCTCTATAAGCAGCAACTATATATCTTCAACTCCAAACGTTCACCCTAAACCTTGTAAAATTATACTATTATAGGGGTTCGTTGCGAGATTATAAGTTGCATAAAAAGGGAAGGGGATTTATTATTTAAATATAAAAATGAAATGCATTTAAAATATTATATGGGTGAGCTAAAAGGAACCAGAACCATGAATATTAGACATAAAATAATATCCCATTTATTGATTCTTATGGCTTATACAAGGCCGGGTAATAGTTAACTTTACGTTAAAAATATTCAGACCAACAAAACAAGCAATACCCGACGTTTACAATCCGCCGTTGAAAAGCAAACAATAACTGAATGAAATATTTCAACAAACAAAATAGCAAAGTTGACATATGAACAGCATGGAAACACAGGCCATCAAAATTGAGGCTAACATTTACTGTAACAAAGGAGTATCCCAGGGGCGCTGTATAAAGTTAAAGAAAAGCATCATAGTGAATTTACAATTAGCAAGATGCTTGAAATTTACAGTGAAACATAAAATCAGCTAGCTCAGTGATTTAGTGGCGGGAGCAGAGTCTTATCCCAGTGCCGCTTAAGGGCTCACAAGTCCGTTAAAACACAATGAATAGTGACCGTCTGCATCCGGTACATTACCATAAATGCATCGCCGTGATGTAGCGTGACACGCACAATGTCACTGCAGCTGTGGAAGCCAGATAAGCGGGTACGACCGCGTTATTAAAACAACTTCAAGACAATGGCAGGCATGCCATATAACCTCTCGCTTCCCAAAGCAAGAGAGTGATCAAAACCAGACAGTGATCACCGGACGAGAGCGTGTCGGCTGACACGTCTGTTCAGTAGCTCGTCCCGGCAGCAAGTTCCTCAAAAATGGCCTCTTCTCGTCTTCTTCTTCAAAGTTGTCTCCCACTCGCCACATGTAACAGAATCCCCTTGCATTAAGATTTGGGAACCCCAATAAACGTTCATGATTGGTTATCTACACATGTCCGTCGTCACGTGTTTTATATCGCGCCTCGCATTTGCTGTATCCCTTCGCGCACTTCTGCCTGACCTTCAGCGCAGCAGCGGAGAGGGGTGAGGTCAGCACCCTTCTCTAACGGAACCATAGCTGTTGTGCGGCTCCGGCGCCGTCAAGTCGGCGACCCATTCATTGTTCCGCTCTCAACCGTTCGAAAATGGCAGTTTCAGCCTCCAACATTCAGTATCTTACTGAGCAACGAGTTTTACAGAAATAAATTTACACTAAGTATACCTCTGGCGGCCCTGGTTTAATATATATTTAGTTTATCCATACAATCCCTATTATTTACGGTATTTACACGTCACAAGATTGAATATTAACTAAGAAAAATTGAATATAATTAATAAAATTTTGTATATAATTAATCTATTTAATTATATTCATTGTGGGTGACGCTGTCACACCACAACCTTCTTCCTCGCCCGCTGGTTCTTGTTACGCTGCTGTTTCCCTAGCAACCAACTCCTTTTTTTATATAATATATATAACTTCTCCATGTTATGCCACAATCATTTTAAAGGTTAAAGTCTCAACTTATAATTTAAGAACGAAATTTATCGGGATTTGACCCATGAAGGTCAAAAGTAATAACTGTGAAAGTCACGCGTATGAGACACTTCATAATCAAGCCGATAGGTAGCAGCAGCACATATCACAGACATATTAATAAACTTCTTCACTGTCGTCGATTTTTTTTACCTACCTATTACACAAAAGAAATAACCGATTGCTACAAATAAGGCAGCTCTACTTCCATCCTATTACAAACCACCGGCCTTACTATTAACCGCATTCGCTAAATTTTCGCACGGTTCATCCAGTATAAATATAAAAAACGAAAAACGCAGATTGGCATTAGGAAATTTTTGAGAGCTGCTCTTGGCTCAAGAGTTGTAATGCTTCGAATTCTCACCAATGGACGATATTAAATATTAATTAGCAGTTGGAAGCTCGTGGTCGTTTTCTAGTGTGTGGTTACGTGTTTAATATGCATAAAGTAGTAGTAAACAGGCTCAAAGTATTCTTCTTCACCAACGTTTTTGGGTCTGCTGCCTTTGATGAATTTTATTCGTCGTTGGCACGATCAAACTGGAGGTTTTGATTTTACAGTGGCATGGACTTGCTAACGCCAGCAATTTATACCTGCTGCCAGGGCGCACTATTGAAACAGTCTTCTTAATTGCTTATTATATTATTGTAATAAATATCTTTTGTATGATTAAATGATTTATCAAACCTTATTTTTCTTAATGAATTGGAAGATATTTTAACATGAAAGATTCCAAACAGAACTCGATCATTAAACTTAATTTAATCTCATATTGAAAGTATTCAAAACAAAATAAATCAGAACAGTTATTACATATAATTATCTTTCCTTAATTTTATCAAAGCATAAAAATAGAATTTACGACCATTAAAATAAATACATTCTGAAACTTATTCTTCCATCCCGGCATTATACAAATTCTTCAAACAATATTACTTCGTTTGGTGGCTATGATTATGAAACAAGACGGATAGTCATTACTTCTGGAATCATTGAGCATATACTTAACGGGTGTGTTGTGGTTCCAAATGTCTGATGTAGTAATTACAAGGTGGACTTGTAACTATTTTATGTGTTTGCTGCGACTTTACCGTTTGCTGGAAGTTAGTGGCTGGAGCATTGCGTTGGTACCTGCTCTAGATCTTATCTTCCATTCACGCGCTCCACCTGGTCCAACGTCTCATTCCAATCGATGTGCATATCCAAACACCAACAAGGTGCATTCACATTTGATTTATAGGGCCATGTAACAACGGCCGAAAAATTAGTCACCAAATATCAGACACTGACTTCTTACCTGCATGAGAACTCCTGAGAGAATGCCTGCTCCTGGCCGTCTCTCCTATATTCCAGCATTATTTGGGATTTTCCATTGGCTCGCAGATCTTGTGGCGGGGAGCGGGGTGTGCAGACTCATGTGTCCTTGAGCAGCTTACCAGGACTAGGAAACACCGTTAGGTCTGACTCCAACGTGTCGGCCTTCAAGCATGCTCGCCAAAACCGCCCCACACTCACCAAATGGGACAATTCCTATCATCTCTGTACTCTCATCCTTCACCAGCCGCACCATAAATCATGCGCCAACACACCATTATTTTACTACACATAAGTACTATGTTCCATCGTCCACTTGTACCATAAAGAAATTATTATGGTCCTATTATTTATAACTTAATTGTGGGGATCGCATATGTACCATTACACTATGTATTAATAGGAGACGTCAAGTGTTGTCATTTATCGGTGAAACATGTAACTATGTTCTGTGTGTGATAAGTATATTTTTTGTTTGTGAAATGTGTAGTTTTTGAGGTGAAAATTGGGCGACTGTCACGTCGTTCACATTGACTGTTGCGTAAAACCGCTCGTACGCGGGTGTTTGGGATCATGCCTTGTCCCGTTGTACCTTCCTTATCCAGCGTGCAGAGACTTTACGGACACAGCGACACTGGAGGGTAAGTAGACGCAAAATATTTTAATAAAAGTTTTACTGGACAAAAATTGAGTTTTTTAGGTTCACATCTAACTGCATAACCTGATCTATTTTTTTCATTTTGATAATTGCTTTTTTTTTATTTATTTTTAATGGCTTTTGGCATCTTAGGCCATACAGCCAGCCTGATGAGCTTTTCCAGACAATTAGGCCCACAGGACAGACATGACATTCACAGACACAACACTAAACACCCATGCCCGCGGCCGGAATCGAACCGGCGACCTCCGCCACGCGGAGCTAGCACTCTAGCCCCACGCTACCGAGGCCGGCAAATAATTGCTTTGATTTAGATCCAAAATATATTGTGTGAGAGGTCACTTTCAAGACTATTTCTGTTTGAGGAGTTACTGAATCATTCGGTCTTCGAGCTATTGGCAATCGCCGATCACTCACCCACTTAGCCGGCACGTGTAGGAATTCCCTCAGTTAGTGTTGCCAACAGTTAAACTAACTGTCCACTAGATTCAACTTCTAAAACCACCAGAAAACCACTAACAAAAAGTGGCGCTGTACTCACAATCGCTAAATTTTCCACTTAACAAATGTTTCGTTATTACGAAAGAAAATAATGACTTGTAAGATTAGTTTTACTATTACTAGGACTGTAACAGCCCACTCTCGCAAATATGCAAGACGCTTTCAACGCCCGCAGACAGTGGTGTATTTGTGAGAGCAGCTAACCTTAAATTATATCGGTGGCAGCGATGTTACCTAAACTTCAGAGAGAACTTCAGCCTCCTGCTATTCTAATTATTACACCAGAAATAGTAAAGGTTTCCTTAACGACTGACAAAAAAACAACAACAAATAGTTTCTAATAGACTCATACTTTATTTTTAAATTATCCTTTCCTTCTATCCCGCCACTGACCGATGTGTAAATGTAAAGATAATTGTCAGAAGATTTCCCGCTGCAACAAAGATCCAAAAAATTTAACACCACATTTGAAATTTTACTGTGATTTACAGTTTCAACAGTAAGGTCCGACAAATTCTTAGCTGTAAGTTACGGAAGCGTATTCAAATCATTGTTCTCTTCAAATTTATTTCTACCTTCACTATCGTTCACCTACAAATATTTTCGACGCTGTGTCAGCATATTGGGCAACTTGACATATCAACTCAACTAAAACAAAAACTTCTCCGTGCAAATCTATTTTTCTGATCGTGAAACAAGCACATATTTAAATCGCTTGGGTGAACCTTCTCTAGTTCCCGAGTTTGTAAGGCCTTCACAACACTTTAAACAGTCGTAGCCCTTTCAAAAACCAAAATACTGAATTTAAACCATAGGTCTGCAGACAATTACTCTGAGCCCTTTGCAACGTTCTCAGGGACTTACTACTCTTAACCAACACTTTGCCAAATAACTTACTCCCCATAAACGTTGATCAGAATTCAATTACCAAACCACAAAAGAAACTAATATTGTTACACTACACTTGAAGATTTCTTGCACAATTACTCTCTTCCTGTGGGCAAAAAGATACCCTCCCCGCTTCTCGTAGCTCACCCCCTACTTATAACATTCAATATGACGCTACCGCGCCTGACGACAGTAAACACTGATGGTGCAACTTTTTTCCCCTCCCGCTTCTACAATAGTTGCGCCACATTCTAAAGGGACCCAAAATGGCTCAAAACGCTCAGATAAATCCCTAATGAAGCATCGTAATGTGACAGATGGGTGTACTGCTAAAACAGTTACCTTTATTAAATTTCTCTGCAAATAATCAGTAGCTAAATCAAATGGAGTTAGTAAATCAACGAATTATCGACAAATTATTTAATCAACTGCTAGTCTAAATTAAATCGTCTTCTTCAGATAAA
>JARYHS010008075.1:168213304-168234308 GCA_031002005.1 Vandiemenella viatica
TATTTCTGCTTTTCATGAAGTCTCTTTCCGCTATAGCAATTCTGCTTTTAATATCATTCTTGCTTCAGCCATCTGTTGTAATATTACTTCGTAAGTAACAAAATTCAGTAAATTTTCCTATCACATGCGACCATATTTTTATATCTAATTTATTGTTGTTGGTATCGTTTCTGGTATATTTAATCAGTTATGTCTTGCTTTGGTTTATATTTAGTCCAAAATCTTCCTTCAGTGTTTTGTTCATGATATTCAGTAACTTCTCAATATCCTCAACCTGTTCTGCTAACAAGACAATGTCATAAGCAAATCATAGCATACTGATTTTTTCTCCTTGAACACTAATGCCACATTCAAATCTTTCTTTCACTTTCTTTATTATTTCTTCTACATACAAGATGAATATTAATGGGGATAGACTACAACCTTGTCTCACATCTTTTATAACTGATGAGTGCCTCCATGATTATCAACTTTTATTATAGTTACTTGACTCTTATTAAGATTATAAAGTATTCTTACATCTCTGTATTTTACACCCGACTTCTTTAAAATTTTACCATCTTTTTCCAACTGCCTAACAATTTACTATTCCAGTCTGTACTCATAGGACCATCGATTACCGTATTAGGGCTTGAATAATCGTTGATAGTTGTAACCTACTTTTGGTTTGTTATCAACTGCATTACTCAACCTTGCAGGCCAATGCATTGGTTCCTATGCAAGTCTCGCCTTCTTTCATGTATTTAGAACTTGAATCCATTTCTAACCTTCAGTCTCTGGCCGCAATCTATATTCATTGCAGATATATTTAAAATGCAGTTCACTCTGAATTTAGAGCATCTTAAATAAAATACATGACAAAATAAAAAGTGTGTTTTATTTCCTCACAACTTACTACCTGTGCTAGATGCAACTGTTCCTGCTATCTGCGATTTAAGTGTTGTATCAGTCGATATTTGGGACAGATTATAAGTTGTTGATAATAACGTTTTTGTGATAGACGTGAAAAATGGTTCAAAATTGAACACTTTGACTCACACTTATGTCTTTATTTTCCATGGAAAATTATTGAGAAAAAGGTCTTAACTCTCTATTTTACAAGCAATAAACAACGAAACCACACCGTAGATTTTTTCAATCAACCTCGTTTCTGTTGAACCTCTGCAATATAATTTTCGAAATAATAAATAGGTTATTTTGTTAGGTTTGCGAAACACATGTGAAAGTTGAATCTGTGACTGACAGAAAGACAACTGAGTTTATAGTGTACTCGGGAATAATGATTGCCACCAGTTACTATTACTCTCTATTATTAAAATTTTGTATACAAAATACCTTGTTCAATTTTGCCTGGGCGTCATGGAAGGTGTCCTTCCAGAATTTTCAGTAAAAATTTAAAAATGTAGTTGTTTGTTTTATTACACGGAAATTTATATTAATTTTATATACTGACACTTGCATTTATTGTTATCAATATAAGGAAAGATGTTGAATTGACTAACACATATGATAAGAAAATTAAATCTATATAATAAAAATTGATTTAGTAAACAATGAAATGACAGATCAAGAACAAAGTCCGACTAACTAAAAATAAAATCAGAGAGCACAATTATCTACAGGTTTTCGCTTTCGGGTACAATGCGCCACACTTTGACTCGGTTTGTTCTGGCGGAATAAAAAATTGTGTAATTACCATCTAGGTGATGTTTATATTGTAGTCAGCGCTGTCCGTTCTTCTGGAATTTCTGTGCACAACAAACACAAAACAAAATTCAATCGTAGCTCTGTGTTTACACTGGACGAGCACTTGCTTTGGAACGCCTTCGATGATTACACTTTTCGAACAGCGTCTCACTGGCCAGCTGCAATCTTCTCCTCAAAACTATGCTTTTAGCGTGAAACAAGAAAAACAAAACTTATCTGAACTTATTATCAAATAATAGTGTTATCCTTCCATGCATACACGGACACACACGCTCTGTACTCCTCGTACCGCTGGCACGGGCGGACTGTCCCCACTGAAGGAATGCGGTCCACTTATCTCCCTTCCCATCTCCAAACACCTGCACTACACTGCAAAGGGTGCCGCGGTGGTTGCACTGCGAAATAGTCTCCGCTGCTCGCACCGACCAACGCTCGCTAGTAAAATATGAAGCTTCCGCGAGCGGACCGCTTCAAGTGATAGCAATAAGGCTTCACTACCCTTTGAGAGCGAAGCCCTAATGAGCCTCAGGACATACGTTGGAAATTAATACTAAGGAACAGCTTAAACTTTTATTTATTCTCTTAAAGATCGTTTCCATCGAAACTGGTGTTACTTGTGATGAGAATAGCTTTATTTTTAAATTGTATTCAACAACTAACAGCCAGCTCAATGTGAATATCGTATATCTTCCAGTTAATCAGTTTCTCCAATATATTAAAGCATCTAATTATGGAAACCACAGGACGGCCAAGACATTCACAGACCCAACACTTGAACATCCACCTCCTCCGCCGGAATCGAACCGGCGACCTTCTGCACGAGGGGCAGGTACTCTAGCCCCTACGCTAACGAGGCGGGAAAGAGAACAGTTGGGAAACTGCAGGTACTCACTTTTGCTGTAGACTTAGGAAACGCTGAAAATTCACAATTCGGAAAGTTGCAGTGAGCTCTTCTTTCTGTTGCGTGACTGAATGGTCTTTCCACCACTGCTGAGTTCATCTACTACTACCTAGTCCGAAAAGTTATCGTCTTACGTCATAGGAGGAGAAAATATCGACAAACTACGAATTAGTTAACCATTCCTCTCTACTGAGAAATAAATTTAATTGCTACTATGACTTAAAATACTGGGTATCAGCATCTATAATATATTTTTCATATGGCTTTACACCACGTCAATCGTCGAGGTCGTTAGAGGCGGGAAAGGACTGGAGACAAGGGTGGGAAGGAATTCGACCATACCGGCATTCGCCTAGAGTGATTTGGGGAAACCATGGAAAACTCAAATCTGGATGGCGGGACGGTAATTGGAACCTGCGTCCGTCCCGAATGCGAGGCCAGAGCGTTGATGCTCACACACCACTCACGGTTTATCGTGAAGACTGGTAGCTTTTCGGAAGCTCTACATGACGTTTATTTGTGAGGAAGCTGCTTGAAAGGTATGTGTGTCTCTGATTGTATCCAGTTTTTCACCTGCCCGGAATTTCACCTCTTCCAGGCTGAGATCTCGTCAGCCTGTCTATTCGCTATGATTTGCCCGGTAACGGCGCGGCACGCCCCTTGTTTACCGGCACTATCCTGGTTTCAATTCTGCGCCTGATGTTTTATTCATCGGGTATTATTATGAATTTTTCCCCAGGCGGCGTCGTTGGCGCTGCGGGCTGGTTATAGGCCGCTCGCGCCACCTGGTGCCACATCCTGCGCACAGGGTCCTCCGGGCCAGCGGGCATTCCAACAGCACGCCTATATCCAATGCGCAAAGTTTTTCATCAAAACATTTTTCTATTATTAATTTATTTCGATGGAGCACAAGATCCGCTGGCAATTTTCCTACACACTGAAGTAGAACGCTGAACATAACAGGTAGCAAACATCCTCAGAGCACACAAATGACGAACAGCGATCCTGCCAATGCTGCTGTCTAATGACTCATTGTTTAAGGCGATTAACTGGAGATCGAAAGGTACACGGTTGTATTTTTTGTTGCCTCATCGATGTCGAGATCATAGAGGCGGGAAAGCACTGGGAGCAAGCATTGGGAAGGAATTTGTTCATGACATTTGGAAATAATATCTTGGATTTCACCTAGGGTGATTTGGAGTAACCGTGGAAAATCCAAATCTGGATGCCCGAACGGGGATTCGAAGCGACGTCCTCCTTGTTGCGAGCCCCAGTCGCTGTTCGAATCCCGGTCTCTGCTGAGTTTGAAAAGATGTTTAATCCGATTTCCACCTCTGCTGTGTAATTCGAAGTACGCAAGAATGCTTCCGTGATTCGGATTCCACATTAAACTTCAGGTCCACTACACCCGGTAGAATTACGGGGTTAGGCTAGTCGGCTACAATAATGGCGGATTGCGCTGCCCGTAGGAGACCGTGTCAGCACGGTCATAACGACCACACCATTTTAACTTTTGCCGTTACTACGAGTGACATTAGCTCATATGACCCCAGAGACCCCTCAAAGAGACTCAGACAGCTTGGCGTGAGAAAGGGGAATTCCACGGGAGAGCTGGTGAATAGATCTGCAAGGAAGTCAATCACTATACTGACTGCAAAATTACTTGAGGTCACCAGTCAGTTTCAGGTAAATTCATTGTATCGCGAAGATGAGACTTGAAACAACCCTGCTCATGATTCCAACAGACTTGTGCATACAAGCAGTATGTTCCTTCCTTCTCCTCTTCTCCAAAACAAACTCTTATTTTTTTTTTATCTCTTTCTAATGCTGTTATAATTCTCAGTTTCAATGATGGGTACTATTATTACAAATGATAATACGTTGATCCACTTAATTCCATTTATTTTGCAATTTCTTGCAATCAAACAAAAACGATAGAATCTTTATAATGTATTTTTCAAATAACCACATCCTCAAATCAACTGCCAAACTCTCGTTCTGTCCAATCACACAAGCAGAGGCATGCGGCATTCGCTCCCATACGTATCCTGTCAAGTACTTTCTCGAAGCCTACTCTTCGATAGCCATATGATGAGGATGACCGTGCGACAGCGAGCCCCTAACAACATTCAGTTCCCCGAGCAACCCAACAATGCTTTGTCATTAAACTGAGGAAATAATACAGGAGAGCCAAAAGGAACTGATTTAGATATGACAAACATTTAAATTATGAGTAATCAGAATTAATAGAGGACGGGGTGGGCTGGTAATATGTGGCATATATATCACAGACATGGCATCAAAAGGATGGTCGAAAAGTGTCGATCACGTGTGGACATGATCGGTGTCTGAACTGAGTCTCCAGCGGTGCAGGACTGGCGAACGAGCCATGACGCCCAACTTGAAGATCGTCTGACCAGCCATCAATTACGTAATTACGTATTTACGTAAGGCGACTCCTTAGAGGGGCAAAGGACAGCATCCAAAATCACTAGCTCCACTATTCACAAACACAGTGTTCTTCACATATAAAAAACGACAAAAAAACAAAATAGTAAAAACAAAAAATCCTGCACAGTTTTTTCTTTCATGCGTCCACTTATGTAGTGTTCTCTTTGCTTTCGTTAATCTTCTATTTCATTTACTCTTTTCTCCCTTTCTATGAAAGTATGAAATGTGGCATATGCGTCATTAAATTGTCTTTCGATGCCAGGAACCTTTCTGAAAAATTTGAAACATACCTTTAGGTTCAATTTGTATCTATAGGTGCAAATCTTTAGCCATACCATTGTTTGAATATGGTGATGTAGTTTGGAACATACATTTTGGGTATAAAATACACGAGAGCAGCTAGATTTGTTCGTGGAAATTACCGCAGAACCCAATCAACAACTGACATGATTGGGAGTCATTGGAAAATAGGAGGAGGGTGAGGAGAGTGCTGGAAAATACAAGGCGTATATTGGTGATGGGGTTTGAAGTATATTAGTCGAAGAATTAGGAATATTGCATGGAAGGGGAAAGATGACCATGGGTACAAGCTGGCACTCAATTTCATGCATAAGGGAGGCGGAAAATTTTCTTTTGTTGGTAAGGGATTTGAACAAATTACTAATGGAAGTGATGAAAAATTTACGAAATATGCTGGAGAAATTAAAATTAGAATTCGTAAATGGTAAAATTATATAGGTGGATGAATTGAACAATTAAATTATATAAGATAGTAATAAAAAAATATAAAGAAAGGGGAAATTAAATGACAAGGGAAATTGCCACCGCTCCATCAAAATTCAATTCAATGTTTGGTTTTCTAAAACGACCAAACCAAAAGAGAAATTCTCTCTATTTTAATTATGGAGATGATACGCCAAGATAGTTGGGCTTTGCTCCTTAAACAAGCATTACTTTTCTTTTTTAATTCACCACAATTTCCATTTTGTTAGGGAGAGCTGCATTGTTCTAAAAGCTATTTATTTATGTCGTTGGTATCACCAAAAGTATTTTTCTAACATAATTCTTTATATACCCCATGATCGTTATTTTATCACGGACAAATGCATCAATCGGACAACTGTTTACACAATACCGACCACATTTGTATGATTATTCGTTTAATGAACAACATATATAGTAAGGATGCAGTAGGCAAGGGCAAGGAAGAAGATAGGTTATCACACTTCTAAGCACTACACCTATGCTTCCTCCATACAGTCGACATGGATTTCTATCAACAGTTATTTTATCCACTATCGTAGCGCCATCTATCACATTAACCGAATTGTTATAGAGAAGACGCGGTAGATAGCGTTAATATCGTTCACAGTCACATATCACATGAAATGCAACGAAATTATTATTGAGTGTATCATACTGAAGTTTCATTTCTATTTTTTCTTTCTTGTCGTATCTAAAACAAAACTGAGCGAAGCTCATCACAAGCATTTATTTTCTGCTTCCTCTTCTATTAATAAGACGTAAATTCTGAGTAATTACGGGGAAGTTAATAACTGCGCCGAAGCGAAAGGAACGTCAGAGCACTTTTTCCAGCGATGGTATTAGTTGTTCAATCGCCAGATTTTTTTTTCCCTCTCGTCTCTGCAAATTGCGCGCCACTTAGTGCATTCGTCGGGGATAACAATTGAAGCGGCTTGAACAGAGAGAGAAGGACGGCAAATGAAAAACTGCCAGCTCAGAATTATTGTTTCCAGTTCTGCCGGCGTTCACTAATTCTCCTGATAAGTGGCCTCGTTTACAAAAGCCTCCCGGGAACTCACGTTCAGTTATTCTCGAAGCAAACAAATTATTTCTACACGAAAGTTTCTACCTGGAGGGCAAATCCTATTTAAGTGCAGGGCTTACGGCAGGGCAAGGCTCTTTGTGTTAATACAAAACAAAGCCCGGAACGATGTTTATTATATTACTACGTGAGTCATCGGAAAGACAAGAATACGGATCTACTCGTTACTGCGTGAAATCGCTTAAAAAAATCCGACTGGTGTTTTGTGTGCAAACTGGCTTTTAAGAACGTTATTTTACGAATTAAAATGGAGCTTATTCATTCATTCTTACAGGAAATCTGGTACGGGCTATGCCATTTTACTTTATCTCTTCAAATATAAAACCTGAAAGGATTCGAAATATATTTTTCGTAATTCGGAAAATATTACAAGAGAAGTATAATTAATTAATCACAATAAAAGTCTTCAGTTTCTCACATGATAATTATGATGGGGCTAAGGTAATATGAGATATTTACTTCACAGTTCACTTTAATTTATTTTAATTGCGGTAGAGCAATTTCCCTACCCACGCATTTGCCTCCATTTCTTCTACCGCCTACTTTTGTCTTCTACAAATTTCAACTTTAAATGCTTTCAGGATTTTTTTGGTAAATTATTCATCATATCTCTTGGTAATTTATTGCAATCCCTGACCCCCTTAGCTTAGAAAGAAAATCTTTTATAGAAATTCCTACGCCATGCTTAAAATTTATTTACTTCCACATATACTTTACTAGCACACAGTTACGACAATCCAGGAAGTCAAGACAAAATAGTTACTTAATGAAATACTGGCTTAGATATTCAATTAATGTTTTAAAATAAATTTAATGGCATCTTGCCACAGAAATACCAGTTAACATATTACGATCTAATGAACACACTCAGAGATTCCAAATTATGGAAATAAGCTTGCTTTATAACTCAGAAATTACAAAGTTATTTGATAAAAACTTGATGCTCAGCATTAAATCAAATGAGAATAACACTTTTTAGTTTGTTAACGCTTACGTGCTCTGAAAATCATCACTTCATATGTAATCAAGTTAAAACATTAAATTAGATTCACTGTGATTCGAAATACGAATTCTCTAAATATTCTGGGGTTGTTATTTAATATCTCTTTTCCGGAATTGCGGGATTTTACGATCTACTAACACGGAATACGTTTCGCATGCTGTATAAGTATAAATATTCTTTGTGTTCGTTTTTAATTCATTATGTGCATTTCCTCACGTAACATTTGTTCTAAGGTAAATGATAAAATGGCATGTCGTCTCTAAAATTCATTGTGGTATAGCCGCTCTACAATTATACTCGTATATCTTAACTAGCTGGTACCCAAGACTTCGTTTGTGTTTGTAAAGAATTTGTACTGACAGCTAACGACATCTAACCACCATAGTGCACGATGGCAGACTCGATGCTATGTAGTTCAGACAGCAAAATAAAATTTACGGACACACTTGTCTTTGGTCGAAATACGAAAATATCCTTGATCGGCCACTTTCATCCATCATATCTTCCACACCCCCCACAGCTACCGACATTTAACCACCAGAGTCCACGATGTGAATTCACTGCAACTACCACGCACAAACATCAATGGTCTATGTAGGATCGTAATTTTTCACGGCGTTGAATATTAATATATTTTTCTCGGGCTTCCAGCCGTGTTAATATATCATATTTGCGGGACGTTTCGAAGGCGTCCATCTCTGCCTCCATTCTCAACCAAATGTCAGTGTATAACTGTTTGTTTATTCAGCCGCTGCTACGGAGACGGTGGAAAACAAAAACCAACACAACGCGATTACGTCATCCGCTCTTCTGTTCGTTACCGGCGCGAAACTGTTTCAGCATTTTAATCGCCGGGTTCCAGGCCGCACTGAGTTGATAACCAGTGTCCCTGTTCACTAATAAATCAGTTAATCTTATTTCTACAGCCTCTGTAATAACGCTGGCCCAAAAATCTTTGACCCGGGCTAAAATGGTTGTTTTTTCAAATTCAAAAGTGTGACCTTCTTGCACACTATGTTCGGCCACCGCAGATTTTTCTTCTTGCCCAAGTCGAACATTTCTGGCGTGCTCTACACATCGCTGCACAATGCATCGCTGCGTCTGTCCAATGTAGCCGCGGCCACATTCACATGGTATATAATATACACCAGGTGTTCGTAAACCTAGGTCATCTTTAACGCTGCCGACCAAGTTACTAATTTTAGTGGGTGGTCTATAAATTGTCTTGACTCCGTGTTGTGATAGCAGTCTACCTATTTTGAAACTTAGGGCACCCACAAACGGCAGAAACGCAAGGCCCTTGGTATCACTCTGATCTCTCCGTCGATTTTCCTTTTGTTTAAACGCACGAGTAATCTGTCCCTGATTATAACCGATTATTTAAAAACGTTTTCCGGAGATAGTCCAATTCACCAGCCAGGCTATGTTTGTCACAAATCCTTTGTGCTCTATGTACCAAGGTAGTTAATACAGAGTTTCGTTGTGCCGGATGATGACAGCTGTTAGCATTTAAATATAAGTCGGTATGGGTAGGCTTCCGATACACAGTGTGTCCCAGCGAACCATCAGCACGTTTAATAACAAGCACATCAAGAAACGGCAGGCAACCGTCCTCCTCCAATTCCATTGTGAACTGAATATTTTCATGGATTGAATTGAGATGCGCAAGGAATTGGTCAAGACTGTTTCTGCCATGGGGCCAAATCACAAATGTATCATCAACATACCTATAAAAACACTTCGGCTGGAGTGGTGCGTGGTTTAGTGCCTCTTCTTCAAAAAATTCCATGAAGAAATCAGCAATGACAGGAGACAACGGCGAACCCATTGCTACACCGTCAACTTGTTCGTAATATTCTCCTTCAAACTTAAAATAAGTGGTTGTGAACACATGGTGGAAAATATCAATCATTTTTTGATCAAAATATCTCCTTAACAGATCTAAGGAGTCGACCAAGTGAACACGAGTAAAAAGAGAGACTACATCAAAGCTCACCATTAAATCCCCAGGATCTAACTTCATGTTGTCTAAGATTTCCACAAACTCACTGGAATTTCGAATACTGCGATGAGCCTTCCCTACGAATGGGTTTAGAATATCTTTGAGGTATTTAGCCAAAAAGTACGTAGGGCTATCAATTGTACTTACAATAGGTCGCATAGGTACTCCTACTTTATGTACTTTCGGTAGACCGTACAACCTGGGAGGAACAGGAGCACGGGGTTGGAGTCGTCTTTTCACATCTTCTGGTAGTTCTAAGGAGCGGATCAGCTTCGTAGTCAAGTTGGTTAGCTTAGATGTAGGGTCACGGTTAATCTTCCTGTATGCTTGGTCCTCCAAAAGCATACAGGAAGATTAACCGTGACCCTACATCTAAGCTAACCAACTTGACTACGAAGCTGATCCGCTCCTTAGAACTACCAGAAGATGTGAAAAGACGACTCCAACCCCGTGCTCCTGTTCCTCCCAGGTTGTACGGTCTACCGAAAGTACATAAAGTAGGAGTACCTATGCGACCTATTGTAAGTACAATTGATAGCCCTACGTACTTTTTGGCTAAATACCTCAAAGATATTCTAAACCCATTCGTAGGGAAGGCTCATCGCAGTATTCGAAATTCCAGTGAGTTTGTGGAAATCTTAGACAACATGAAGTTAGATCCTGGGGATTTAATGGTGAGCTTTGATGTGGTCTCTCTTTTTACTCGTGTTCCCTTGGTCGACTCCTTAGATCTGTTAAGGAGATATTTTGATCAAAAAATGATTGATATTTTCCACCATGTGTTGACAACCACTTATTTTAAGTTTGAAGGAGAATATTACGAACAAGTTGACGGTGTAGCAATGGGTTCGCCGTTGTCTCCTGTCATTGCTGATTTCTTCATGGAATTTTTTGAAGAAGAGGCACTAAACCACGCACCACTCCAGCCGAAGTGTTTTTATAGGTATGTTGATGATACATTTGTGATTTGGCCCCATGGCAGAAACAGTCTTGACCAATTCCTTGCGCATCTCAATTCAATCCATGAAAATATTCAGTTCACAATGGAATTGGAGGAGGACGGTTGCCTGCCGTTTCTTGATGTGCTTGTTATTAAACGTGCTGATGGTTCGCTGGGACACACTGTGTATCGGAAGCCTACCCATACCGACTTATATTTAAATGCTAACAGCTGTCATCATCCGGCACAACGAAACTCTGTATTAACTACCTTGGTACATAGAGCACAAAGGATTTGTGACAAACATAGCCTGGCTGGTGAATTGGACTATCTCCGGAAAACGTTTTTAAATAATCGTTATAATCAGGGACAGATTACTCGTGCGTTTAAACAAAAGGAAAATCGACGGAGAGATCAGAGTGATACCAAGGGCCTTGCGTTTCTGCCGTTTGTGGGTGCCCTAAGTTTCAAAATAGGTAGACTGCTATCACAACACGGAGTCAAGACAATTTATAGACCACCCACTAAAATTAGTAACTTGGTCGGCAGCGTTAAAGATGACCTAGGTTTACGAACACCTGGTGTATATTATATACCATGTGAATGTGGCCGCGGCTACATTGGACAGACGCAGCGATGCATTGTGCAGCGATGTGTAGAGCACGCCAGAAATGTTCGACTTGGGCAAGAAGAAAAATCTGCGGTGGCCGAACATAGTGTGCAAGAAGGTCACACTTTTGAATTTGAAAAAACAACCATTTTAGCCCGGGTCAAAGATTTTTGGGCCAGCGTTATTACAGAGGCTGTAGAAATAAGATTAACTGATTTATTAGTGAACAGGGACACTGGTTATCAACTCAGTGCGGCCTGGAACCCGGCGATTAAAATGCTGAAACAGTTTCGCGCCGGTAACGAACAGAAGAGCGGATGACGTAATCGCGTTGTGTTGGTTTTTGTTTTCCACCGTCTCCGTAGCAGCGGCTGAATAAACAAACAGTTATACACTGACATTTGGTTGAGAATGGAGGCAGAGATGGACGCCTTCGAAACGTCCCGCAAATATGATATATTAACACGGCTGGAAGCCCGAGAAAAATATATTAATCAATGGTCTATCCTATACATTTTTGTGGCAGGAAAGAGAAGTATAAGGAGACACAAATTTTTGGTCGAAATATGAAAACGTCCTGCATTGACCAACTTTAATCATCAATCATCATACCTCCCACATCCCCACAGCTACCGGCATTCGGCCAACGTTGTGCACGGTAGGAAACTCCATGCTACTTGCTCACACAAACACCAGTGATCTGTGCTATGTATTGGTGGCTGAAAAGAGAAATATAGGGAAAAACACGTCCATTTATATACATATATAAGATTTAATATCTACCATCTATCTAGTTTGGTTGGTAAACATGGGATGAAGATAAATGCAAAAGAAGAGTCAGCTTATTAATGACACAAATAAACAATTAAAGGTTGATTATGATTATAAAGTGGGGAAGAATTGCTTGTTGAAGACTTGAAATGTACACACTTTGACAATAAATTTGGCCGCCGCTGAAAACTTCTATCACTCTTATTTTGCAAGATATGACATCAATGTCATCCTTAGAAACAGTAACGCAATAATGGCTTGCCAGTATTGCATTACTGTTTCTTGGGATGACATTGATGTCATCCATTCCATTCTATTTTGCAAAATAAGAGTGATAGTGGATAAGTGGAAAGCAGAAGGTGGCGACCTCTAAATTTGCCTAGGGACCGCTCCCATTAGAACCACTGATATAGAACCACGTACTGTTTGCATTAAAGAATTTGTTTTATCAGCCTTTTCTCCAGGAATATTTATAACAGATTTTTGTTCTTGTGGAAAGCCACTTTAACCAATGCAGATCTGAATTTTATTCCTCGCCTACAGTGAATATCCTCCTTCACTAGAGAACCAAGAAATTCACCTGCTCCACTATTATCTATATGGAGATGGATATTTTACCTTCCGTATTTAATACCATGCACTTTATATTCTGAATGTTAATTTTCTTTTTGTATTCTTCACAAGTATTACTATATATGTATCTCATCGTCATTACTAATAAAAGGCTAAGCTTGGTCACAAAGTCATCGTGTAGCCGAGTCCGTAACGCTATAGTAAGGCGCCCGCCCTTCGATACCGGACTAATTGCGACCAGAGATGTTACTGCATAATTGAGATTATGAGCGCTATTTAACAGTTATGTTTAGTAAAGCATGCGCGGAGAAAAGAATTGTCGGAAGATTGTAAAAAGTATGTAATGCGTTCAAATTAACATATTAATTATTATTTGTTTTCATTTATTTATGTTCATTCACTATAGATGTATTCATTGAATTCTTTTCCCATAGATATATAAGAATAAACGAGCAGCAATGTTAGCGGAAGTTTTGATTAGTCTGAAATTTAGCCTGGGTCAGAATTAGAACTAGTAATATAGTCAATACAGCAGAGGGCATATGTAATCTAGGATTCTTAAAAATATAATATAAGCTGATTCTATGAGTGCCATTTTTCTGAAAGTATTACTTCGTAGGAAAGAATGTAGTTCCATACTGAGAGCAATTTATATTGTCTAGACTACGATTAAAACTAATATTACGCGGCTTAACGCAAATTTTTAAGATTTATTTTGCTTTGCTTTTAATGAAGCAAAATTGATGAGCTCATTACTTCAGCCGCATGTAAGTAGTTCTAACTGTGTCAGCAGTTCAAACTTTGCAATATGGATCTGAATCACGAAAAAAAAAAAGGTAAGAACCCTTGAAGAACCCTAGTTAATATCGCGACGCGTGATGTCACAAAGATCGGAATGTATTAATGCGTGTGTCAATGAAAGTTTTGTTTTTCTAGCGATGATATTAGCGGAGTTTGTCGCTAGGTTGTAATAAAACCTGGACCAAGATGACAAATGAAACTTTTTGATACACAGGGAAGGCACGAGGAAATGAGAGTTATTCTATTTTCTAAAAACTAAAGATGAGATCTAAAACTTTAGCTACAGCATAAGGCGCGAGGAACTGGATTGAGCGTTATTTTATAACAATTGTATCTAGGTAAGCAACTGGGAAGAAATAACAGAACATTTTTGATGGGCTTTTAGGCTATTGTCTCAATTAGTAATACGGATAGTACAACTAATGCACAGAATCACAATGCGTGAAGCAGGTACGTTCAAGCAATTACTTTCTCCTCATGGTCACGTGACTACATGTTGCGAGTATTGCTATTAGTGTTGCTACAGGATTTGTTCCGAAGTGGTTAGTAGAAGGTGCGTTCCATCTGCTTTAATGTGTATACGCATACGAAAGGAAACAGACATCACATTATTATCATAACATCTAAATGTCACCAAGTAACACGATACTTGCCTTTCAAAATCCTGATTAGTAACTATGATGACCTCTCACTTACTATTATCTGGCTGGCGTAAAAGAATAATAATGCAATAAAGTGCTCTTGTCATTAGATGCTTTCAGTAGCCTGTTCAGTTATTAACGAAGTCTTTCTAAAAAGTCGAAATGTTTGAATAGCAGAAACCTATTAACAAAATAAATAGTTCCAAGTAATCTCGCAGCAAACATTTTTCACAAAGTTTCCTTTTTTATCACAACCATCACATGTGAAACAAAAGTAATTTCTCGAAACCACTCGGAATTATCGCGAGGTAAAACTTTCTCAAATTCCTGAACTTCTCTAAAGTATTGTTTTATCCGTAACCACTTTTCTTTTCGTTTCCAGTACTGGGCGATGTTCATCGTCCTACTCGTGATTATAGAAACAGTTTCTCTTTGAAGATGCAATTAGAAGTTTAATTACTTCACGAGTAAGACAAATAAAAATAACAATTACTCAAACAGTAATAACCGCTCTGCGTAATATACGGCACCCCTGAACCTGACTAAACTCTAATAAATTACACTGACCGACGATAAGACAAAACATCGTCGATCGAAAGGAACCAAACCTCGATTCTCAATAATAATATCGACGCCCTATACCAAACAAAACGATAAAATCACCAATGATAAAAAAATTTAACCTGGGTATCGACTCCTCAGCTGCAAAATGATATCTTTGATTGTTTTTCTCGCAACTTACAGGCTACATTAGGTGTAAGTGTTTTTTCTATTTTATTGGTTTTATGGTCGATGTTGGGGACAAATTTTTAGTTCCTAGGTGATAGCGTTTTACAGATAACAGGAATTCTCTGAAACGGACAAATCTGAAGTCAATTCATATCTAACATTCCTGCGAAAAAAAATTAAACAAATACTATCCTTAATGAGCAATAATGTGCGGTAATTCGATGCTATTTACGTTGAAATATAATTTTAGAAAGTTTCAAATACTATGTTCCTGAAGATGTGGGGGATTAAATACTGCAATACATTTTGTTTACGACGGATGAACAGTCAACGTAGCCAGAAAAATAAACCTTTGTATAAAGAATTATAAAAAATGGAGACCACCGTTTCTCAGCCTGAGGTTCGAGGACTACAGGTGGTCTGGGAAGATGGGGCAGGTGTTCCGAAGGAAGAATATTAGAAATTAATTCTAACTGATTTAAATCTATATGTATGTTTGTTCTTCATACAAATCCACAGTTTTCATCCGATCTCGATGAAACTCTGCACACTTATCCTTTGAAACAAGGAGAAAAATACTGACTACATTTGGTTGAAAAATTATCTTTATAAATAATACATGTTGTCTCATAATTTCCAAGTACTACTGAATGGCGATAGACAGACGCGTTGGATATGGACGTCTGTATACTGATTTTCTGTCTATCGGTCAGACAGCTCAGTGGTTAGAGCGCTTGCTTACAAATGTTTGGGTCGTGGTCTCCGGTTCAAATTTCCGTGGAGGCTAAGATTTTAAAAAATTGTTTTTGATCGTAAGAGTCACGCCTGGGCCGTAGGTTATTCGGATTGAGTGTTTAAACTATAGATATGACAAACTTAGGGGTGCAATGCGAGGCAAATCGTAGGTAGTCTTGCAATGCTGTAGGTATACACTTTTTTACGTTATAATGATTCCTCAGGGGTTGTTCGCAGTCAGTGTGTGTGTGTGTGAACCGCAGTAATAATACTATAAATGCGGAAGTAAGTCTCTGTCTTTTTGTCACGTTTTGACGACCAAATGGCTATAACGATGTTGATGGAATTTGACAAGAAAATATGAAGCTCACTGGAAATTTTCTCCGGTATGTTTAATAGTTGTAGTCACGAAATTTTGAGACCTTATCGAATGGTGACAGAAATATGTTGAGAACTGATTATCTTCAAGAGACTGGTTTCACGGCAGAATGTTATAGTGATAGCTTTCCTGTCACATTATACCCACTCGGTGTTGTTTGGGATCAATTCTTCGTTACCAACAACTTTCTATATTCAATTCTGGCAAAGAAATTATTAATCCACGCGTACGAAGTTGCGGGTATCTGCTAGTATATCATAAAAGTAAGCTATTGAAGACTACTCATATGGATTGGATACCGTACTATTACTACATAAGGCTATGAGTGAGTGTAAGCTACACATAAAACTTTCCAAAAGCCATGAATATTACAACTACCAGCAAATACATGGTATTTCCAGCACAATAGGATATGTCTGCATTTTTACTGTAACAGTTTGTTCGACAAATACTGTTCCAGTAAGAGACCTCCATTCGTACCGATAACAACTGGTCGGGCTGCTAGTTATATTTTCATTTTGCTGCCATCAGTCTCTAAACCAAGCCTATGCCAGATTGTACAAACTTTTAAATAGAAAATCATCATTAAAAACAGAATGCTGCCTATTAATTTACAAAATGATATTACGACCGCTCATAACATACGCATGTCCAATATGGGGATGTGCTAGTCGTAGCAAGTTACAAATAGTGCAAATATTCCAAAATAAAGTTCTTCGATTAGCCGTGAACGCACCATGGTACGTACGCAACAGTCAGCTACACCGAGAATTAAATATTTCTTACATTAATGAATTCATACGGCAACAAACTAAAAATTTTATAAATCGAATGAATTCAGTAGCTGGTGCGCGGTTTTATGAGCTAGGAAAAAGAACGCGTCAAACTAGACTAAAAATTCGCCTTCCTCAAGACTCTGAAGAAGAAATGAACTAGTAAAGCACATGTTGTGAAACAAGATTATCCTCAGCGCTGAAAACTAAAAAAACTATATGTATTCCATGAACAAAAGTGTAGTTATCTTAAATCAATTTCATTACAACTGTTTTTACTTCTATTTTCACACTGATAACTGTTCTACACACACGCACTCACACACACACTCACACACACACACACACACACACACACACACACACACACACATATATATATATATATATATATATATATATATATATATATATATATTTAATACTAGTAACTGTTCTTATTACTATTTTAATACTGTTGACACTGTTTTCACTATTCTTGCAAAACATTTACTGTATCACTGTTATGTAGTTACTGGGGGCCCTAGTGGGCTGACCTCAAACATGACAATAAGAATGCTATGATTTGTAAAAAACTTTATCCTGTGAAGCTAAATTTGTTGATCGGTTAATAAACATATAACAAAAAAGTCTCTCGTCTGGTTTGATTCATTTCTTGCGCTGACCTTGTCATCTCCATATACCCCTTACGACTTACATTTTCAACTGCCGCTTCATATATTCTTATCTTTGTCTAATTATACAGTTCTTTCTTTCGACTATGCTCACTAATAAATTAACCGATCTCGCATGTCTCGAAATGTTATCCATCATCTCATCTCTTCTTCCTGTAAGATTCTTCCACAAGCTTCTTTTCTCACACATCATTTCTAAAAATAACTCGTTCATTTGGTACCTTATCTGTACATTTAATTTTCAGCAAACTTCTACAGCACCACTTTTCAGATGCTTCAATTTTCCTTTTTTTCTTGTATTCCTTATGTCCACTCTTCGCTACCGTAAAGTGCTGTGTTCCACACATAGAGTTTTAAAAAGTTTTTTCTGAGTCTTATACCAATATTTAATACTAAATGATTAGTCATTTTCATGAAAGTTTTTTTTTTTTCGCTAGTGTTCTTCTGGTTTTAACATCATTCCTGCTTCGGCCATCAGTGTTGTAATTTTACTTCATAAGTAGTAGAATTCACTTACTTCTCCGATAGCATCAGATGCTATTTTTTATATTTAATCCACCATTACTGCTGTCGTTTCTGCTACATTTTATCACTTTTGTCTTGCTTTGGTTTATATTTAGTCCAAATTCTTCCGTCAGTATTTTATTCGTGCTGTCAGTAACTTCTTAATATTCTCAGCCTGTTCTGCTAACAGGACAATTTCATCAGCAAATCGTAGCATACTTACAGGTAAAAAATTGGACCCATATATATTAATGGTCCGTAGAATTATTTTTACTGTTTTCTAGTCCTTCGGTTGAAGAACATTGAGAAACTCTGCTTTAGACGAATGAAATTGGTCTCGTTCGCCCTGAGGTAGGTATAAATGTTATAATTTAAATGACCACTTCTGTTACAGCAGCATTAACAAATTCACAGTACGGCAGAGGATTATCGCTTACTTAACCAAACTACAAAGCGCGTTTAATACCAAAACCAGCGACTCGAGCTGCATTAAATTCAGTTTGCCACGGAAGCCGAGCCCGTTGGGTGACCTGTGTAAGCCCCGTTTCAAATCTGTTGTGTTCGGGAGCTGGCGCTGGGTCCCCGAAGCCTTGTGATTCCCTGCAGACCTGCGTGAACCAATCAGAAGGCAACTCCACCACGCCTGTGGGGAATTCCCAACAAGCAACCGCATCTGCCTCTTCCCGATATGCAGGCTTGCAGGAGGAGGGAAATTCTTCCAGAAATTTGGCAGTATTGGTCTTGGAGTGAGTTGGTGTATTGATGCGCAGTCTACATATGGGGGACTCTATTAGTTACGTGGCACAAAACTTGGGGGAGGGGGGAGAATGATCGGCAAAATCTCACCAAATCTTCTTTAAGTGGAGCTTTTTATTTTTTTAAATAAATAAACACAAAATTGGCTGTAACTGGGGACTCCCGCTCCTGTCTTAGCCTCCTTAACCTAACCCGGTAGTTCTACCAGGTACAAGGGACCTACAGTTTAACATGGAATCCGAACGACGGAAGCGTTCTCGTGTACTTTACAAGCTATGCCAGAGGTGAAGGACGGGTTAATGGTCAGTCAAAATCTCCGTCGAGACAATGATTCGAACCGGGGACATTTGTTCACCAGTGAGACACCACAACCACTGATCCAAGAGACTGCTACAGATATACTGTTAACATTACCATGTCGGTAACGTGAACACATAATATTTTACCCATTAAAAAATCGCCAAATGCACTTAAAGACGTTTTCACTTCATAAACTAAAACTCTAACTTAGTTCACAAACCTACGGTTCGTCGAATCTTCCCGAAGGAGATGTATCAAGCTATCGTGTCAGAGGCTAGAAAGCTAATTCCTTTCTTCAGGGGCCTGCAGTTTAAAGTGGAATCAGAACGTCCCGGAGTAGTTCTTATAATCAAATACAACTCCTAAAAATTCATACTAACCGCGCGATTTGAACCCATGTTCGGAAAAGAGAACTTTCGTATGTAAGCTACCAAACCGCCTTGCTTTGCAGTAAATGTGTGCTAACTACTACCAAAATCGGATAAAAACTGTGGCTTTGTATGAACAACGATGACAGAAATTAAGGTAAGGGGGGAAAGGTGGAGAGGATTTAGGTTTCTGTAAATAATACGTAAACATTTCTCTATTTTATTTAAAGTATACATATGCAAAGTTCCGTCAAAATCGGATAAAAACTGTGTGTTTGTTTTTAATACTTTGCGAAAAGGGTCCAACGCGGATGTCATACGCGCAACAGGTGGGATCTTGGTGACGTCACGAAATCCAAAATAAAATAGCTTCAAATAGTTCAAAATTTTCATGCTGACAAGTTTTTTTTCTTTTTTTTCTTTTTAAAGCGTTGTAGCACTTTCTGCGCTTTCTTTTTATAATCAATGAATATGCAATTTATACAACCGACTCGTTATTTGTTGCTAAGAAGTTCCTCTCAGCAATGAAGACTAGATTGAAAAGAAATCGAAACATCAACACGGCGGAACAAATAGCAGGTAGCGTGTGGAAGGATCATCATACCGACGCTGGACGGAAGGTTATGACGGGAAGGCTTCATATTTTTTATGCCCTTCAATAATTTTTTTCCCCCAATTTCAGTTTATGGATTTGACTGACACGTTCAGATGGCTGAATATCTCGAAGCATTTGATAACCCATTCTCTCAGTGACTATTCTATCAGCCTTTAAAATATTACCATCTGTGCCTGAACCTATCAAAGGAATATTTGATGTGTAGATAAAAGCAGAAGATCGGTCCTGTTTTTCAGTTTTCTTAGATCTTCTACTTCCTTTCCGAATTTATATTGTATGTCATAACCGATTGTGAGTGAGAGGAGAGCTAGAGAAAGAAGGTGGAACAAGATAACGGATAACGTTTAAGGAAACGGTAAATACTTGGACCTAAAGAGGAGGGCAGAGGACAGGAGGGTATGGAGAGTAGTGTAACAGCCGTAAAACCCAAGAATTATGTACAGCATGCTGGGAGTTGATTAATTATGGTTCTGTACAATTTTGTGTAATTAATTGTGAATTTGTGTAACTATGTAAATGATATTTAATATGTTCAAGGACAGTATTATGTACGAAACATTGATTAAAAGTTTGTGATTGTAAGTGTTGATGTGAGCCACGATGTTTGGGGCACAATTATCTACTCGTTGGACTGGATTATATTGATAATTTTGCTTGTAAGTATAATTAATTTTCGTTTCTGCGTGTTTCATGATGTTTGTGAATGATTTTGAATAAACTCGGATTGTTGTAATGTGATTTTAATTGTTAAAATATTGTTAGAACTCGAGAAACATCTGTCGGAATCTTTAAATAATTCTGGATGTTCGTAAACTGTCTATTAAAGTGCCCAGGGATGGCGAGCAGAGTTGAATTGTCAGTCAGTAGTTCTCTAAAGTGTGTGAGTTTAATCGCTGGAACATTTGTTTATGCTTGTATTTAATA
>JARYHS010008075.1:168235308-168326172 GCA_031002005.1 Vandiemenella viatica
GAAGAGAGCCGGTGAAAAATAAACAGTGTACCGTGAATCAAGTGATCAAGTTTATCGCTAAACCAGGCGGATAGATAAAGAGAAGCTCTGGCGAAGGCCCCAGGTTGTTGCCGAACCGTAGGCAATAACAGCAGAAAATAAATAAATAAACGGAGCGCAAACCCGTAAAAGACAAGTAAGTGCATTTTTTTCTGGTGGGGTAGGACATTCTCCACCAGCTGGTACTAATCTTTTTAAATTTGGATTAACTGCTTACTTATAATGTCTTCTTCACGTTGTACACTCTCCTTTTCCGGAAAAGTCGCCATGAATTAAATTAAAAATGCCGAAATATGACATTGCAGTGCAGTTATTAGTTGCTGCCGGCGCTACGAAATCAATGATAATCTCTTGAAAGGTTGGTTTAATTTTTAGTTGTAATATTTTCTTGCCGTTTTAGCTTCACTCCGTTGCAAAACGTCGCATTAAATTAACATATACAAAATTTTTATCCAAAATGCTGTACAATAAGGCTCGCCATCTTAGAATCGATATAAACAGTCAAAGTTAATCGATTGCTTCGGTTGTAAATAAATGCGCAGTTTGTCTCTGGTTTGCCACATGGACTGCCGTAGAACGAATTTCCCGTAAACGTTTTACTCTTGGTCCAGGCCGAATTTAAACCTAACCACGATCACTATGACAAAACGAACCTATTTAGGTGATATGATCCCTGTATTGATAATTTTTGTGTCATTTTTTGCAGTGCTGCCAACATTTCGCGGTTGCGGAGCGTCCCATATTTCGGCATTTTTAATTTAATTCCTGGTGACTTTTCGAAAAAGGAGAGTGTACAACGTGAAGAGGACATTATAAGGAAGCAGTTAATCCAAATTTCAAAAGGTCAGTACCAGTATTTCGCTGGTGGAAAATATGCTACCCAACCCATTTTTTCAATCTCCTGTCCTTACAAATTTTTTTCGTCGACTGCACTCACTAAATCACGGACCAGAGACAGCCGACGTTTCGCTGTTCGTCATGAACAGAATAGCGACCCTCGTTCAACTCATCTCCTGACCATTCCATCACTCATGGCACTTTCACCATACACTTCAAGAATCTTGCGATGATTTTCAGCCGGTTTGACGTTTCTCGGATTCAAGAAACGGATAACAGACCGTATTTCACTGTCTGTGAGGCCTGTCTATTATCTTGAACATGTCAATCGCTCACTACGAACCACACATAAGGAATACGTGTACAAGTTACCTAGCAACTGGATGCGCATGCGTTCAACGAGAATCGTAGCATTGCAACGGCAACAATCGATAGCGAAACTTACTTTAAATCGCGACTTGTATTATTTTATGAATTGATTTTGCCCATACTATAAGAATGAAACAGAACTGAAAGCTTTTTTTTTTATTATTATATATAAAAAACAAACCACAGCAATTCCTGTTTTTGGTAACTTGGTAACGTCTCTAACGCCATTTTGAAGACGTTTCAGGTACCAGTAAGCCGACAAATGTTACGTTTTCTTTGGTTACGGCATGGAACTCATATATCTTCAAAAGAATAATTTTTGTACACTAGCTGACTCGTGCGAATATTATCTTGGTCAGTCACTGAATGGTAATATCATAATGTGGAGATAAGTAAATGCAAGTATTTATTAATGAAAGGTATTTTATTTGAAGAGTAGTAATAAATATCACTTTTTCTGTTAAAAGTTGTTATTATTAAATACTACTTGTTTAATTGTAAAACATTTACAAAGTAGATATTCAAAAAATTTTGGCCTTTTTTCAGTCTTCTTTACTTCACTTTCGAAACAATAATAGCAGTTACAATGCGATATGTGTTGACTTTATGACCTTATTTGTCTTTAACACAAAAATAAATATTAATGAATCTCGTATAAACTCGTGAAAAAGCAACATACGGGTGCACATACGAAAAAAAATACAATTCTGCCTTTTGAAGCGTTTGACCTTTATGAATGACCACCGCGAAGGTTACTTTTATTGTTTTCTTATGATTTAGAAAGGCACGGTTGTATCAAAAGGTGTGAAGTTAATGCGAGGTATGAGCATAGTTTCACCGGAGTGAATGAATTTAGCACTGGTGATGTGCTCCTCTAAGTGAATTACCATAAATCTTGCACACTTGATTAATACCTGATTAGCTTTAAGATTTGTATTTAACATAATAATAGAATTTTTCTTTAAAAGCAATTTTTGAGGTGGTAAACCAGACGATCTCGGAAATAGCTCTAGCGATTTGGATGAAATTACATTTGTAGATAACGCTTTTCTTTTCATGTTTGTAACAAGATTTTATAATAAGAGAGCAATTCTTGTATTTGGTATCTCGGTAACGGCTCTAACCTCATCCCGTAGGAGGTTCAGGTAGCAGTAAGCCCACTGATGTTAGTTAAACTTCTCTTTGGATAGAGCAAGGAACTGTGCACCTCAAAGGCCCTTCAAGAAAAACGTTTTATTCTACTGAAAATCTTGCATATTGAACTGAAATCAAAGGTGCCGAGTGAAGACCGGGCACCCAGGTACTGGTTTGAATATGATCTTAGTAGGGCCAGTGATTTTTCAGTGATGATGCGATTTACTCATGCACAATGTATTTTATGTATAAAGATAAAATAGTGAATCTAAATATGAAAAAAAATGTATTAAATTATATTTCCCTAGATATTTCTCTGGAATATTGGGGAACAGTGCCGTTCCCGAATATTGATTTTCGGGACAAAACATCTAATTGAAACTTAAAATCTTCTAACTGAAGTAGAACCGTGACCAGTTTTGTTTCAGGGTAAGGAGAGATGTAAGAATATCGTGGCTGTTTGGTGGCAGTCCTTGGAGGGTGATCCTTGAACCAGTGGTCGGCGTCGTTGGAGCGGCAGGGAGTTCCTGTATTTGCAGTTCCAGTGGCGGGCTTTTTAATAAAGGGCGCACGTACGGTCAGCCGAACCGCGGCCGAGCGAACAGCGACGGAAGAAGGGGAAAGAAACAGAGCGAGAGAGAAAGAGAGAGCGCAGCTTGCGACCGTTGTGTCTGCTCGCAGCGAAAGTTCAAAGGTGAAATCACAGATGACTCGGCTCATTCCTGTCATCAGTAATCCTAGAGGCTCGCATTTATCTATCCTACCATCAACAATTGGAAACGTTCATACATTATGTCTGCCAAGACTAGCTTTATCTATATATTAATACGCTAAGCGAAAATTTATGTTACATTTTTAACAATATTGCGCGCACGGAGAAGTATGAGATTTGGCATAGTTAAAGATTATATGAAGATGAAGTGAAGGAAGCTAAAATCTTTATATAATATGCGTTACAAATACATTAAATTAAGTAAAATAAAACGCTCGCTCGCCTACGTAGTTCGCTCAGATGGCTGGTAGATGGCGCAGCTAGCGGCCTTACTTTGCCTTCTTTGGTGAAACAAACCAGTCAAAATTAATCTCTGAACTTATATAGAAGCAAGAAGCAACATTTCGAGGGCTAGTTTGTATAACTGTTTACAAACTTAGGTTATACTACATGCTAAGGTCATAGTATATGCAATTGGTAGAATTTAGTCAACATATTCAGCTTAAAGAAATGTTTTCATAATTCAATCAAATTATTCATTTAACTACGTTTTCACTGAACAAAATATTGATCTTTAATTTATAAAACATAATATAGCATTAAAACGACTCATCCATTTAAACGAATCATGAAAGTCGTTGGTGGAACAAAGTACTTTATTTCATTTTATTAAAAATGTCTTTCGTTAAACACCTACTGCAAGAGGAGAATAAGTAGAAAGTTTTTGAAAAATGATATTTATTTAAAGTGTTTGGATCCTGGTAGTTCTGTTACCATGTCTAAATGTAACACAATTATTAATTATTGCTATTAAATATCAATTATTAACTATTGGTGTTTACTAACTATGAAGTTTATGCCTAAGTATAGGTTTAGTATACTGTGATGCCACTAACACTCAGTTTCCACTAACTTCTATCCTTGTGACTGTTTTCGTCGGAGAGAGATACCAAATGACTGATTGTATATATGTGTTATTATTTTACGAATGTCTGGTGTTTTCACGCGTGGAAATGTGTAAGTGTAAGTGTGTTAAAGGTATGACAATCCCTGCCAAAGAATTTATGTGCTGCTTGGGTGAGCCATCCCGATTACAATAGGTTTAATTGCAAATTTAAAGTAACAGGGACTGCATCACTTTCAGACCCTTCACGAAACTGGTACTAACCTGTAGAAATTTACATTAGTCGCTTTTTCAATATGTCCTCTTCACGTTTTGCGCTCTTGATTTGCGGAAAAGTTGCTAGAAATATAATTAAAAATGCCGAAATATGAAAGGCTGCGCAAATGCGAAATGCCATCAGCACTGCAAGAATAACATGAAAATTATCGGTACAGGGATCATTTCAAACTAAACAGTTTCGTTTTGTCATAGAAATCGTGGTCAGGTTGAAATACGGCCTAGACCAAGAGAAAAAAATTTACGAAATTTTCGCTATGCGGCATCGTCACGGAAACGGCGTATTTTTTTACAATGGAAGCAATCGATTATCTCTGGTTGCTATGTAAGATGGCGGGCATCACCGTATTACAACTCGTATGTTGTCTATTTGTCAATTTTGTGCTACTTTTTTTTACAACGGAGAAGAGCTGAAAAGACAAGAAAACATTACAACAAAGGATTAAAACAACATTTTAATAAATTTGTTGATATTAAAAACAGCAACTAGTCATAGTTTGTTGTTATTATATTTATTAACCATTACCGGTTTCGAACAAATTCTTCATCATCAAATGGTTTGCATTAATATTCATAATGTATTCAAATATCATCATCATCCTCAACAGTTTCCAGCCTCTGGCCGGGTCTGCTTTATGCACAAGCCTCTCCATTTGCTTCTTTCTTCCCACCACCTCTCTGTCACAACTTTGTTCCAGTCCTCTCCTCTCTTCCGTACACACTCCTCCACTCCTTTCAGCCATCAATCTCTTGGTGTTCCTCTGGGTCGTTTACCATGCATCTTAATTTCATGGATTTTTCTTGGGTTTCTCTATTCAGCTGCAAATTTCTAGCGTGCTCATAAGATCTTTCCAGACTCTTATAATAGTGAAATATTTATGTTTGTTCCTTTCGCCATCAAAAAGAATTCAGTTTCAAACATTCAACTAATTAACGACGCATGCTTGCAGTTTGCAGCTGCATATTTGAATACATTATAAATATAAATGCAAACCATCTGCTGATGAACAATTTGTTCGAAACCGGTAATGGTTAATAAATATAATAACAGCAAACTGTGACTGGTTGCTGTTTTTAATATCAACAAATTTGATATCACAGTTGCTGCTTTCCACTAATCCATCATGGATAAAATATTAATAACATTTTAAGAGACTGGGTCACTGACTTTTCATGTTATATTTCGGTATTTTTAATTAAGTTCCTGGTAACTTTTCCGAAATGCGAGAGGGCAAAACGTGAAGAGAACATGTCGACGAAACGATCAGGTTAGTGCCAGTTTCGCGATGGTTCCGAAAGTGGTACAGTCCCCAAAGTAACTTCCAAACTAAACATAAAAACAAAATAAAATTTCACATGTTAGTTAAGCTTGCCGAGGTAAAAAAGAAATTTGTGCCATATAACAAAGAAATTAACGTGCAAAGATGCGCCTAATCGTTTCAGTTTCCTAATCACTAAATGCAAGGAAATCACCAATATTGGACTTTCTAAATGATCTGGAGGTGAACCCATATGTGTATACTGTCGGAGAACAGATTGAATAGTGTGTCGGGTTGATTGATCACAGTTCTTTCCGACTCACAAATTAGTCCCCTATATCATTAGTTTCGACCACCTAATGTAGGGACGATCAGACTTCGTTAATTAAATTAATCTCGGCCGCCACCATTAGCTGGCTAGGGTACAAATCAATACCTATATAATGAAAAGTTTCTTCAAATAACTCCACTAGTATGCAGAACACAAACCAAAGATTTATTCACAGTTTTGTACTGCACAAATGTACCCGGCCACCAATGGAAAAAAATAATTAAAGCACATACGAGTAAAATTACTGGTAGTGACCATATAATCCGAAGATGCAGGTTCTTCAGAGTGTAAAAACAACTCTTTCAATCACTTTCACAAAAACCAGAGGAACGATACACACGACGTTCTCTGCACGACTCCACACTCTCTCTGACCTACTCATCAACTGTCAGTCTCGCAAGTCACCGATACTCATAGCATTCGTTACTTGGCATAGAATATAATAATTAAAATAAGTTAATTACTGAAGGGGGCAAGCCTACTGTAATGTGAAAATACCAAATTAACTGTTTCTCGTATCACCGGAAATGTAGTGAAATTACGACGGGGAGCAGTAGTCGATAAAATAATTGAACTTCATTAACTTCGAAAGTTAGAAGAGGAAGGAAGTAAAATTTAACACATTAGTTAAATTGAGTAACCTCCTTCTATAATGTAAATATGAGGCATGTAAATCTATATGTGTACAAAATTTAAGCTTTCTACGTGTACGGGAAATATATTTAAGTTTTGACGGTCAGCAGTCAGTAAATAGGCGATAAAATCGGCGAAATTTGCACAGCAATGAAACAAAATTTAGTTTGTTGGCAAATATTGCTGATATCTATGCATAATAGAAATTTGAGGCAAGTAATGTAGCTAAGACCGAAGAAATTGGGGTAAAAAATAGGCCCGAATCGCTTCGAGAAAAGATTTGGCGGGTGCACCAACCAATTAGTGCAGATTAATTAGCTGCCGATAACCAACAGACAACCACCGACGAAATCGAAGGAAACAGCTTTTGGATGATTGCGGCCTGTTGTCATCTCTCAGAAAAAGCCAGCTGCAAGCTTATTTAGTTAATCTCAAGATAGTTAAAAATGGTACTTCTGGGCCTGGCGGAATAAATTTGGAATTTATTAAATATAGTGGTGACAACGTTGTAAAATTTATAACAAAATTATTCAATAAAATATTACATGGAGACCCAATACCTAAGGAAATGACATTAAGTTATAAATACTACCATATTAAAGAAATTCAAATTATCGTAGGATATGTGTTATGAATTCATTTATGAAAATCTTTTCCAAACTAATAAAAAATGTTTTAGATTTAAATTAAAATTTGAAGTCAATCTACATGTTAATTATTAAGATGCTCGGTCATTTTCTGATCCTTTCGCTATATTCCTTGTCAATAGGTGGTGTTGTTATGTATAGCATACTGAAAAAGAAGGATATTTATTTCGTTTAAATCTAGATGGTAATTATGAAGAGGATTGTGTAATGGAACGAGGTGGAGACAAAATATGTGTAGGGTAGTGGTTCTCAATTAGTATCTCTCAAGTAACGCTTCAAGACAGAGCTCTACCTCGCTAAAAAGATAAACAAAAAATGAATCCAGTTTTTCGAGATTTATTAACTTTTAATCAAACTACAAAAGTGACAAAAAATTTTAAAAAAATGTCCAAAAGTGTTATTACAACAATTCCAATAACAATAAAAATCACAAATGTTTATTTAAGTTTAAAGGGACAAATGTCCACGTTTATCTTAGCTCAAATCAGGGATTTTTTTAAATTTATTTTTTGCTGTGTACTGAACTTCAACCTTAAATTAGCTTCTAGTCGGTGGCGGCGTTTAATTTTTATGTTTGTCATGGCCGAAAATCCGCTCTCACAATGGTACGTCGCGCAAAATGGTAAAAAAAATTATTTCTATTTGCTAACCTATTTCAGATTAAACCAGACATTCACCGCTCTGCAAAAACGACTCTGGAATCTGCTGCTGTACGAAATGTTTATTAGTTCCTCTTGCAGATGGGTAAATGTTTGGTGGAATGGTTTGCGAAAGGGTTGTTTATCCAGTTCCACTGCAACGATACTTACGGAAAATAACTGCGTAACTCTGACGACAAATTTTTCAAATGGCTTTTAATGTCTGATTTTATCTATACTATTATAAATCTGTAAGCAAGCTGCGTTTGTAGTGAGGCTTGATCTCTAATAACGCAAAAACTACCGCATCAATTTGCATGGTGTTTCCAAATTTTTAAAGCTAATGTTGCTGATCAACATCTGCAGAAGTAGCTAACGACTAATATGTACCATGGGAAGAAGCAAGTCAGTAAAAAACTTCAGAAATGTGAAACTGTAGACCACAGATAATTATACACATTCAGACGGACACTCCTTTCATAAAGAGACCTGACAAAATTTAGGATTTCCTTTTTTTTTACTTCTGCGATTCATTTTTCTAGACCGCAGTACTTCAAAATAAAAAGAATACGTGAATCATGTATAATCAGCATTTACTTGAATCGTAACAGGTCTGTTGAATTACGAAAAAGTTATATTACTAATTTTTGAAGACATGTATTGTCTCTGGTAGACTGTTATACAGTTTGTCTCTGGAACAAAATGCTACGTGAATGCTGTACAATACAGCCACAATAAGCCAATACTTAATACGAAATTCAGTTTTTTTCTCGAAGAGCGATGTCTGAAAAACAGCTATTATAAATATCAGCAAGTAATAAAACATACTTCTTTCATAATGACTTGTGCGGAATTGCACATATTTGGAAGTACTTTATTCGATTAATATGTCTCGTGGCTATATTCAGGTACATGCGACTCAAATAATTACATAGAAAATACGGATATATTGAAAGAAACTCAAATAAAAAAAATTTCATATCCTAATGCTACACCGCGTAAATTATAAAGCTAAAAGCATCGTCCCTTTGGCCTATAACAAAGCATATCAGCTGTCATCACTGTCCAGGTTGCATTTCAATCGATTTACAACTTGCGATAATTTTGCCACTCAGAAATAATTGCTTGAGTTACATGCACATTAGTACATATACTGTACCGTGATCCATTTTGACATTTTTGAATTAATTATATCTGACTGAAATAATGACAATAATGATACGACGATTTGAAACCAAGATTAACTCCAATTCACGTAAATTTTTATTTTAAAGCAGGAATAATTGATCGTGTATCAACATAAAATAAAAACCAATATCCAAACAGCAAAAAATAAATAAATCAGAAAAAATTGAGATGCTATGATTATTGGTAACGAATTTTTATTTCAAATATAACTAGGCATCCTAAAATTCTATTCTACACCGCGTAAATTTTAAAACTAAACCCGTTATGCCTGATGCTAAACAAAACGAGTCAATTGTCATCTGGTCCAGGCTGTTGTTTCGCCAGGTACTTACATGCGACTGAAATAATTACATAGAAAATACGGCTATATTGAAAGAAACTTAAATTAAAAATGTTTCATATCCTAATGCTACACCGCGTAGATTATAAAGCTGCAGGCATCGTCTCTTAGGCCTATAACAAAGCATCATATCAGCTGTCAGGTTGCATTTCAAGCGAGTCACAACTTGCGATAATGTTGCCACTCAGAAATAATTGTTTCAGTTACATGCACGTTACTACATAAACTGTACCATGATCACATCTCGACATTTTTGGATTAATTATATCTGACTGAAATGAAACAATGACAGTAATGATACGACGGTTTGAAATCAAGAGTAGCTCCAATTCACGTAAATTTCTATTTTAAACCAGGAATAATTGATGGTGTATCAACATAAAATAAAACCAATATCCAAACAACAAAAAATAAATAAATCAGAAAAATTGAGATGCTGTGATTATTGGTAACGAATTTTTATATTTCAGCACACTTCCAAGAGGACTAAGTCGTAGATTACTGCTACATTTACATAAATTTATGGCACCGCGGTTATGTTGCAATCCTCGGTATCCACATTTAAAAATAAACTTTTTTTAGTTAAGTATCATGGAAACAATATTTTTCATTATATCCACAGATACATCCTTAACAAAGCTTATACCTAGCTATATAATCCCATGCAAAGTTTACACATAAAATCGCCAAAAAAAATTACACATAATGATGATAATATCAGCTTTCTTAACGTTACAACTGTTATATATCCATTTAAATTTTCGGTACCACGGTTAACGTGGAATCCTCCATATCAGCATTTAAAAATATTATGTTTTAGCTGAGTTAAATATTGCTTTCAGAAATAATATTATTTATTACTACCACAGATATTCTATATTGTAACCAAGTTTATGCTCATCTATATACTCGCAGCCAAAGTTCACGCATAGTGATAATTGCAGCTGTGAAAACGTTTTAATTGTTAGTGCTGTGAGTAGGGTAAGTATAAAAGTTTATGATATGCCCTTGCGAAAGAGATCTAATCTGTCGGGGTCAACTTCTGCAGCTAAAAGATGTCGCCGAAATCGGCTAAATGAGAGTGAAATAGACCGACAACATCGTCTGCAACGTCAAAGAGAACGAGATGAAATAGCTAGAGCTAATGAAAGTAACCTGCACCGAGAAAAGCGATTAACCTATAACCGGGTTCTATACGCTAAATCCATAGCTTCTGAAAGCGCACAGAAGAAAGAATGTGGTTTGAACCGTAAAAGCCTTTCTAAACAATAAATGTTTATACTTCGCACAATAATTACAACAACGAATTACTACTGTTAATTTTTCAGGAACCTTTTCTACTATTGAATCAATTGCATCACGTTAAAATATGAATAAAACAACACTCTGACATCAGTATGAAAACCGAACCTAACGTATTAACCGAAACAAACGAAACTATTCAGAATACATTAACAGTTCATGCCTTTCCACGTTAATGTCTGATAAGAGAATAAAATCGGTAAATAATTTCTACACCTGCCAAGGCACGCGCGCGTGAAGCAGCGGGCAAATGCTAGTATATATATAAAATTAATAATAATAAAATAATAATAGATCCGGAAACTGGCCATATCCACATTTTTTCAATGTCCAGAGATATATATATTTTTTTAAAATAGTTCCTGACTTTGAGGTCCCAAATTAAGCTCATCTAATCTGTTAAAAAATTCTGACAAGCAAACCAACTTTCGCTGCAATAGAGGGTCAGTTAGCATCTGTTTTTACTCATGACGCCAATCCTCGCCCAAGAACAACTTAATTTTAATTCCCAACTAAAAAATTCTGGAAATAACTCTTACTCTGAACAGCCAGCAACTTCAGTATGTAACAACTGGGCCACGTGTTCACTAACTAGCTCATAAATATGCGCACAGACTTTTTGAATGTCTCAAAATACATTTTGGGGATTGTAATATTTGCGTAATTTTTTTCAAGTATCTTGGTGATTACCTTAGCCAAGAGATTACCGCGCGTATCCCTTAATGCAAACTCACGCACCCCTGGGGGTACGCGAACCACTGATTAGGAACCACTGGAATAGAATATTACATCATTACGAAAATCGGTATTTTGAGTGTTATTTAATAACAATTCAATGTAGTTAATTTGCAGCAACCGTTTAGTCTACACATTTGTCGATTTAAAAAAAAAAAAAAAAAAAAAACATATGACTCAGTTGATCGTGAGTTATTATTCCAAATATTGAAATAACAAGCCTTAGACACCAAAACTCTTGGTTTAATGCAACAAACACTAGCGGATACAAAGTCCAAAATAAAATTTTTAGGGGAAATATCAGAACACTTCATTATTAAAACAGGAGTAAGTCAAGGAGACGGACTTTCTCCGTTACTGTTCAGCTTCGTCCTTGAGGAATGGTGGATACAAAAATCAATCCGTGTAACTGACCAGCCAATTATATTAGGCAGAGGAAAATTAAAGTTAGATTGCCTAGCATTTGCAGACGACTTAGCAATCTTAACCCGTGTCGTTGCAATAGCCCAAAAACAGATGGAACTCTTAAAAGAAGTAGCGGAGAAAGTGGGTTTACAGGTTTAATTCGAGAAAACAGTATTTATGACCTGCAATAAAGAAACACCAAAATATATGGAGAAAAATATTTAAAAAATCAAACGAGTCTCATGCATCAAGTATTTCGGCGAAACAATCCAAGAGAATGGAACTGAAGCAATAGCTAATAAAATTAGATGCCAAAAGATGGAAACAGTTTATCGTCTAACACAAAGCGTCTACAACAAAAAATGCATCTCCAAGCACAAAAAACTGAGACAATATAATACAGTTATTAAACCAGAATGTCTTTATGGATCAGAAACACTTATTTTGAACAGGAAAAAAGATTAGAAAACATAGAGAAAAAAGAACGCAAAATTGTAAGGAAAATTTTGGGCCCAAGACTCATAGTACAGACTCAAAAGTAATCAGGAAATTTTACAATATGCAGACATTCACAGTGATATTAGAAAACGCCGACTAAAATTTAATGGACACTTCAAAAGAATGAACCCTAACAGACTGACAAGACAAATAGTTGAATTATATGAAAACCGAAGTAAAGCAATATCAGATACAATAAAATGGACTGGTGAAATCAAGAAATACCTCAATTTAGCAGGAATTGTTCCAAAATATATCTTTTTTATATCTGCTTAACGTCTCTCTAACAGCGAGGTCTTTAGAGACGGGAAAGGATGGGGGCAAGGAATGGGGAAAAATTCGGCCATGGCCTTTTGAAGGAAGCATCCCGGCATTTGCCTGCAGTGATTCGGGAAACCATGGAAAACCCAAATCTGGATGACCGGACGGGGATTCGAACTGCCGTCCTCCCGAATGCGAGGCCAGAACGCTAGACGTTACACCACCATGCTCGGTCCGAAAGATATCGAAAACAGAGAAATATTTAAATCCAAAGTTCACAAGTGGCAAGTTGGCCTGGAACATTATGGTCAGATGAGAGAAAAGAAGCCCGCAGCAAGCGTATGAAGGAATTATGGGCACAAAGGAAAGCGAACAAAAGCTTCTTCGTGCTTTGCGTAGTCGTAATGGGCTTATCCGGAAATAATAATAATAATAATCAATATAGCTAAGTAACTAAGATAAAATGAATTGCAGAACACTGCGTTCAAACCGTCGTTTATGAACGGCTTGGCAGCTGGTATTGACGGTAGCACCTGTACTGTGTTTCCAGGGACTAAGCGAATGTTTACGGCGGGATAGCTGGAGCCAGCCCGCTCCAGTGCACTTGTAATGGCTGCGTTTAGTTGGGTCTCGCCAGACGGTCCAAGCTGTTACCGCGATAAGATCGCCGATGCGGCACCGCGGAGGATGGCGATTGTCTGCGTTCTTCCCCGGGGAGACCAAAATCAGAGACGGTCGCACTCCGATAATGTGGGCGCAGATTACCGCCCCTCGGCTGTGTTTGTGAATCGGGCGGCAATCGGGGGATGCGTCCGCACCCATTACTCCTCATTCCCAACGACCATTGCGGATAAATTCGCCGGCCGACCAAAGCGCGCTTTCGTCGCTACGCTAGTCGATAATTTATTGGAAGAAAGGCGCATAAAAGCGACGTGGAGTGAGAGAGTTAGAGAGCGAGCTAGAGCGCGTGGAAGAGGAAAGGACCGTCGACTGCGGCGCTCCTCCTCACCCCACGCAGTGCCGGCAATATTCGGCATTAACAGCGGCCGTAATCCGTGTCGAGTGGTCGCAGCTGCCTGCGATTGCGAGTATTGGCAGCACTGCTCCCGCCGCACTAGGCGGCAGGCTTCAGTGAAATGGGATTTGATGCTCTTTTTTCGACCGAAATGTGTCGGTTCTCTAATGGTTTCACGGGAATTCGTATTGGTAAACTGATTCCAGAAATATTTTACTGTGAAAAACCATTCTTCGAAAATTGACGTATGGTTTTGTAAGAGATCTGATAAAAACAGACTCATGAATATTTCATTTCTGTTGTTTCTCGCGATTGGTAGTTAAGGTGAGTGCATGGCAGTTGAGATCTGCGACCAGAAAGATGTCGTTTTACTATCACTTGAATGTAATTAAAAGTTCGCCTTTTTTACTCAGATCAGTAGAGAAACAATGTATCTATTCGATAGGCAGGTCCTATTTTATATGGAACTCATCCTTCTTATATTAAATGCTAGGCGTCACCCGTAACTTCGTACTTGAGGTTTTTTATTTTATAAAGGTTTAAGAGATGAAGTCAGGCCTTGTTTCGAATTTAGTCAAGAAAGCGGTAGGTTTACGACTCTAAGAAATAAGTTAAATGGTTGATGAAGAATATCAGTTTTAATTTGAAATAACACGATACCGTTGGTAACTATGCCCTCATATATTTCGACAGTGAGAGTTGACTTATCTTTTAAAATATATTAATTTACGACACTTTTATCTTAATTGCTTAGATTTTTGACGTCATATCCAAATAAAACCTGTCCTATTTTACTCTTGGGATCACGGAATGTACGGTGTTCAAAAACCAATCAAAATCAACGAAACGAACAGACACTTTTTTGTTTATTTCTCAGTATCTGTATGCCGCATTCATAAAATATACATAATTTTAGTTCTGGGCCGTGGGCCGCCTACCGTATGAAACTATGAAAATCTGTCCTGTTGTTATAACGGGAATCGCACTGAACGAAACAGAAATTTTCTCGCAGTCGAAATGATTAAAGCCAACTATATACATAAGTCTAGTGTGTTCTCGCTCGGGCAATACGTTACAGGTATTGACCGTCATAAAAGACCACTCGCTATTCTAAACTAAGAACGCCAACGATAAGCCATACCAAAAGCAAAGTGTTTCTCCTTCTAGATTATATTGAAGTAAATGTCGAAAGACAACACACTTCAAAATACTCTGCCTGTGATTAACTGGCAGTAAATGGCGTGGCTCTCTCTCTCTCTCTAATCCTACGTGTAATTGTCCATTCGAGATGTTCGGTCGGTGAGATTCACATTAGTATCGTGAGATTTTTGTGAGTGTGATTATTGGTGATGACTTTTGAAAATAATTGACTACGTGTGTGCACTTTTGAGTGAATGTGTGATTGTTAAATATAGGTATTGTTTACAAAAGTGACAAGAAATCACCTGTGTGTCGAAGTTGAATAACTGATTCGCGACTGCAGGCAGCGAATTAAGCTCGGCGACCCATCAGTTAGTACCCAGAGGGATCGCACGGATGGGTGACGAGGAAAGGCCGCTCTGCACTTCAGCGCCATGCACGTCGAGTGCCTCATTGAACTCGTCTTTGCCAGCGGACGTTGTGACAAGTGCAACGAATCAGCAAATGGATAAGGATATCGAAATGGATGAAGATGTTATGCCAGCCGCTGTGTTCAACATTCAGCGTATACATGGTGACGTGTATGCGGTGAGCAAAGATTTAAACCCAAGAAAGCGTTCCACTACTCCACCAGAGAGGACCAACAATAAACAGCCGCGCGCCGTCAACTACAGGAAGGAGGAGACGCGTAAATCTACTGGAGTCAGCCTGGCAGTGACGAAACTTGGTTCAGCCAAGAAACCAAAGAATTCCAAGGTACAAAAGAAGAAGACTATCGAAGCCGCTGAAAATACTGCAGCCTCGGTCTCCGGGCGGAATGGAGTCAAAGGACGTCGTTCTCGCACCCAGAATTGGCAGCCAGACCAGGAAGGTTTCATAATGCCGAAGAAGACAGCAAAGCCCCCACCTTCATTGGACCCAGCGGCGATGGAAGTAGAAAATCGTTTCACTGCCTTGACTGTTGACGACACGCCGCGAAAGGAGACGAGATGCGACTCCATTCCACCTATAGTAGTGGAATTCGCAGAAAACTACAAGACCCTTCATGATCGGGTGGCAGATGTCATCAAGAGTCCATTCGCTGCGAAAACCGCAGGTGGCGACAAAATCAAATTCAGCATGACTACTACCGAAGACTTTGTGGCCGTCACTTCTCTCCTTCAACAGTGCAACATCCCGTACTACACTTTTCCGACCGGAGCGGTGAAACTGTTGAAGGTGGTGTTTCGTGGCATTCCCAGGACTCTGCCAACAGAGACATTGAAAGAAGAGCTGACAGAAATGGGCTACGAAGTGAGGTCTGTTGCTCAACTTCGTCGCCCCGGCAGTAACGATGTAATGCCGCTTTTCCTAGTAGTATTACCAGACCTGCCCTTAAATCGCACAATATTTGAGGTTGACAAGCTGTGCCACCTCAGAGTATCGACAGAGAAACTGCGATCGTCGGCTGGACCGCAGCAATGTTTCAATTGTCAGTTGTTTGGCCATGTGGCACGCCATTGCAAAATGCGCCCGGTGTGCGTCAAGTGTGCAGGGCAACACGACGCAAAAGACTGCCACACGCAGAAGGGCCGTGACCCACCAATCTGTGGAAACTGCCACGGCAACCACGTTGCCAGTTGGAAAGGCTGTCCAGCCTATAAGCGAGCCCGCGATCGTCAAAGAGGAGTGGGGACAGAGGCTCCTCAGAGGCATCTACAACAGCAGTCAAACCAACAACAAATGTCGGAGATCAGTGAAATATCAAAATCAACGAAACCGAATCCACAGAAATTGAAGAAAACGAAGAAGCAGAAGGGCAAGAAACTGGCATCATCCAAAGTGCAATCAGACTTATCCTTCGCTGAAGTAACCAAAGATGTGATTCATGTTTCTCCCCCCAAACAGCCACAGCACCAAGACACTTCGACTCAGCCGGTGAAGCAAGGCCCAGTTGCAAAGTCCGAACAACCGATGGCGTTGCAGACTGTACCACCAAAGCGTCAGAAAAGACAAGGTCTACCACACCAGCATCCAGATGAAGCAGCAGAGAACGAACGGGACAAACCTTGGGAGACTAGTCAATATGCTTGAGAATATACTTAGCACGATGGTCAGCCTCCTAACGCGGCTCGATAGAATGTCTTCGGACATCACAGCTGCAGTGACGTCGGCGCTTGTCAACACCTCCATAACCCAGCAACGCAACCATGAATAGGAGGCCTCACATTCATAGCCTCACTTTCTGTGTGTGGAATGCTAACGGCATTCATGGACAATTACTTGAGTTTAAAACAATTTTTGCGGGAAGAAGATGTGGACATTTGCCTCGTCAGCGAGTCCCACTTGAAACCTTGCCTACGGGCGGCAGCACCAAACTACTGCTGCTACCGGAAAGACCGACTGACGGCCGGTGGGGGTGTTGCGCTGTACATTAAACGCGGTATTCCTCATTGTGAAGTCCCTCTTCCTCCTCTTCAGCAGGTAGAGGCTGTCGCGGTTCAGGTGAAAACATCCTCAGGCGCTATCACCGTCGTCGCAGCCTACCGACCACCACGCAGAGTGCTTGAAGAAGCAGACATCGCGCCTTATCACACTTCCTGGTAAAATCCTGATTGGTGGAGATATGAATGCAAAGCACCAGGATTGGCATAGCAGAACTGCCAATCCGGCTGGTAACCTCTTAAGACGCCTGGCCCACTGCCACAACTATGTGTATGGGCACCTGAAGAACCAACGCATCATCCTGCAAATGGAAACCGGCCTGATGTTCTTGATATTGTTATAACAAAGGGAATCACAGGTTTTGTTTCGGCAACAACCCTTAACAGACTATCTTCGGACCCACTCTCCTGTGCTACTTGAGGTCGACGTTGGGGAGTGGCAGCCAAACAATCACCCAATTCCTGATTACAAGCGGACCGACTGGGACCGGTTTAGGGAAGTCGTAGCGACTAAACTCGAAAGTGGTACAGTGGAAGGAAATGTTGAGGAGGCTCTGAGATTCTTCACCAACACCGTAAATGAAGCTACAAAAGTCGCCACACCACTGGTTCATACACGCATAGAACGTTCCTGCCAGCTTCCACCGCACCTCATTGCGCAGATCAGAAACAAAAATCGGATCGCCAAGGAGTGGAAACTAACGAGGAACCGTGCCACTCGCCGCCTCCTCAATCAACTGCAGCGAGAGCTGAAGGCAGCGTTGGTAGAACACAGAAAACGTGAGTGGTCCGCACGTGTTTGCAATGCTGCGACCAAACGATGGCAGCATGTGGAACGAAACTAGGCGACTCACCCGCCGGAGGAAGCCAATACCACCACTCCACGGCGAACATGGTCTTGTATTTCTACCGGAAGACAAGGCTAACGCGCTCGCTGACAGTTTTGAGAAAAATTTCCAGCCCGTCGATGACGACGTTGACGACCGCCACATTGTAGCAGTACGTCGCCGACTGCGACGGTACATGTCAGCCAATGATGACCATGACATCATTGCGATTGAGCCGCAGGAGGTAGCTAGCTACATCGCCGGGTTGTATCCGCGAAAGGCACCTGGGCATGACCAAGTGGACAATCGAGCACTCAGAAATCTACCACCAGAAGCCATCAACTACTTGACGCGGCTCTTCAATACCATCCTGCGACATCAGACTTTCCCGAGAGCATGGAAGCATGCCATCGTGGTCGGTATTCATAAGGCTGGGAAAGATCCAATCTTTCCCCAGCATTACCGGCCAATCAGCCTGCTACCCGCGCTCAGCAAAGTGTTCGAGCGAATTCTGCTGAAGCGTATTGACACCTACATCCAGGCTGCAGGCGTCATACCCGATCATCAATTTGGGTTCCGTAGAGGGCACTCCACAACGCAGCAGTTGATGCGTGTTATAGAGGCAGCCACAAGGGCCTTCAACGAGAGAAGCTATTGTGGTTTGGTGTTGCTCGATGTCGCCCGTGCATTCGACTCAGTGTGGCATACGGGTCTGCTCTGCAAGTTGTACGAATGGGGCTTGCCTGGACCCTACGTAAAATTGATCCGCAGCTATCTGTCAAGGCGCACATTCTGCGTCAGGGTTGGTGATGCCATGTCAACACGACGGCGCATTCGTGCAGGTGTACCACAGGGTTCAGTGCTGGGACCAGTTCTTTATAACCTGTACACAGCCGACATTCCAGCACCTGTGAATGTGAAAACAGCCACGTACGCCGACGATACGGCATTCTTTACATCCAGCCGTAGCAGAGCCATCGCGACGAGACGATTGCAGGAAGCTCTTCAGCAGACGATAGCCTGGGCCAGAAGGTGGCGGATAAGTATAAACCCTGTCAAAACGCAAGCGATTATGCTGACGCGACGCCTAGGACGCCGTAGTGAGCAACTACCTCACCCGCAACTTCAGCTCAGAGGTAAAACCATTCCCTGGGCACCAACTGCTCGTTACCTTGGTGTAACACTTGACTGTAAGCTGACATGGCGAGCTCACATCAAGGACATCAGGCAAAGGGTAAGTGCTCGGCTCCATTCTCTTTACCCTATACTTAACCGGGAAAGTTCGTTGGTACCTCACCTAGGAGTTGCCATTTATTGCTCCTTGATTAGGCCGGTAATTGAATATGCTTGCCCAGTCTGGGGGTACGCTGCTAATTGCCACCTGAGAAAGTTGCAGGTGCTGCAAAACAGAACACTGAAGCGGGCACTACATCTGCCCAACCGTTTCCCCACCGTCGCAGTCCATGAGGCGTCGGGAACAGAGAAGCTCATTGACAGGTTCCGGCAACATGCCTATAAATTCTACAGAGCAGCACATCACTCTGCCAATCCACTGGTCAGTTGTCTCGGCGAATATGAAACTGCCGCTGACAAACATAGCAGGCCATTGGTGCTGACGGAGCGCTAAGGACCAACTAATAATACGCCACCAAGACGACCAATCAGAAGTGAAGAGAAGACCACTCAAGAGAAGACTGAGGGAGGAAATGTCTCAGGACAACAACCCCCAACCGACCAGCTTTAATGCTGAGACTGGCGAAGATGATGGTTAATCCTACGAATCTAGTTAAGGAAATAAATGTCAATCTTTCTATAGTGAGGAAAACGTAAAAGTTTTGGAAACTACCCATTTTCATTCTCATTTAGTTATCACGAGAAATGATTTGAAGTCTCATATTTTTTCTGTTTTGTTTAGATTCTACGATGCTCTCTTATCAAAAGGTTCAGTAATTCGCAAAGTAAAGCAGTTTCATTTTTTCCTATTTCAAAATTATTTATTTCTGAATGATGTATTTATTAAATTTTTTCCCTGTAATCAGTCGTTTGACTGGTTTGATGCAATCATCCATCCCTTCCTATCATGTGCTAACTTCTTTATCTCTACATACCCCTTACTAGGGATGGGCAATCAAAAAAATATATCGATAAATATCGAAACGATATTTACAAACACTATCGATATATATCGGGATAAAAATATCGATATTTCGATATATCGATATTTTTGTCTAAAGGGTGTAATTATCTTTAAAAAAATCATAAAATACATCAAAATATTTAAGAAAATTCTGAAAATTAAAGACACAGGTAGAAATTATACAAACTTTTGAAAATTGCACTTACTTGTTTACTTTCGGGTTTTGCGCTGCGATTTATTTGCTGATAACGCCAACGTTTCAGCCCCAACCTGGAGTCTTCGTCAGGGCTTCTGTCTATTTCGCCGACTAGTGCTTTTTTTTTGATAGACTTGACACTTAATTCACTATCAAAAAAAGCACTAGTAGGCGAAATAGACAGAAGCCCTGACGAAGGCTCCAGGTTGGGGCTCAAACGTTGGCGTTATAAGCAAATAAATCGCAGCGCAAAACCCGAAAGTAAACAAGTAAGTGCAATTTTCAATAATGACGCCTGCGAAAAGTGTGAAATTTTATATACAAACTTTTATTAATTTATTATTTTTTCAATCAATCAAACCAGTATTCGTCTGAAATGGACATTAAAAGGACTCTCTGTTTTATGTGCTCCCCCGTCAATCTACTCCTGTTGTTCAGTATAGCTAAGTTGACTGCAGGAGCCACTCTCTTGGACGACACAGAAGAAGCTTGACATATAAGGTATTTCAGCGCGCTGGAGCACTGGCAATTCACCCAAAACTTTACTGGGTCTGATTTTCTGTCTATTAATGGTTGGTCCAGATACTACTTAAGCTCATTAGGAACTGAGCCAGAGCTTGGAACCTCTTGCATAACAGTAGTGCTAAGGGATAATAGCTTTTCATGTGCGCACCTAATTGATGCGTTATCTGCGATATATTGTGTTGCTGCTGTAGACATTACTTCTGGAGAACTTTGTCCTCGTCGTCTAAGTTCCAAGCAAATATCATTACTTATTGTAAATATCGCATTTGACACACCGATTGGAGAAGTGAAGAGTATACGTTTGAAACGCGGGTCCAAAATGGTAGCTGCTGCAAGGAATGTATTTCCTTCTAAAGGACTTAATTTCTCTTGAATTCTTTGGAGTAAAGCCTCTTTTACCGTGAATCATAAAGTGGTCGAAGGAGTAGCTTGTTCCGTTACTTGTCGAATCAGATTTGTAACAGGAATGGCTAAGCTAGCAGACACATAATTTGTACCACTAACCTCTTCAGTGTCTTCTTTGAAAGGACCAAGCAGGACAATGAAGTCACGTATTACATTAAGCTGTTAAGTTGCAACCATATCAAGTGTGTTTATATTTGACTGACTTTTTGTAGCTAAGATTTTAGCTACAATTGCAGAGAGTCTGACAAATCGTTCTAATATATTAAAGTAGGAGTTCCATCTAGTGCTAACAGCTTGTGTCAAAGTCAACACCTCTCCTTCCTTTATTCCCAGATGCTTCTTGTTCAGATCTTAATAGATCCGTAGCATTGACAGATAGCTTAAAATAAGTCACAATACTTTTTGCGTTATCGCAGAGTGCTGCAAATGAATTATTTTCACTTAACACTACATCAACGATTTTCATCATCAGGGCTTGACCAGTAAGTTGCAATTTCTAATCACCAAACCTCTCTGCATTGCGTATGGTGCAAGGGCATACGATGTTGTTGATGGTGATTCATCCGTTGGATGGGAATGTTAAGCTTGGCGCCCCCTTTAGAATGTTTCGCAAAAGTAGGCCTGAACATGCCGACACCGGCTTCCACCCTCTCCCTTCTTTCATCTCTCATCCACAACACTCTATACCGAGCCACACAGTGTCACTGTCATACACACTTAGGAGCACTGTCACACTGAGGAAGTAAACGGGGAATTTTTTTAAACTGCTTAACGTCTGGTCTTTAGAGACGGGAAAGGATGGGGGACAAGGAATGGAAGGAATTCGGCCATGGCCTTTTGAAGGAAGCATCCCATCATTAGCCTGGAGTGATTTGGAAAACCCAAATCTGGATGCCAGGACGGGGATTCGACCCACCCTTCTCCCGAATGCGAGGCCAGAACGCTAACCATTACACCACCACGTTCGGTGAAACGGGAAACCACCCCAGTTCATCTTCCTAGGACTTTCCTTGGAGGGATATACATCACCCATGGTAATCGCCTACAACCTGACACGAGAGAGGCTTTCGAAGAGGACCTTACTATCAGTAAAAACCATTGTTGTCTCAGTGAATAAAAAATTAAAAACCGCTCTCACTACACCAATCGAAGACAGCAATCACAAGAAAGTATTCTTTAGTGGGGCTGTAATTCACGAGAAAGCTATATGCATATTTTAAAGAGCATTACAATGAACTTTAGAATAGAGGATTTAAAGCAATCCAGAATTGGTCTATTAAGTTCAAAGTGCGAAAATCACTCCATTACATCAACATTTTTCTGTATGCTTGGAACGTATTCCCTATAATCCTATATAAACTAACATTCTGTATTCAAGGTTTCCGTATTCAAGATTTTCGTATTTGCGGCTAATTTACGGAACGTATTCCTTGCGATTAAAGAGTTTTGACTGTAGACATTGTAGACAAATAAATGAATTAACAGTCATTCATAATGACTTGTGGTTCATCAAACCATTAATTGTTATTCGTAAATGAAAAAAAAAAGTTGAAAAGATAATATTTCAACTACAAAGATAAAACAACCGCTTACATGCTAACATAAAAATGACGTTAACGTAAAATTGTTAAATTTTAACAGCTTTTTTTAACCTATCAACCGCTGATGAAGCTGTTATATTTCGACGAATTCAATTTTTAAGACACTTTCAGAAGATTGGATATATACGTATATTTATCCTATATACATGTAAAGATTAAATTGGATACTGAATTGCGTTCGTAGGAAAAATATCGAATTGGTGCTTAAAATCGATACACTAAATACAATATCGATGTATCAATATATCGAAAATACAAATATCGGCGATAAATATCGATATTTTTTATAAAAAAATATCGATATTTTTTATAAAAAAATATCGATATATCGATACATCGATATATTTTGCCCATCCCTACCCCTTACAACTCACGTCCTCAATTATCTGTTTCATATATTCCAATCACTGTCTTCCTCTACCGTTCTTACCTTCTACTGTTCCCTCTCTCCACTAACAGATTAACCAATCCAGCATGTCTCAAAATATGAACTACCAATCTATCTCTTCTTTCTGTAAACTTCTTTCCTTACACATCATTTCCAAAAATAGTTCATTTCGTACTTTGTCTGTCTACATAATTTTCAGCATCCTTCTGTAGCACCACATTTCAAATGCTTCAATTTTCTTTCTTTCTGATATTTCTAAATTCCATGTTTCGATAACATAAAGTACTGTGCTCCACACATAGAGTTTTAAAAAGTTCTTTCTAATTCCCAGATAAATGTTTGAAACTAAAATAATTCTCTTTATCATGAAGGTACTTTTTGCTAGTGCTATTCTACTTTTAACATCATTCCTGCTTCGGCCATCGGTTGTAATTTGGCTTCCCAACAGAATTCACTTACTTCTCCTATTCCATCCGATCCTATTTTTATATTTAATCTACTAGTATTCGTGTCATTTCTGCTACATTTAATCACTTTTGTCTTGTTTTGATTTATATTCCGTCCAAAATCTTCCTTCAGTATTTTGTTCATGCCATTCAGTAACTTCTCAATATCCTCAGCCCTTTCTGCTGACAAGACAATGTTATCAGCAAATCGTAGCATACTGATTTTTCTCCCTGAACACATATGCCACATGAAAATTTTTCTTTTATTTCCTTTATTGCTTCGTCTACATGGAAGTTGAATATTAACGGGGACAGACTACAACCTTGTCTCACACCCTTTTTAATTGATGCATGTCTCTCATGGTTCTCTACTTTTAATATAGCTAATTGATTCTTATATAATTTATAAATTATTAATACACAATCTCTAATTGTTCGACAGTGTTTTTTAAGGATTTTAGGAATTAAGAAGATTTAACGCTCTATCTACCAGTAGACAAAGTCTCATGAATTCTGAAAATAATTATTTTAGCTGCCTCATGCTAAAAGTATTTATAATTTAATTAAGGGTAATATCAGTATTAATTTGTTAGTTTATTTTCAAATTTTCATTACATGATCGATCTGGTATTACTATTATATCGCTCTGCATTTTGTGTTCCGCGGGCGTCTAATGACGTCTGAGATGCTAATAGGCAACATAACAACGTCTGTCGTTGCCATGCCAGTTTTAAACAACGCGCTCAAGGCAGATTTCTAGGCTTATAACTGCACCTGAAAATGGCGACGGGATTTATGTCGCCGAAATATTGTGAATCAATAATAATACTACTCGGTTAGCTTCCCGAGAAACGTTTATAAATAAAAACGCCGAGATTAATTGCATTCATTTATACATCTGAAGTTGCTTGTCACAACATGTACTTGAGCTGTGTTTCACCCTTAGCGTGATTAAAATCTCTTGAGCTTGGAGAAATCAGAGGTATTAATAAACGTAAGTGTTAAACACGGACAGGTACGATCGTGCTAATTGTTTCAAAGGTTGTAGAATCAAATTTTCTTCAATAGAAACTTGTATATGACCCTTCAAGTTCACTCTGCAAAATTAAAAAAAAATCCTGTTTGCTTAGAAAGCATCACGTTGTTTTTATTATTATTTTTGTTTTATTGAGACTGGGAAAACACTCATAATCATTGGTCCTAGTATCTGTGACGGCCAGAGGACTTGATGCACTTGCCGTATTCTTAAACAGTTGATTAACTTCGAAGAAATAAATTGCCAGAATACTCAATTCGGTATCATCTTTGTTCTGATTTCCACTTTAGATTACCTAATAACTCACGTACAGTGAACATGAATAAAGGTCACTAAGGAAAGTCGTTAGTAAAATATGTAAAAAGCAAATAAATCTTAGTGTATAAACTTTGGTCAAGCAAATAACATTAGCGAAAGTTTTAATTACATTGAAACTTAGCCTAGGCCGGAATGACAATTTGTACGGTTCGTGGTTACAGCAGAGAACATGAGTAATTTAAGTTTTTTATGTTGCTTTCTTTAGCAACATATTACTAAAAAGCAGTTGCAGGTTTTTCAGCCGTAAAGTTTATAGATATTATTTAACTATGAAATGCTACGAAAAGTAAAAATAATGAGTGAATTATGACAGTCAATTTGGTGGCAGTTGCTTAGCTTTTAAATTGTGGACATAATCTCGAATTTCTTCTAACGGTATCTCTGGTCGCTGTTAATTTGCGAGCGGAGGTTCACACGTAACACTGTTCTGCAGCCAATAGCTATCGAGGTGAGTGAGTGAGCTAAGGAAATTATATAGCAGATAAAGTGACATCGTACATCTCTTAAAATTATTTCGGTGTTCCGTGAAAGAACACCCCGTTGGCTGGGCTTGATGATGTCCATTACTTGTCTCGTGGTTAGCTGGTTCGAATTCTAGCGTTAGAAGAAATTTTGGTCACAAAGCAGGTTGTGGTGCGTAATTCCGAATCACCAGATTGTGCACCAATGTCCTGGGCTAGATTTCAAATCTCTCTTCAGTGGGCGTGGAATGTGGGAATGTAATACTGTTGATGTAGATTAGTCCGTCGGATGAGATGTTAGGCTTGGCGGCCTCAGGATGTCTTTTCGAAGAGCAGGTTTAGATGGTCCACCAGTGAGTTTCACCCTGTTCTTTTACCTCATTTGTCACACCAAAAAAAGGAACACATACGTACAATTCAAACAATGGGGTAGACAAGAGGAAACTACTTCAGTTAATGATACCATGAAATTTGCAATAGAGGAGTAACTCCGTCCAGGACAACCATCAAGCCTGGTAACGGAGGTAATCATCCTACCATATACTATTATTATTATTATTATTATTATTATTATTACTCCGCGATTCACTATAAGTGTGTGGCGGAGGGTGCATAGCACCTATCGAGAAGGGTTATGGTTTGGAAGGGTTATAAGGGATATGGCAGGAGGCGCCCATGGGCTATTGTGAGGAACCATCCCCGCATTCGCGTGGAGTGATCTGGGAAAACCATGGAAAACCCAGATCAGGATGGCTGGAGTGCTTTATCGAAAGCTACATATACATGGTCTCCCACTGTGTATTTTCCACTCAATTGCTCCTCTATGGTGGCCCGCATGTGTCACTATGTATCCAATGAGTTTCACTCTACTTTTCATCATGGAAATACTCATTCTTTTCTTCCAACCTACGTTTACTAAAACTACTTTGTTTGATAATATTTTGTCTACGTAACTTAACTTCAAATGAGCTTAGTCTCTTCTTTTGTGGAGTCCAAATAAAGATATACTCCAGAGAAATGTTTCAGAAGTGGTTTCGTAATTTCAGAAATATTTCAGATGATACAATCTATTATTTATGTTGAAGGCGCTCTTTGTTCGAATAATTATGTTTCTTACATGGTCTTTACTCTGTATATCTTTTCTGATCTTGCTTCTGTGACAGTTTAATCATTTCGTTTAAAACTGGTTATACTAATAACAGTTGGATTAATTAAGGAAGAAAACCTGATCCGGTAGAAATTTGGCTACGTACCTTCTTTAGAATTTTACAATGGTTTACAATGTTTCAGTAAACTGTTCGCCTTAGCCGCGGATAATTTATCCCAGTCCCTGGATCCCTTACCTGCCAAAGAAATTTTATGTCTGAAATCTCCCATTCCTCGTATTGTTCCTGATTCTATTACCAACATCCATTCAGGACTTATGAAAGTTATGGGACATATATTGGTAATAATTCGCCTCTTGTCTTTCAATCCCATCCCAGCCCCATTGTCATGTCAGTTATGGTACTGATTGTGTTCTGCGGTAATTTTCATAAACAATCCGTCTACCCTTCTTTCCACCTCTTCTAACTCATGTATTTGATATCCAAATGTTAATCCCATACTACACCACTATATTCAAGCAACGGTCTGACATAATTTTTGCGCCACAATTCTCTCACATCACGCCCCCGACATTCGCTGCAGTGAATGAAGGACTTCTCTCTACCACTTCCCCAACGTTTCAGGCACAATTTAGATTATTCTCAAATGATATGTGAAGGTATTTAACGTTATGCCTTCAACCAGCAATTGGCAGTCCTTCTTTGTGCAGGAGCTAGCGGGCTGGCCTCAAGCTGCAAGGGTCTCCAGTTCGAGTCCGGCTAAGGCCATAGGTGGTTTTAATTAAGTGTTGTGTTTCTTCCGCGTTGTGTTCGTCTGGTGTCGTTCTTACCAGCTAGAAGTTTATTAATGACTGTGATAATTACATCTATACTAATATTATAAAGCTGAAGAGTTTGTTTGTTTGTTTGAACGCGCTAATCTCAGGAACTACTGGTTCGAATTGAAAAATTCTTTTTGTGTTGAATAGACCATTTATCGAGGAAGGCTTTAAGCTATATAACATCACGCTGCGACTAATAGGAGCGAAGAAACAATGGAAAATGTGGAAAAAACGGGGAAAATTATTCATCTTTGAGGGCTTCTGTTGCGTGCGCTACGAAAACGGTTCATTCGAATTGAAAAATTCTTTTTGTGTTGAATAGACCATTTATCGAGGAAGGCTTTAAGCTATATAACATCACGCTGCGACTAATAGGAGCGAAGAAACAATGGAAAATGTGGAAAAAACGGGGAAAATTATTCATCTTTGAGGGCTTCTGTTGCGTGCGCTGCGAAAACGGTTCATTCGAATTGAAAAATTCTTTTTGTGTTGAATAGACCATTTATCGAGGAAGGCTTTAAGCTATATAACATCACGCTGCGACTAATAGGAGCGAAGAAACAATGGAAAATGTGGAAAAAACGGGGAAAATTATTCATCTTTGAGGGCTTCTGTTGCGTGCGCAGCGAAAACGGTTCATTCGAATTGAAAAATTCTTTTTGTGTTGAGTAGACCATTTATCTAGGAAGGCTTTAAGCTATATAACATCACGCTGCGACTAATAGGAGCGAAGAAACAATGGAAAATGTGGAAAAAAACGTGGAAAATTATTCATCTTTGAGGGCTTCTGTTGCGTGCGCTGCGAAAACGGTTCAAGATACCAAAAAATATGTATGAAAGGATTATTCCTCTTGAAATGATCTAAAAAAAAATGTCCGCGACAGTATATGTCTATCTTTTGAGATTAACTCACTAGAACCGTTTTTATGGTAATCAAATTTGGTCGAAATTAATGCATTATTACCAATTATTTGTTAGAGTTCTATCAACATAATAATATTAATCTTTATCCAAATAAATGTGTTGTTGATTAAGAGTATTTAATTGTGAACAAAATTGTCTTTGGCTTCACTTAATTTCAATGAACATCTTAGAAGATATTACGCGTGGTCGGCTCCCTTCTGAACGGTTGTATGCAGCGAATGCGTAATGAGAATCAAGATATGACATTAACATACAATAATGATATATACAATGATGGACTAATCATAATTGAAGATAAAATTCATGAGATTTGCGATAAATCACTAACCGATTTTGGGCTAACCTGTATCAAAAAGGATTAATTCACTTAATCATCTGGATCCGTTAGAAGTAGCGTTGCGAAAACCGTATGATCTAAATGAATTAAATGAGTATATTACTCAAAATGAACCAAAATTAGTTAATGACCAGGTGACCGCGTATAATTGTGTTATGCGAAGTGTTCGTTTTAATGAAGGAAAAGTATTTTTTTTGGATGCTCCCGGTGGAACCGACAAGACCTTTATTACTAATCTTATATTAGCAAAACTAAGGTCTCAGGGAAAGCTAGCTTTGGCAGTAGCGTCGTCAGGTATCGCTGCACAGATCATTCCACTTTTAAACTGCCCCTAACTGTTTCTTTACAGAAAGATAGCGTGTGCTCTATACGTAAAAATGGTCCTTTGGGAAAAGTTTTACAAGATGTCAGTTTAATAATCTGGGACGAATGTGCCATGATCCATAGAGCTCATGTGGAGGCTCTAGATAGGACTCTTAGAGATATTAGAAGCTGTGATAAAATCATGGGTGGGATTACTGTTATGTTTGCTGGGGACTTTCGACAAACTTTACCAGTAATAGTAAGGGGAACTAGAGCAGACATTGTAAAGTCTTGCCTTAAAAGTTCCCCATTATGGAAGTTTGTTAACATTTTAAAATTAACTACAAATATGAGAGCACATTTGGGAAGAGGTAGTATAACTTTTCCTTCAAAGTTACTTTTAATAGGAGACTGGAAAGTACCTCATTTTTAAAATAAAATTGAAATTGATCGCGATTTAGGAGAAAGAGTAAGTAACATTGAGGACTTAATATCGAAAGTTTACCCTGAAATCAGCGAAATAGAAAATAAAGATCATCAATGGATGTGTCAAAGGGCAATATTGGCGGCGAGAAACAGTAGCGTGGACGAAATTAATGACCTAATTTTAAGTAAACTTCCAGGAGACATAGTTACCTACACATCTATTGATAACGTAATGGATCAAGAAGATGCGGTACATTACCCACAAGAGTTTCTTAATTCTTTGAACCCAAGTGGCCTTCCCCCATATTCCCTCAAGTTAAAAATAGGTGCCCCAATAATTTTACTTAGAAATCTCAAACCACCAAATTTATCTAACGGAACCCGACTTCAAATAAAATTTCTACGCAATAACGTGATCGTTGCAATAGTTTTGACTGGTCCAGCAGTTGGTCAAACAGTGCTTATACCTCGCATCCCAATGATTCCAAATGATTTACCTTTTAATTTTAAAAGAATTCAATTTCCCGTTAAGCTATCTTTCGCCGTTGCAATTAATAAATCACAGGGGCAAACATTTAAACACGTAGGAATCGATTTACGTCAAGACTGCTTTTCACACGGCCAACTATATGTCGCGTTGTCAAGATCGGGTTGCGGAGAAAACCAATATGTTCTTCTGCACAAGAAAATAAAACTAAAAATATAATTTACGCAGAAGTACTTTAAAATAATTATGTTCTTTTAAAAACTTAAAAACTAAACTTGCAAAAAATTGTCTAAAATAATAACAGAAATTGAGGCGGACAAAGTCGTGGGTAACTGCTATAATTTATAAAGCTGAGGAGGTTGTTTGCAAAATAAATATGATGCCCAAAATAACTATTCCACGCGGACGAAGTCGCGGGCACAGCTAGTATCTAAATAAACAAAAGAATTCTTAGCTGACTACTTGGCTATCAAATGTCAATTATATACATATGTAATAATTGTTCGTCGATCTTAGTCATAAAAAACCTTAATTATTTTGTCTGTGTACCTAATGAAACTATTTTTTTAACTGCTTAACGTCTCTTAACGGCGAGGTCTTTAGAGATGGGAAAGGATGGGGGCAAGGAATGGGAAGGGATTCGGCCATTGCCTTTTGAAGGAAGCATCCCGGCATTTGCCTGGAGGGATCTGGGAAACCATGGAAAACCCAAATCTGGATGCCCGGACGGGGATTCGAACCACCGTCCTCCCAATTGCGAGGCCAGAACGCTAACCGTTACACCACCATTCTTGGTATGAACCTATTTATTTTATTTTGTCCTACGCAAGAAGATAATATAACAATAACTCGGTGTAGTTATCCACAATCCTTCCTAGTATTAATCGTGATATACTACACTAGGTGTAAAACTGACTGTGTCTTGTATAGTGACAGATAGGCTGTGGTAGGTAAATGCCTGCTTTGTCCAGGATCTGCCCTTGGGACTCATAACTGTCGTTTTCCGGAAAGCAACAACGGGAATGTAACCAGCCGTTCGCAGAGGGTGCATTAATCCGAAGCAGCCCCGAGGAAGGCCGCAGGTTGAGACCGAAACGTGCGCATAACAGTAACAGTTACAAAGAGCCAAACCAGCAAAGTAACTGCAGTTTTACAACATGGCGCCTGCGAAAAGCCTTTATACTATTCTAATTATTAAGAAAGCACCGTATCGTATCACACAAATTCTTGAGTCACGACATGACTTGTAATTAACAATTTGTCCAAAGTTTCCACTGGGTAGTTAGAAGCAGGGATTGTCAGTTCCTGGAGCTATGGGGAAGTTTAAGTGTTGCCTTCTGTATGACACTGGCGTTATTTATGTTTTCTATGGTATGTAAATTTTTGTTGTGCCTTACAGGCAATAATGGAAGTATCAAAAGGAAGATGCCGGAACTATTTAGTGTATGACATAGCCAGGGAACTTCAGAAGTTATCGGTAGAAGGAATACAAGTGCATTTCCAGTGGGTACCGAGCCATTTTGGGGTGTCGGGAAATGAGGTAGCAGACAAAACAGCACGTCGCCACCTTACTGCTGCAGAAACAGAAAAAGTTTCGGAACCCTACACAGACTTCAAGGCCATTGTTACCAACATTGTGAAGACTGAATGGGAGAAGAGACGGCGTGCCGACTGCCAGGGAAAGGGTCTTTGGTATCGAGCCATCTGCAACAACATAGTAAGCAAGCCATGGTACGCTCAACTAGAACTGAACAGGAAAGAAATTACTTTAATGAACAGACTGAACAGACTTAGGACAGGTCACACTTTATTACGTGACAAAAAATACGTCATACAGTTAGTGGATTCGCCGATGTGCCCATCGTGTGATTCTGTGGAGGATATTTATCACATCAATCAGCGAGAAAACAACTGCTAGAAGACGGCCTGAATATAACTTCTTTGATGCAGTCTCTCTCAGTTCCGAGCAAGAAATCGGTCAAGATAATTTCCCTGTATGTTAAATGTACTAAAGGTGTAATGTAAAATTCTTTGGAATATATTGTATGAGGTTATTGGCTGTATTAGCCTTTGGCTAAAGCCATAAATAAATAAAAAAAATTGTTTGTTAAATGTATAGTTTATGATGCGAAGATTGGGAACCGTCTCAGAAATCGTCTAGGTGACTGTGGAAAACCGCCTAAAAACGCAATCACGATGGCCGGCTCCGAGACTCGAACCTGGCATCGTTGTACCACCCTATCCAGGGTGACGTCACTGGCCGGTGGAAACCATTTTATTTTATAATGCTGATATAGCTCGGAAGTTCCCTCTCTTTAATGTTCCATCTCATAGAAATTTTACGCACAGATTTGGCTAGTGATCAATTGCGATATCATTTGGCTCAGTTCACATTTTTAAACGAGGTACAAGCAGTTATCAGAATTACTGCAAACTACCCGCCGTTCTCGACTTTAAGTATGTTTGCTCACAGCAGGTGCGCTGTTATCTGTTGCTCTTAACTGGAGAATAACGCGCACGCTCGTATATCGCTACGGATTTCTCGGTGCTTAGAATCTTAATTAACAGCCCTACCGTAAACAAAAGTCTAGAGTCAGGCGAGCAAGTGCTGATAAGCAATGAGCTACCGAGACCGACTGCGAAAGAGGTCCAAGTTTTTAACTAGCAAACTTCGGTTTCGTTTGAGCGGAGCAAACAGCATCTGGCGCTGTATATGCATAATCTCGCTCTCGCTGGTATATTGGCACCGCGCGGCAGAAAAGTTGAGGCAACTCCATCACCTTGGAAGACGCCCCCACAGAGTTCACTGCATCAACGCTAAGTGCGGAGTTCCGTGCACCTCAGCATCCGGCACTCCATCTCTCAGGGGATAGCTGCCATCCCTCTAAGTACATGTACAGTTACATTAGCGTGTAGTGTTCAAGTGTGTCTAAAACTATCAAGACAGAACTTGGAAACATAAAAAGCAGCTTGTAGTAGGTGCTAGGTTGGGTGGGAGTAAAAGGTGAAAACATTCTAACTCCTCTTTTTATCATCAAATAAAACTCTACGCTGATTATTTATTTTGTACTCGTATAGGCGTACGGAATGAGGCTCATTTACCTTTAATATTAATACAGGAAATCATAAAAAAGAATCAAGCATAGCCTCGCCTTACAGTTACCAAAGTTTCCCAATAAACAACAAAATCAAAGCACTACTAACTAAACAAATGATTGCAAAATAGACGCAACCTCATTAAATTATTATTTGGGTAACAGACGCTTCACATTTGTCTTTAATGAAGTGTTCCCTTCATAACAACCAGGAACAAATCTGAAGAAAATAAGAAGCAATATTAACAATAATTATTGGGTTTGATTGCAAGTTGTCGGACGCAATGATAATTTGAAATTACCGACCAAATGTGGTGATATCAAGTCACTAATACTGTTTATCCTGGCGGGATACACTTAAAGTTATCTCGCGGCTTTAAAAGTCACTAGCTCACAAACTGTCGGAGGCGAGAACTCCCACTCACTCGAAGTTTCCTTTGAAGGGTCATTACAGGGCTGTACTCAATGACTGTAGGTAAGTATCAGACTGTACTGTTCGTTGTGTAATTACCGTTATGGTGAGAGGCGTCCCTCGATGGCGAAAATATTATAGCGCGTTAGCCAAATCGGTGAAGTGCTGTATGTACCAACCTCGAGGGTCGGATTCCAAGTACAACCTCCAACTCTGAGGATTGGACAAGCAGTAATTTTCCCGCAGTCCTCCAGCAACCGTCTCCCCGCGTCACTGGTGGTAGCCACGCCTCTCGCCAGTGCGTTTTAACATACAGAGAAATTCATGGAAATTAGAATTACGCGGAGAATAGTCCGCCATTGATTGGCTTCGCTATAGGCTCCTCCTACACAAGCTATAACGATTGGCCAACATGGCCATTTAACGATCGGTGCGATGTCGGGTATAACCACCACATTTTGACCTTCAGAAACGTTCGGAGTTCGCCGAACTTCTATTCGCTTCCCGGAGCTAGGGGATTATATGCCTGACCTGTTCCGTTAGGTGGGGAAGCTGCCCACTGTCTCGTGGCTGCCTGGGTGTCGCGCTTACCTGGCGACTACTGTTTATGAGGTGCAATTTCAGCCCATCCCTAGCATTACCAAACGCTTAGAATCATTAATACCCTTGCTATTATTAATAATAAAATTGTGCGGGATGACCTACTTTAGTCATTCCATCACAAGCTGGAAGTTCAGTATCTCACATTAAAAAAGGATACCAGTGATCAACTCAGTTGAGTGCAGCTCGCGATCGACAATTTCGCTAGTAGAATTGACAACTCTGGTCAGGTCAGTTCAGGCAAAAACATAGTTTTTAAGATATAAACAAAGCGGCTGGAAGTGAATCAACTGAAACAATCTAGCACAAGAAAAAAATTAGCAGAAATGGTAGACTTAGGTCCAAGAAGTAACTCTGAAAGGAGCTAAACCGAGGATGAATGGAATGCATTAAAGACCGAAATAATGAAAGCTGGTAAAGAAACATTAGGTTTTAGGGAACAAGCTGCCCGAAAACCTTGGATCACAGAAGAAATTTTGGAGCTGATGGATCAGAGGAGAAGGTTCAAAAATGCTCAGGATGAAGCAGGAAGAGAGCAGTACAGGCAATTTAGAAATCAAATAAATAGGAAATGCAAAATAGTAAAATGGCTAGAAGAAAAGTGTGAAGAAGTAGAAAAGGAAATGGTCGTAGGTAAAGTAGATGTTGCATATAGAAAGATCAAAATAGAATTTTGGAGAAATGAAGAAAAGAGGTACGAACATTATAGCTGCCAATGGGAAACCTCATTTAAAATCAGAAGATAGAGCTAACCGTTGGAAGGAATACATTGAGAAACTGTATGTTGGGGACGACTTGAACAATAGTGTAATTGAAAAGGATGGCTATGTCAACATTGATGACTTAGGAAATCCTGTTTTGAGGACAGAATTTAATAAAGCTCTGATTGACTTGAAAGCAAATATGGCAGTTGGAATTGATGAGATCCCTGCAGAACTTCTTAAATCACTAGGAGAGGAAGGAATTGAAAGATTATTCAAGCTGATATCAAAAAGTTATGAAACAGGAGAAATTCCAGCAGATTTTAATAAAAATATCATCTACTTACTTCCAAAGAAAGCACAAGCCGACAAATGTGAGAATTATCGCACCATTACTCTAACAACACATGCTTCAAAATTAATGACCAGAATAATATACAGAGGGATGGAAGAAGAGATAGTAGGTGAAGATCAGTTTGGGTTTAAGAAAAATCGCTGTACAAGGGAAGCAATTCTGACTTTAAGATTAATACTTGAAGGGAGGATCGTGAAATACTTTTATGGCATTTGTTGATTTAGAAAAAGCTTTTGATAATGTTAGGTGGGACAAGATGTTCAAAATTTTAAAGAAGTCAGGTCTAAAGTATCGAGATAGAAAAATACTCTGTAAACTATATAAGAATTAAGTGGCTATAATAAAAGTAGAGAATCATGAGAGACATACATCAGTTAAAATGGGTGTGAGACAAGGTTGTAGTCTATCCCCCTTAATATTCAACTTGTATGTAGAAGAAGCAATGAAGAAATTAAAAGAAAAATTTCCATGTGGCATAAGTGTTCAGTGAGAAAAAATCAGTATGCTACGATTTGCTGATAATATTGTCTTTTTAGCAGAGAGGGCTGAGGATATTGAGAAGTTACTGAATGGCATGAAGAAAATACTGAAGGAAGATTTTGGACTGAATATAAATCAAAGCAAGACAAAAGTGATGACGTGTAGCAGAAATGATACCAATACTAGTAGATTAAATATAAAAATAGGATCGAATGCAATAGAAGTAAGTGAATTCTGTTATTTGGGAAGTAAAATTACAACCGATGGCCGAAGCAGGAATGATGTTAAAAGAAGAATAGCGCTAGCAAAAGGAGCCTTCATGAAAAAGCGAAATCTTTTAGTTTCAAATATTGATCTAGGAATTAGAAAGTACTTTTTAAAACTCTTTGCGTGGAGCACAGCACTTTATGGTAGCGAAACATGGACTTTAGGAATACCGGAAATAAAGAAAATTGAAGCATTTGAAATGTGGTGCTACAGAAGAATGCTGAAAATTAAGTGGACGGACAAAGTACGAAATGAACGAGTTTTAGAAATGATGGGTGAGAGAAGAAGTTTGTGGAAGAAGCTTACAGAAAGAAGAGACAGGCTGGTAGGTCATATTTTGAGACATGCTGGATTGGTTAATTTGTTAGTGGAGGGAACAGTTGAAGGTAAGAACTGTAGAGGAAGACAGAGATTAGAATTATGAAGCAGATAATTGAGGACGTGGGCTGTAAGGGGTATGTAGAAATGTAGAGGTTAGCACAGGATAGGTAGGGATGGTGAATTGCATCAAACCAGTCGAAAGACTGACGACAGCAAAAAAAAAAAAAAAAAAAAAAAAAAAAAAAAAAAAAAAAGCGGACGTTGTTGATCATTTTTCTTAATTGCTACCGAGCGTGGTGGTGTAACGGATAGCGTTCTGGCCTCGCATTCGGGAGGACGGCGGTTCGAATCACGGTCCGGGCATCCAGATTTGGGTTTTCCATGTTTTCCCAAATCACTCCAGGCAAATGCCGGGATGCTTCCTTCCAAAGGCCATGGCCGAATTCCTTCCCATTCCTAGCCCCCATTCCTTTCTCGTCTCTAAAGATCTCGCTGTTAGAGAGACGTTAAGCAGATTAAAAAAAAATCTTAATTGCTGATAATACTGATACGTAAATAATGCCAAAGCAATTAATGTTTGTACATTTATTGACCTCCCGAACGCGTTTAACTTCTTTTACGGAGCATCTTCAGTGGGTTCTGCTGGTAATGATGTACATATGTTACAATCTGATTATGTTGTTGCGGTTTGTGCAATTGAATTATTATTTAAATTAAAATATACTTACATTTTTTGGTCTATTGCATTTATTTATGCTCCAGTCTCAGCAGTAGTGATTTTTGCTTTTTTGGGAGTAGTAATTCATGTTCCAAATTGTTATTTCACTAGTGATTAGCACAACACTGCAATGCACTGCACTGCACTGCACTGTATGTTTATTATGAATGGCTGGTCCGTTTTGTTTACTTTCGACTTTGTGTCGCTATGTGGTGCTGTTTTTGTTTTTTTAGTCTGTCTGCCAATTGGTGGGAGCATTTTTTGAAATATAAATGGTTTAGTTTTGCATGGCTTGTGTGTCATTGTTTAATGTTTTCTTGCCTGTGTCGATGGTTTTTCCTTTATTTTGTTTTTAGTACTGTGTATAGTGTCGGGTGTATCAGGTTTGTGTATTCGTTTATTAATTGTTTTCCTTCTGTTAGTGCTTTTTGTATGTGATAGTTCTCTTGCAATATTAGTATTTGTGGTTTGTTGTTGTTAACGGTGAGTATTTGAATGTCTCTGTCGATATTTGTTGGGTGGTGGTTGTGTTCCTGTATGTGTTCTGATAATGTGGAATGGTTACTATATTTAGTGCTCTTATGTGTTCCTTGTTTAGAATTTCCTACATATTTGTCTTAGGTACTGAGCTTGACATTCTTTGGATGTTAGCTTGTATATTACAGAGTTGTGAAATTTATTGGTTTGTTTGTTGTTTCTGTATTGTGTTGTCTGTTCTGAATGCTATTTTTAATCCCTGTTTTCTAAATATATTTGCAATTTTGTATGTGTCTTTGTTGATGTATGTGATCACAAAAACCTTTCCTTTTATTTTGTTGTGGGTGTTGTGTGTCATCTTTTTTAAAAAATTTTATTTGGCCTTCGGTCATGGCGAATATGTAACCAGCTTCATTTGTTTGCAATTATTTTAAATAATTATTACATATTTATTTAAATATATACAAGTTTGTTGTTTTCTTTTCATCTTGTTACAACCTTTAACTCAATGTTTTATAGTTAGCTTTTAAAATGTGGCATGTCGGTTGGTTCTATCACACTCAACTCTCTTTATATCTCCAGGTAAGTTAACATACTGACTTACACAGGGAGAAAATTTGACAAACGAACAAAATTAAAGTTAGTATCCACCTCGCTTGTGGCTGGACTGTATAAGAACTTTCTTTGGCATTGGTGTGTTATCTGGAGTTGATCGATTGTGGTGGAATGTCTTCTGTGAATATGGGGTTGTATCGTGTGAAGTTTTCTTTATTTGTCTTATAGTTTTGAGATTTTTGGTACACCATTATAATAGTAGTTGTTGAAACCTGTTAATAGTTAGTTAATAGGGATACTGGATACGAGCTAAATACTGGTATCTGCCTATCAAAATGTTGAAGCAGCTTCGCCTCGGTAATGAGAAAAAGAGTGGATGACGTCATCACGCTGGGTTGTCTTTTGTCTTCCGCAGTTTCCGTGGCAGCGCGTAGATAAACAGTTGGTAGAAAATTATGGCAGAGATAGACGACTTCGAAGAGTCCCAGAATTGTGACTTTTTTACCAGGCTGGAAGCCCGAGAAGATTTTATTAATTTACAGCGTTGTTTAAAGTTTCACTCATACTTCAAGATAAAGGTGTCAACAAATTAGGATTTTTTTTTTATGTTGAACGCGATTCACGCATTAGCTAACGGTCGGAGTTTCAAAAAATGAACCACTCATAATCCCGAGATTGAAAAAGGCCATGTTTCTCGTTACTGTGATCTGATGAAATTCAAGATAAAAGCGTTCTAATTAGTATATGGTTTTCGTTGAACTCTGACACACTCTTCATTAACTAATTCGTCCTGTAGACATTAAACGATGATTTCCTTTAATGATTTCGCACTCTAATTTACAGTTCTCTGTCGGTGCTCGTCAGTGAATTTTACCTCCCGCCAAAGGTGTAAGAACTACTGCTTTCGAATGTATTAAATTGTTCCGTAAAATGAAAACACTGAAGAATCACTTTTCACTTCATATTTATTTCCCAGTGAACCCCATAATACTTTACATGCGGATAAGGCATAATAGACTCGTCCAAAGATACTGAGGCGAGTGAACAATAGAAACTGCAAATAATCGGTAGCTCCAACTAACTGGCCGTCTCCGCCGCTCGTCTAAATAGACGTTTTCGAAACATCCAGAATAGCATACAGAAAGCAGACCGATGTTCCTCGGCCGACAGTTAAAAACCACATTAAAACAATCAGATTTAGTGCAAAATCATTCACAATCATTTGTAAACAGTTTAAAACGGAAATTAAAGCTACTTGCAAGTATCTACGCAGAAAATTAACAGCAGAAACCAATCCAAACGGTTGAGAATTGTTCTCCACACATCGTGACTCATATGAACGCCAACCGTAACAAACGTTTGTTTAAGGTTTCATACATAATACTGTCCTTGATCGTATTACACATCATTTACACAGTTTCTCTTCATAAAGCCATGTTCATTGACAGGACGAATATGCACGAATTCAGAATTAATCACAGGAAAAATATAGAAATTCACAATTAATCAACTCCATTCTTTCTATACACAATTCTTAAAATAAAATTTCATAAAAGGGCTGGGACTAAGTGCTCTTACAACTCGATTCAAGCAAAAATTAGCGGTCGAGTATAGCTAATTAATGCAGTTGAAGTTCTTATAACGATTTTAGCATAGAAATGCTGAAATCCGAAGAAGCGACCGGAGCGTGTGCTCCGTTGCTATTTAATTTAACTTAGTTACAATCGGTTTAATCCGTACAGTGACAGGTCACGTAAAGAATGTTACGGGCAGCAGCTAGTCTGATTGTAAAGAAACGGCCCGCGCGAGAGGTTATACGCTGTAGCAAAGCCGGTAGCGCTGTTCCCACCACCAACTCGGAACTGTTGGAATTCTCTGGGAGCAAGTGCGGAGGCGTGTCGGGGGAGCTCGCGGGGCTTTTCTTGCGGGCAAGTTGGCGAACATGGCAGGCACCTGCCTCACACGCTACACACGGCGCCGCAAACTAACTAATGCCGCCTCGGCTAAACGGGGGAATTTACATTTACAACCAAGTTCTCCGGCAGCCGGCGGTACTAATGGGATACCCGAACACGGGGGAAGTAACTCACGGAGGAGAACGGAAACACAGAGCGAGTTGATTGAGTCACTCTCTCCAGGCGAATGGGAGGAAACGAAGCGCTTACACGCCGCGCACCATCTGCAGGATTCCGTCAGGTATCGACCGCGAAGGCTAATAGCTTTAGTTTTACCACTGCTTCTAAGAGCGTCAAAAATAACGAGTGGAATGCAGTGTTCTAGCAATTAATTTCAGTCAAAGAGCTGTAACAACAACATCTATGGACAAAGAATATAATGAAACCGTCTAAACTGACTATAACTCGAATACAAGTCCGTAAAACTAATGAGTGGAACATAGTGTTTTCGCAATTTACTATAACAGCAAAATCTGTGGACAGAGATTATTATGAAAACATTTACGTATACTATATTCGCATCGAAGTCCGTCAAAACTGATGAGTGGAACGTAGTGTTTTCGCAATTAATTTCTTTGAGTTTACTGTAACAGCAAAATCTGTGGACAGAGATTATAATGAACACATCTATATAGACTACATCCGCATCGAAGTCCATTGAAACTGATGATTGGAAAGTAGTGTTTTTGCAATTAATTTATTTGGGTTTACTACAACAGCAAGAACTGTGGACAGGGATTATAATGAAAACATCTACATGGACTATATTCGCATCGAAGTTCGTCAAAACTGATGAGTGGAATGTAATGTTTTCGCAATTAATTTCTTTGAGTTTACTATAACAGCAACATCTGTCGAGAGAGATAATAATGAAAACATCTATGTAAACTATATTCGCATCGAAGTCTGTCAAAACTGATGAGTGGAACGTAGTGTTTTCGGAATTAATTTCATTGAGTTTATTGTAACAGCAACATCTGTGGACAGAGATTATAATGAAAACACTTATATGTAAACTATATTCGCATCGAAGTCCGTCGAAACTAATGAGTGGAACGTAGTGTTTTCGCAATTAATTTGTTTGAGTTTACTATAACAGATACGTCAAACAGCAGAGAATATAGAGAAAACATCTAAATCGAATATAAATAATTTCTAAGACCCTAAAAGCCGGTCTCGGTAGCATAGCGGCTAGAGTACTGTCTTTGGAATGTAGACGGTTCGAGTCCGGCAGCGAGCATGAGTGTTTAACTATTGTGTGTGGTGATGTTGTCACCGTTCTGTGTTGTCTATACTTAGTTAAAACAATGTACTGTAGGAACTAAAACACTTGAAGCGTCATAATCACACTTGAGCAGGCAGTATGGCCTAAGTAGCCGAATTCATTTGGGAAAAAAATGTCCGCAAAAATAATGGTTGCAACACAGTATCCTGGTAGTTTATTTGTTTACATTTATTTACCTAAATAATGATGACTAGCATTGAAGACAAACAGGACCAACCAAGACAGTGTCAAAGAGTGCATCATTCCTTACGCCGCGTCGGTGGGCTGAGGCATGAATTACCGTGGACGGGTGCCACATTGCAAACTTGTTATTAACTCCGAAAACATGCTATTGCGACCCAATGTTTATTAGACACTTATGTCTTATTTTGATACATACTATCACCTCCTAAAATATTTTACACTTTTTTTTTAACACCTTGTATACTGCGGAAATAATTTAACTTGAAAATCAACTCTAACCTGTCCAATATTTGCTTAATGAAATTCTAACATGGAGTCCCTTTCGTAAGTCGGCAGAGATTATGAAAGAGCGAGGCAACCCTATACTCGTTAATGTTCAGAGAATGCTGTTACATCTTCGTGGCTCGCTGTAACTAAGTGTCCTGCAACCAAACTGAAGTGAGCTGCTCGCCAGAAGCAGGAGTGGGGTGGAAATCACTCTGATTGGTTACTGACCTCGTGAATACTGCGTGTTGTACTTTAACTGGCGGAATAGAACATTCTAATTGATTTAGGCAGTTTCAGGGCGGGGACAATGTTTCCCAGCTCAGAGTAATAAAATATTAACCCTCACGTAAGCAGGCTTGCAGGATATACTGTTACTAAAGCGTTCCATAGCCTGGGGACACTTGTTCACTGAATAACACCTGGCTAAGGAACTCTAATAGTCTAGCTTCCCTTCATACCTGAGAACAGCTTTTATCAACACTTTTTAAGCCGAGGAACGGCAAATTATCAAAAATAGTGCTGCGGGCCAATAACTTACAGGGGCCTCATTTTTTATGTGTATGATATTAACATTTCAGACATAGCCTTTTTTACTGTACCATTATAACGTAATAAATCTAAATGGAGGTTTTGAATTCCTACAGAAACGCAGTTATGAATCTGGAAGTGAAGTATTTAAAGTTAAATACATATTGACCAGACTCTTAATATTTAGTGCCAAAATGTATCATAATGTTACTATAGGCTGGATGCTACACTATACCATCAATCTAAATATATATATATGTATATATATATAATACTAATAATAAAAAATACGCTAGACCGCACACCTTTTATTTTCGTTCACTTCAACACTCTTATGTTACCAACCCTACCACGTGCCGCCGTTCCTCACACTTGCCTTCAAATGAAGATCATTTATTTAAACCTTTGACAAACGGCGCTCTTTTTAATGCCGACTGAAAATTAATCGACTATTGTAAGAACAACTGTGTCCTATCATCATACTGGAAATTCCAGATTTTTGTCTGTTTGTCGAAATATTCGTGGCTTTTAGAAAGATGGGCATATAATCGCTTAAAGCTATACACAGTACGGGTACAGTATCTCAATTTTTAATATTCCGCCAGCAAACCAACTGTCTCATCTTCACTATAGGACGAGAAACGCTGCCTTAGAATATACCGGATTCCTTAAGTGGTCGTCAATCCTCACTGCTTTAGCTGCTTTAGGGTACTGTATTATTTACATAACTTCTGAGAAGAACGTACTATGTGAATTACTTTACGTTACTGTTCATACTCTTAATTTCCCCGAAGAAAACTATATCAAAGGACAGTTGGTTGATGATGCCTGTAACGCGTTACGCCTTTTTAAACGGGACAATGGCAGCCGGAGATGGTTTTGTTCTCTGACCAGGTGCCAAGGTTCTTAACTAGCCAGGTAATACACGCCCACAAAATAGACTTATAAGCCATTGGGCAAACGTTTGATTGATTCAGTGTTTATATCAATCCACATACATTCATATTACAACCGTTTCTTTGTATTAAAATTAATAGTAATAAAAGACTAAGCTTGGTCACTTTGTCATTCACCGTAACGCCGACTTCATGCTCCCGGCATTGGTTGGTGGGTTATAACTACCAGACATATTACTATCAATTCGAGGTTATGGGAATTATTTTATGAGTTATATTTAGTTAAGAATCCGGAATGGAATTAACTTTCAGAAAACTCAAAGAAAAGTTTGTATTGAGTTTAAATTAACACAAAAATTGTAAATTGTTCGATATGACAGTAGATATATGAGATAAATTAATGCAATTTTCGGCCAGCAAAGTTAGGGGAAGTTTTGATTAGATTGAAACACAGCCTACGTTGAGTTGGCTTTTCACGGCCTGTTCATTTTCCGGCCGCACCGGTCAAGATATCAACAGCGGGCCGCGGAATGGGACCCGCTTCTACTGGCAGGGATGGCACACCTCTATCTGTCACCCAGTTGGTAAACATCAAAAGCCCGGGTAGCTCAAATGACAGAGGGCAACATGGTGCGGAGGTGGCTGCGAGGGGGCGAGGGCTAGCCTGTGGCGCGTGCTGATCGGTGCAGTTCGGCTGCATGGCACTGCTTATAAACCCATGGGCCGTGTGAAGCAACCGTTAGATTGACAAGTGGCATTTGACGTTACTGCTGAGGGCATGAGTAATTTAATTGTTTGAAAAAATAATGTTACTTTTTCTTTTCGTGTCGATAGTAACATGACATACAAGGTAGTTTTCCAGCCAATGCGATGGCCTTGTCACTATCTGATTGACGGTATGACTTATTCAGAGTTGTGAGTATGACAACAAATGTATCATAATTTTGATTTTGCCGCAGGAACATGTGGTACCTGGTCTTCCAGGTATCCCCATCAAGCGAGAGTGTCTATGAAGCGCCCAACTCCAACTCGAAGTCTCCACTTCCATATGGAGAATGGTTGTTCAGATCCATGTGGAAGATGCTCCTTCAGCTTGATCCAGTCGAGATTGTGTCGCACTCTTTTCTCACAGGTCGATATTGTTTCATTTAAGTTCATTTCAGTGCCGTTGAGGTCCTTAAGAAGCTCGATCGGGACATCAGGCTCGATGGCGCTGGTTCATGACCATGTAGAATGTGTCGGGCGTCTTCTTCCACTCTGAGCCTTGTGTTGGTAGCAACTCCTCTGCGTATGTCTCCAGAGGCGATGACAGCCATTATATCAACCTTTGCCATGCGGATTATGTGCGATCTTTGTGGCCTGGACAAGAGTTAAAACTATTATCACGCGGCATGACATAAGTTATTGGAATCATTTTTGCTTCCACTGACTTAATATTACTGATATTATTCCAGACGCACTAGTCTCAACTATATCACGATATAAACTACAATCGAAATATGTACAAAATTACGAAATCAGGGTTATGAGGCTCATTTAATAACAATTGTATTTACCTAAGTAAAGGAGAAGACACGATTTATCAGAACATTCCTTTCAACTCGTCATTTTTTGCTGGCTTAGATGTCAGTCATGACTTAATTAATAAAAGAAACAACTTCGAAGCAGAATAGTATTCAAGGTCAACAATATAACGGGAGAGCTAGAGTTTAACAAATTTCGAGACTTAGAAAGTCCTGTTGCCAATCGGTGGAAACTGATACTGCTGTAAAATAAGTACGGAGGTTCAGAACTGAGGAAAAGTATCTAATGTCGACCGCTTGAAGCTGAGAGATAAAATGTGCGGCGCTCGAGACCATTTATAGGAAGAACCGTAACGCAATAATCTGAGTACTCCAATAGCCTGATGGTTAAGAGAGAAGCTTTGCCAATCCCTGTCCATCGAGAATAATTCAACCAGAGACAGGATAAGTTTCTTTGTAAGGGTGGCTAATATTTCTCTCTTCCTAAGTTCAGATGGAACTCACCAGTTTTTCCATGTGCGAGAAACGGCAGCGCTCTGGATCGGAGAGGTACAAAGGATGCAGGTTCGAATCCCAGAAACTGAGTACCGTCGGTCTTGGTTTCGGGTTTTAAGCGGTTTTCTGGAATCACCTAGGCGAATACTGGGACGGTTCACAATCTCTGCCTCAAAGTTATAAATTTCAGAAACAAAATAACACATATCATGAAGCGGTCCGCTCGCGGAAGCTTCATATTTTACAAGCAAGCGTTTGTCGATGTGAGCAGGAGAGACTATTTCGCAGTGCAACCATCGTGGCACCCTTTGGGTACAAGTGTTTCGAGATGGGAAAGGAGATAAGCTGACCGCATTCCTTCAGTGGGGACAGTCCGCACCGTGCCAGCGCTGCGAGAAGTATAGAGCGTGTGTGTGCTTGTATGCATGGAAGGATACACTATTATTTGATAATAAGTTGTTTTTCTTGTTTCACGCTAAAACCCTCGTTTTGAGGAGAAGATTGCAGCTGGCCAGCGAGACGCCGTTCGAAAGGATAATCATCCAATGCGTTCCAAAGCAAGTGCTCGTCCAGTGTAATCACAGTGCGACGATTGAAGTTTGTTTTGTGTTTGTTGTGCACAGAAATTCCAGAAGAACGGACAGCGCTGACTACAAAATAGACATCAACTAAATGGTAATTACACAATTTTTATATTCCGCCAGAACAAACCGAGTCAAAGTGTGGCGCATTGTACCCGAAAGCGAAAACCTGTAGAGAATTGTGCTCTCTGATGTTATTTTGAGTTAGTCGGACTTTGTTCATGATCTGTCATTTCGTTGTTTATTTAATCAATTTTTATTATATAGATTTAATTCTTGTTTTATGTATTAGTCAATGCAAATCATCTTTTCTTGTATTGATAACTATAAATGCAAGTGTCAGTAGATAAAATTAATATAATTTTCCTTGTAATAAAACAAATAATTACATTTCTAAATGTTTACTGAAAATTCTGGAAGGACTCCTTCCATGGCGCCCAGGCAAAATTGAACAAGGTATTATACATATACAAAATTTTAATGATAGAGAATAATAATAACTGGCGGCAATCCTTACTCCAGGGTACACTACAATCATACTGGACACAGGTTACATGTTCCGCAGACAGATGGCAACACTTAGTTTTCCCCCAACCTCATTAGAATAGGATCCCAAATCCGTCACTGAAGCGAGTGACGTGATTAAAACTTTACAGCTTTAAAAGTTCATGGGCTTTCCCTGAATCTAACGAGACCACATCGCTCGTGGTTGAAATACGCTCGGGAAAAAATTCAGTTGGACGCTGCCATTGAGGAATGAGATTATCACTATTCCTTTCCCTACCATCTATATGATTGTGAGGTATGGATGAAGGTGGCTGTACATGTTAACTGAAATGTAATGTCTTTTTCTTATAAACTAATGAATATTTTTTTCCAAAAAACTACCGCATAAAATTTTAAAACCAGACGAAAAATATTATTTTAACCTTATGAACAAAAATAGAAGGATTAATACATCGGGTACTTATTATTCACCTCCTAGCCACCTCGGTATTAAACCAACATGTTACAGTAAAGTAATTGCTAAAGCAAATTGTGGTTGTGGAGCCACCTTACTGACAATTCACCACATCGTTTCTGACTGTTCTCATCCAGCCTACAAAGGGACAATATGCGGAAATACAAGACGCTTCGATCAGTGCTGTTGATTGGATAATCACACTAGATCTAGAGACATAAAATAGTAGGTCTACAAGCTTGCGATACGCACATCTGTTCTCACCTTCTGTATATCTTGTAAAATATCATACAATAAATCGATAAATAATGTTTTTCGACTCATCGAACATGAGGCTTGAAATCGCTGACATTTTTTAAATTTTTTAAAAGAAATTCATTTGACTAAACAAGCCACTGAGTGTATATCTTTCTTCAGCCAGTTACAATCACGAATCATGATGTTTCTTTAGAGTCTTGGAAATCTCATGAACTTTTAATCATATGAAGCCCTTGTATCGTTCTCACCCCCACCTTCTTACTATTTTTAGTGGTTATTATTTTAATTTTGCTATCTGATTTTGTTGCCGGAGATTGACTACATTCATTCCATCGTTAATCAAGGTAAAATGGGTGGAACAATTACAAAAGAAATGAAATACATGGAATTTGTACCACACAAAATAACATTGTATTCTGATCATTCACATTCATACACAGGTCTATCATTCAAGTAGCAACATATAAATCTCCTGATAGTGCACACATGGCAATCATACAGTTTCCGTTAAATGTTCTATGTTTCCTATACCATAACTTGTAGTGAGAGTGAGCCTTCAGTACAGAAAGAGAGAAAAACTATGGAATGAACTTAAATCAGCGCACGGAGGAAACCCGCAATCTTCCGCTGCACAACACTGGACAAAACTGAGCAAGATTGAGACGTACGGTCTCGTTGTGGGGCCTTATATAATACCCACCTAACGGTGTTCGGGTGGGCTGACCTTCTTCTGGAGGGAGTACTACCAACATTGGCTTCTTGCCTTCCCGTTGGCGGGAGGACCATCTCTGCCAAATGGGAGGAAGCACAGAGTTCCACCGATACTAACCGACCCCAGGGGTGACTTTTAGTGTTCGTGGTGTGGCTACTGTACCATCCAGCTCCGCGCCAAGACTGAGGGCGGGAACTGGGTGATTGACCCCTTCAGCGTAACCTAGCCGCCATGACAGCAGTCTGTAGCCCGCCTTAAAATTTTAAAATAAAATCTCCCTGCCTCCCTCTCGCTACATAATTGAAATTACTTAATGTTATTCTTAATCTAATTAAATGATACTTAAAGTTCCTAATTAAATGATACTTAAAGTTCCTAATTACTATTTTAAATCGTCTTGTAGCGTAACACCCTGCTTAAATGATGTATTGGTGATTGTATTATAATGCGGAGGTATCTAAGTGTTCCTCAGGTCTTCGAAACGTGCAACTTAAATGTTGAATGGTAGATGTATTTTTTGTTTTAATGAAATGTCTGGTTTCTGAGGAATTATGTGTCTGTGTGAGCTATCATGTAGATTGCGGGAAACCGGCTAAACAGGAATCAACACGGCCTGTACGCGGGGTCTATGACTGTGCGGCGAATGGAAACTATGAATTGCTTTACGTGATATGTGTAAATTAAAAACCACCCCAGCATTCTCCTACGTAATCACAAGGGTTCGGATCTTTAGGACAGGTCATATTTTTTTTGCTGCTTTTTCTTTGAGCTGTAATGCCGAATTAAACATTGATTGAACGTTTCTGATTGTATTTTAATATATTTTCTTAAGCATATAAATGCATATTCAGCCCATTTTCCTATTTTTGGTCGTTTTACGATAATATTTGTTGTAATATGGTCATATTTTGAGGAAAAATCCAGTAATTTTTAACACTATCGGTAATTCACTAGAAGTTATATATGAGAAGAAATTAAGATAATTATTCGCAGAAATACACTCCTATTATACGTTGGAGGAACAAACAAAACTAATTCTCACTGTCAACAATTGAAGTCATGCCTGTGTCAAGCCGCATCAATGTCTCATTGTTACCAATACTTTTGAAAATAATTCCTCAGTCAGTGTTAAATGTGCAGCGGGAAAAAACGGAAAAAAATGCGAGGTTATGGAGTTGCTCAAAGGAATTTGGAGAGGAATATTTTAAAATAGACCAAAGAGTTTTTGTCCGTAAATAATGTGAAATTAAAGTGACTTCAACAAAGCGATTTAAAATTAAATTTCCCAATTGTGCAGTAAGTGCACGGAAGCATATTATGCTGTCTACATGAAAGTGACACTGCTAGTTAAAATAAATGATGTATAATTGAGAATATTTTGATGAATAGTAAATTTAAATGTTTGGTCATATTTTGTCATTTTTAGGTCATGTTTACCCATTTTTAAGGTCGTATTTGCATGCATACTTCTCTACTTTTTAGGTCTTAAAGATCCGAACCCTAGTAATCACTAAAAGAAGCAAAAAAATCTTAAAGAGGATATCCGATAAGACAGACTGTGAGTTTCATCTCTCTTTTCTTGTTTGTTTACACCTCATAGACGTAGGTCGCTAGAGGCGGGAGAGAATTCAGAACAAGGAACGGGAAGGTCATTGCATTTTGAGAAAACCTTCCCTGCGCTCGGACTGAGTGATTCTGGATTTGATCCGCGTCCTCCCGAATACCAAGCCAGGGGTTACCGCTCTCACTGAGTTTGGTCGGTAGGTTTGAACCTGGACCTGCTGTATCTCCGCGATATCAATATGGCGAGGCTGTAACGGGAGGAACAAAACTCACGTGTTCCGAGTATCTGATTGCGTACCACGAAACATCGAGCTAAGCCTAGTAAATCGGGGCTATCATAGATTCAGCACGAGCCGCCAGCGGCGGGTAATGGAGAGCCCTCGACCACCTGCTGCGTATCAGTAGCCTCGTCCCTTTTGAAGGGCTCGAGTGCCGGGGCCTCCAGTTCCAGTCGGCTGGAATGTGCGCGTCGCTGTTGTGCGCTCTAGGGTCACTCGATGTGGAATATTCTTTTGTCGTGCGCCGCTGCGTGGCCGGATGTATTGTTCTTTTACTCGTCCAGGCTTATTGAAAGCTGTCATTGTGCCTTACTCTCTGTGACGACTGCTAGTGGCTGCCAACTGCGCTACGCCACGGGCAGCGAAAAGCAGTCGCCCCTTTCCGCTTATCCTGTTGCTAATGCGACCGTATTGCCAACATGCTTTTTTAAAGAGCCAGTACTATCTTTCCTTTGTGAACTTTGCCAAAATGTTGACTTACTCTCAGATCAGTTGCTTTGAAGCATTCAGCCTTTTTTTATCAGTCTATGGGCAGGTTGTATTATAAATTCATTCCGTTGTTTTTAAATACTATCTTAAGGCCGTAACTTCGTCCACGTGGTCCTCTTCCGCTTGCTAATCAATATCAGGGATAAAATAAATTAGAAGCTTTCAGAATAGAATGCCCTGGAAGGTGGGCTACTGTAGGGTCTCAGGGAACATTTTTAGCCTGCCTAACATAAGGGGACAGGGATATGGAAGGAAGTCGGCCATGGTCTTTCAAAGGAACCATCCAGGCATTCGCCTGGAGGGACTACGAAAAACAGGAGTCAGGAAGGTCTGAGGTGGATTTAAAGCCCCATCGTCCCGAATGTCAAGCTAGAGAGCGATATCACTTAAAAAAAAAATTCGCCTGGAACGAATTCGAGGAACCATGGAAAACCGAAATCAGGATGGTATATTATGGGGTCAGATCTCACATTGAAGATCATAGATCCTCCCCCTAAAAATGAAGATATTACTCAATCCACAATAGATAGTTCACTCTTACTGAACACAGCTAGCTCGGTTCGCAGTGACACCCTGGGGGAAGATGCGATTGTGTGTGTGTCGGCCTTTCGGCGTGTTTGTTGTTTAGGATGAGGAGATTTTTGGGACTCTTTTTATTACTCTTTGAGGGGAAAACATGGCTATGGTTCGTCAAAGACGACCTTATGTGAAAAACCCCTACAGTTTTCTTATGATCATATCAGTTCCCTTCTGCCTGATATGAGTGCTAGTGCACTGGAATTGTTGTGACAAGGATATGGAGCCTTTCATCATTTTGTCTAAATTTATCTATTCTGTCATAAAAAATTTCTGTTTGTCTGAAAATTTCTACATGAAGTGGGTTAATGTTCGCTGTGTCGTGAAGGAAGTCATTTTTTGCGTATCTGGGTGCTCTTAATATTACTCGTAGGTATCTATTCTGAAGTCACTGGAGTTGGTCTATGTTCGATTTGGCTGCAGTTCCCCACAACTGGCATCTGTTTAGTATGAAGGGGAGGATAACTGACTTGTAGATCCTAAGCTTTGTTGTTGTGGATAGTTCAGAGCTGTACAGGATTGGAAAAAGATTTTTAAGTATAGCTGTGTCCTGTTTTCTTCTGTCTAAGATGTGTTTCCGGAAGAGAAGCTTTTTGTCAATGGTGACTCCTATGTATTTAGTTTCAGTTGACCATTCTATTTCTTGCCCCATGATGGTAAGTCTTTTTTTGTCTATAATTGGTCTCTTTCTGGTGAAATATATTGCTGCGCACATGGATGGGTTGATTTTCACTTTGTTAGTACGACGCGACTTCTCAAGTTCGTGGAGGCCGTGTTGAAGGTGGTTGACGTTTTGGTCATGTCTCCTGCCGATGCATATATGGTGGTGTCGTCTACGAACTGTGCAATTTTTACATAAGGCGGCAATTGTATGTCGTTGACGTTAATTTTAAATAAGACTGGTACCAGAACTTAACCTTGGGGGATTACAGCCGGGATGAGGTGGACTGATGAATTTTGCCTTCTATTGAAACAAAGAATTTCCTATCTTCAAGGAAACTTCCAATAAGTTGGACGTAACAGTGGCGGATTGTTGTCTGAGTTCCTAGTTTGGCTATGAGGTTTGTGTGTCATATCTTGTCGTAGGCTTTCTCTACATCTAAGAATACAGCCGCTGTTGAATTCCATAGTTTGAATCCACTCGGTACATCTTCGGTAAATCTGATAAGTTGGCTAATGCTTCCTACTCTATTTTCGAAACCAAACTGTTCTTTTAGGATTGTTTTGTCTGTTTCTAAGGCCTTGTTGATACGTTTTAGGATTACCCGCTACAGTACTTTGGATGCGAAGGGTAGTAAGCTGATAGGTCTGTAATTTGATCGTAGACGCTGGTCTTTCCCGCGTTTTGGTATGGCCGTGACTTTTGCTGTTTTCCAACATTCTGGGAAGTACTTTTGTAACATACAAGCATTGCAAATTCTAGTGAGTAAAACTATTCCCTTCCTAGGTAGATGCTTAAGGTGGTTATTTGAAAATTTGTAGGTTCCTGGAGCTTTACTGTTAGCCAGTTTTTTGGTAATATTTCTAATTTCGCGAGGTGTTGTGAGTTCTGGTTCGTCCTCCGATGGTGTATTCATGATGTTTCTCGCCTTATTAGTTATGTCGTCAGCTGTTCGTGTTTCTGCTTCAGTCAGGTCGTATGCTACTTCAGTATGTTGCCTGGCAAAATATTCTGCCAGAACCGCCGCTTTAGCTAGTGGTTGGAAGCACGGTCCGGTTGGCCCGGTGATAGCTATATTTGGGTCTCTTGGAGTCTTGAGTGCGCGCACTAGCTGCCATGCTTCTCTGTTATTTAGAGTAAGGTTTGGCATTTTGGTTTCCCACTTCGTTGTCGTATGTTCCAACATGCGCCTTCTCAGCTCTCTCCCAAGCTGTTTGTACCTCCGTTTATCTTGAGGATCGCGGAACCGTTGCCACAGTTTCCGGCTAGTATTTTATAGTTTCCGAAGATTTTCAATATCAAGTGGTAGGTGTTCGGCGGTTATTTGCGAAGTTGAAATTGTTGATGCTCTTTTGTCTGCTTCCAATATTACACGGTTAAAGTGGCTTATTTGCTTCCTCAATTCTATTTGTTGTAGTTAGGTTGTGTGTGGTTCTAATTTTGTTATGAATTAATATGGTAAAAAGGTTCCAGTCAACATCTTTGGTCCTCTTTTATTTGATGTAAGGTAGCACCCAGTTTCTTCTTTGGATCAGGACTGGTTGGTGATCTGATGTTAGATCATTAATGGTTTCTAGCTTAATCCGGCGTGAATGTCCTTGAGTACAACCACATCGAGAACGTCAGGTTGGATGTTTCTGTTGTTTGGTATATATGTTGGTGACTTTGGGCCCTAGACTTGGATGTTGTGTCTTTCTGCTATCTCCAGGAGGCGTTCTCCTTGGTATTGTTCCTTCTAGAATTCCATGCGTGATGTTTAGAGTTTAAGTCACCACAGATTAGTACCCTTCTGCCTACTGTGAGTAGGGCATCCAGGTCGTGCTCATGTAGAGCCCGGTTTGGGGCTAGGTGCGCTGAAATCAGTACAATATGTCCCTCAACAGTGTGAATTTTGATTGCTGCGGCTTCCATTTCAGTTAATTGTGGTATCTGAACTGGTTCGTTGAATAGTTTTTTGTTAATTACTATCGGTGTTCCCCCACCAGGTCGTCCTATTCTGTCGTTCCTGTATACTGTATGTCCTGTAATTTTAAAAGTGTTCTTTGGTTTTAGGTATGTTTCAGACAGAAGGACTTATTCGTGTCGTCGAATAAAATCGTGAAGTTCTATTTTCTTGTTTTGAGTGCTGTTTGCATTCCACATTGCTATTTTGAGATTTAAAAAAAAAAAATGAAAGCACATTTACTTTTTGATACAAAAAAACTTCACTGTAGAGAAAAGGAGAACATTTTTTATGCCTGAACACATACTTTTAGATACATTCATCAAATACTTCTTCTCCTTACACACTTCCACAGCATATTTGCAGTCTACATTTAAATTAAAATATATTATGAGCACATTCCTTGACAAAAAATATCGAGATAGCTGAAAGTAATCTCAATTTCAAACAAACCAAACAAGTGAAATGTATAGTTAGTGAATTTTGGAATTTTTCTGCCCAAAGAATCTAAAGTATGTCAAAGACTGCTAATGGTAGTTTTTTAAGGCTGCGTTTGGATACAATTTTTGTATGTAAAAGGTCAACCACTAAGGTGGCAATGTGAGCCTGGTAAAAGATTTTTAACGTAAGTTATTAATCACATAGATTTAAGTACACTTACGCGAAATAACGTACAATAATACGTGATAAAAGGCTACTTTGGTCACTGTTTCATCGTGTCCGTAACACTGACGTTACCAGGCAATCAACGGCCAGAGAAGTTACCACAAAATCGAAGTTAAGAGCGTTATTCGAAAACAATTCAGTATAGCTAATCAACCACGAAAAATGAATTACACAACTTTGAAGCAAAAGTATGATTTGCGTTTAAATTAACATATTAATTACTAGCTGATTTTTGTTTATTTATTTTCAGTTGATGTAGATATTTGCTTACAATCTGTATCCAGAGATACGACTTTCATAGTAAACTGACAAGTACGTACCAAAATATATTATATAAAAAGGTCATGAGCATTACAAAATAAAAATTATATTTAATGAAACAACTGCGAGAAAATGAATTGCCAGGACACTGTGTTCATCACGTCATTTTTGACGGGCTTCGACCTCAGCACTCTTTGATAAAGAACGGGTGGAAACACTAGTTACACAGCCGAATGCCACAGAGCATCTCTTGTTGACTCGACAGCAAAAGACGAGAACTGTGAAAGGTGTTGAAAGTTTGCGAGCGAGTTGGAGTAGGGACGGCTGTTATCTCTAGTAAGACGTCTGCTCGGATGGGCGCACCGAGCGAGAATAAACACCGCAGCGTGTCTTGGTAACTCCACAGACAACGTGAAGTACTCTCCGCAGCAGACTTTAGAGGAATCTCTCAGGCGAATTGAGAAGTTTTCGATCGCTGCTCTTAACTGTGTGCCGTTCAGCTTCTGAAGGGTTTCTTATACAGGAGCTTCCTTCTTTAGGTATTTTCTGCTACGCTCAACTTAAGACCTGAACTTTGATCTTCTGATACATTACTTCCAGCGCATGGAGGAAGACGTTTTCCTTTAATTATAGCCTATTGAACAATTTGAGTTGACGAAAGAATTAAATATTAGAATTTCTTTGTCAATACAAATGAGCTGAACAGAAACATAACTTTCACTAAAAGGTGTTTCTGGTATTTCTTTACATGTTGTTGAATTTAATATAAAGCTAAATGAGTATATTATCACAATCAGAAAGAAGGAGAGGAAAACCAGGGGGATTATGATTGAAGGAGAACAGCTGAAGAGGGTCAATAGTTTCAAATATCTGGAAAGTGGAAAGTGTTATGGAGAAGAGTGGAAGGAAGAAAATTGAAAATGGGGGAGGGGGGAGGGGAGGCAGGCAGAAACATTTTTAAAAAGGGTCAGAAATATGATATGAAACAGCAAGTGAAATTTCTCAGAAGCAGGTTAGAGTATACAGGAATTGGCAAGATAAAAAATGAGGTAATTTGGATTCAATGAATGAGGAAAGATTAAACAAGGTTAGAGTAAGGTGGTATGGATATTTTAAGAATACGGAGGAGCAGAGAATACCCAGGCAAATTCATGAAATGAAGATACAAGTTAAACGAGCCAGACGAAGATCACGGGAGAGAATGATGAGAAGAGTGGAGGAATTTGTACTGAATAGAGGCGAGGACTGGGCTGAGGTGGTGACGGAGAATTGGTGGGAAGAAAGAGGAAATTGGAGAGGTTTAGAGCATACGAAGCTAATGGCCAGAAACTATGGACGATAATTTACTACGACGTACTTCATTTGAGGAGAGGGTTGCTTACTATTTCTTGGATATTACGAGATTACATCTTTTCTTGAAAGGGCTATTCAAGGTGATTGCAGCTACGACAGGTGTTGTGGCTAAGGAAAGGGGAAGTAATTTGGCCATGCCCTTTTGAGGGAACCATTCATCTTGAAAACCTAAATAGGATAGCGGGATGGGGATTTGAATCCGCGTTCTCCGGAATGTTGGACGCATAGCATCTGCTTTCTCATCTCGTGGATGTTTCAAAGTTACTGATTTTTTTATTTTACATTTTTTCTGTTGTAAAAAGTAATTATTATTATTATTATGGTACTTTAATTTACATAAGGCAGCAAAGAACACATAATACAACAATATTACCCACATATCGGATCCATTTCCTGGCTTGGTGTATGTGATAAGGACTCCGGGTAGACTCTGGTCCACCACAATGTGGTCAGTAGTTTGGATACTTCCACAGTCACGTGGTGCATCTTCACAGAGCTTCCACTTCTGTCCTGTAGCTCTGAAAAATCCGTATCCTGTGTGGAACCTGTTAGGCTGATCAAACCCTGCAAAGCAAGGTGCCGAGTCTTTTATAAGTTCTCAGTTGTGTGAGCTGTTGACTTACCAGTATTTCCGTCACTTTACTCACACGTCAAAGTAGTTAGTCCTTAGTTTGGCTGCTTCCATATAGCCTGGTATCCTATTATTTGTGAAGTACACCCATTACTTTACAACGATGAAGTAGGGACGGCTGCAGTGACAAAAATATTACACAAACAGAAAAAACACAATAGTTCTATCACATCCTATCATGTAACACCTTACAGCTGCCTGTTGTTTAATTTGAATGTTGACAATGTTTGTGAAATAGATTTCCTCTTTAAATCGGCTATACGATGGCTGAGTCGACCAAAGATTAAAATTGTCAAAAAGTCAGTATGCTACATTTTGCTGATGACACTGTCCTGCTACAGAACAATGAGAACATTGAGAAGTAACTGAATAACATGAAAAAAATAGTAAAGTAAGATATTAAACTAAATATAAACTGAAGTAAGACAAATGTGATGAAATTTAGCAGAAATAATATCAACAACAGTAGATTAAACATAAATATAGGGTTGGATGCGATTGGAGAAGTAAATATATTTTGCTGTCTTGGAAGTAAAATTACAACTGATAGCCAAAGAGGGAATGAGGTTAAAAGTAGAATAGCACTAGTGAAAAGAGCTTCCAAGAAAAAGAGAAAACTTTTAGTTTCAAATATATATCTAGGACTCAGATAAAACTCTATGTATGGATTACAGCACTTTATGACATTGAAGCATAGACTTCAGGATTTCCAGATAGAAGATAAATTGATGTATTTTAAACGTGGTTCTATAGAAGAATGCTGAAAATTAAGTGGACAGATAAAGTACAAATTGATGGTTCGTGGAAGACTATAACAGAAAGAAGAGACAGGATGGTAGGTCATATTTTTATACACACAGGTTTGGTTAATTTGTTAGTGGAGGGAACAATCGTAGGAAAAAGTTGTAGGGGAAGGCAGAGATTAGAATATATGAAGCAGATAACTGAGAGCGTGGATTGTAAGGGGTATGTAGAAATGAAGAGGTTAGCACAGGATAGGAAGGGATGGAGGACTGCCGCAAACTAGAGATTGATGACAAGTAGCCAATGTTAATTGTGAGAGGGCTGGATCGGCCTGTGCTCAAACCGGCTTTGTTAGACAGGCGTTTTAAAAGCACTGGAGGAAAGTCTGTATTGCCATCCACGAAACGTAGAACTTTAAGTTTTCTCTAAGATAAATTTGTTTTTGTTTGTGAAATATGCAGAGATTGGGGACTGCCTAAAACCGCAGTCAGAACGGCCAGTACGCCAGGTAGTGATGTTCCGATTCAAATAAATACGAGTAAGTACTCGATACTTTGTTTCTATATCGAGTACTTTTCGTATTCGAATAAATTCAGACAAAGTCTCTATTTACTTGTCAAACACTGTAATGTCTCTAAAAAGAAATCCATTTACATAATGGGAAGAAATGAAACTTATTTCCTTGGCTGTATAAATATGCACAACAGTATCTCATTGTTGTACCAACGTCAATATAGAGTGAATGTTTATTTTCTAATGCGGGTGAAACAAAGTCAAACAAAATATTTGGAACAATTGCTTTTTTGGGAAACTTTCAAAAGCGGACTTTTATTGTTTAAAAGTGTTAAAACTATAATAAATAAATATTTAAAGAAAAGACAAAACCTTTAAAGTACGGTTACATGTGAGCTTTATTATAATTTAATAAATCAATTAAAATGTTTACTGCGTGTTAATTGATTTTATTGCACTAGGAAAACAAAATAAATTATTTAGCATAATGTCACTAATATTTTTATATTTCGACATAATTAAAAAAAGTATCGATATGAGTAAGTATCGATACTTTCGCAGTACTCATATGAGTAAGTATCGTAAGACAATTTGAGTACTGACAATTTGAGTACTACTCATTTGAGTAGGTATCGATACTTTGATGGTATCGGAACATCACTAACACCAGGACCACAACTCAAACCTGGACCCGTTGCAGCTTTCCGTTCTCACGTGTGGCACCTGAACTCACTGTGCCACGCTGGCAAATTAAACTATGTTAGTACAAGTAAGTCTGTCATTGTTTTGTAGTGCTATAATTGCAGATGTATTAGTGCACAGTCAGAGGTTGTAAGACGGACGTGGAGGTTATTCAGCTTGGCGAGGTTGGGCGCAGTGGCGCGGGTAGACGGGCGTAGTCATTGCTCATGCAGCGAGCGAACCGCCGACCGCCCAGTGCTGCCCTCTGTTTGCCGATCCCCGCTAATATTGAACAGCCGAGAGTCGTGGCTACGGCTCGTCCGGCGGGTTTGCACTCCAAGTTATCGCGAGAGAAAACGTGCAAATACTGGAAAGAGTTTACCCCTCCGCTCTCCACTGTTCTCGTTCTGCTATATGCGCTTATTTACTTTCCTCGTCTGATCGTGTACTACCGAGACTAATCTGGCCCAAGACGTTGGAAAACTGATGCTTGTTTCAATTTAACTATGGATCGACCTGGTGGCTTCGTGGTTAAGCGTTTGACTGACGATTGAAAGGTCACTGGTTCGGAACCATGTCTCAGTGCGAATTTTCGTAGTCTCTTACCCTTACCATCATCTGTAGCACAGCTTGCTTTGTAATGTCAAGTACGCCAGGAAGCTTCCGTGGTTCGTATTATACGTCAAACTGTTGGTATCTTTTTCCCTGTAGGATTACAGTGTTAGGAGGAAAGGAACTGGGCACACATCCATCGGGAGGGTCCTTCGAATCTTCGGTTTGAATGCCAACCTTAACGTTTAATGCAATTATGATGTGAACAATAGGTATGCAAGGTGGACCAGGTAACTTAATACTATGAACCAGGAAACGAAACATTTGAAAAAAAATGTTTTAAGTAAAACATAACTGATGTTAAGTAGGAAAGCAAAATGCAATATTGATGTTTTATTTGAAGTAAGTTTAGAGGTAATTTCCAGGAGACCTTAGGTTTATTTTAAATTTAAAAAAAACGGAAACCCTAATTACAATTCTTGCACGATAGTAAAGAAGTTTCACATCAACCATTTTCAATCTATCTCTTAGTTTGGTATATATGTGAACAGCAAACTTCGATAAGATCTGCGTAATAAATCGTCAGAGTGATGCCCTTCTACAGCAAGGCATTTTGAACTTCTTTGAATGACGCAAAAGCACTTAGTTTTTAATATTCCCACAAGCGTGTTTTATGCTTTCTTTCATGCTTTCTGGCGTCATTGGTACATCCGATTAAACATTTTCTTCGAGGAAATCATATTAGCAAAACTCTGGGTATGTAAGGTCAGGTGATCGAGGTGATATAAATTCCTCAGATCGACATTTGTTTTACGAGTATCTGACTAACTAAAGCTAAACTGAAAAATGGTTGGTATGAAACTTGTTTACACTTGTTCTTGAAATAATAATACCCAATTACAAAAACAGTTTTCCGTTAAAACACCTTATGTTGATCTTGAAAATAGAACGTGAATAATGCGTTTTGAGATACCCCTTAATATCATTGAATATTTACTTAAAACTTTTTTATCAAATATTTCGTTTTCAACATAAAGTACCAGATTGAACGGTCCCTTCTAAAAGCTATTCCAAATTAGAAAATACAAAGGGATTTTCTTTTTAAAGTAGCTCGATGAAGATGACATCCAGCAAAATCCTGTGTCATCTCGCACAGGAAAAATGTCAGCTTAGCCTTATTACTCAATTGAAATTATATTTTGAACTTCGTTGTAATATTAAAACCATTTTTATCTAGCTTTATACCTTGTCCAGGTCATTAAAGTCGGGAGAAACGGACGTCAAGGCGTATGGTCATGACTTTTTGAAGGAACCATCCCCGCTTTCGCTTGAGTGATTTGGGAAGAACATGGAAAACTGAAATCAGCATGGCCTGAGGGGTACTGAAACCAGCGGCCTCCCGAAAGCGAGGGCAGAGCTACCGATCCCCACTACACTAGGTATTAGCGTTATTAAAAGTGATGCTCTCCATACTTTTTAGTGTTAATTTTTATTTGTTGTGTTATATATGAAATAACTACTGTAATAATGTCCATGTTTTCAAATGATGTTAAATAGACTCTTGCGTATTTATCAGTTTAATCACTACGCGCCACATGTCTTTCAGATACACTATATTCCAGATACTTAGATATTTCTATGCTATTTGATTTATCACAAATGTACTTATGGAAACTTGCCAAACAGGTAATAGCAATGAGTGCCGAGTGTGACCAGAAACAAGGAGTAACAAGAGATAAAGATAATACAGACAGCCTTTGAAGAGAAGGACATTGTCGAAAATGTCGGTTCTGGACTGTATGTAGTATGGTAACAGTTGTGTAAAGAATTGTAACTAGCCGAGCCCGATGGTTATTATGAAGTGATGTGAAAAAGTATGTGAATCTCAGATTTTAACAAACGTAAATTTTATTTATAAAGAAGTGGTTTAAGGTGTAATCGTTATTAATTGGTAAAATATAGGAAAAATAGTATATGCAAATAGAAGGATAAGTATATTTTCTTGTACTTTTTTTTTTACTTCTGGCTTTACGCCTCGTCGACGTCGAGGTCATTAGATGCTGGATGGGACTGGGGGAAAAGGAACAGAAAGGAATTCGGCCATGGTCTGAAGAAGGAAGCATCCCGGCATTCACCTGGAGTGATTTGGAGAAACCATGGAAAACCCAAATCTGGATGCCCGGATGGAGATTCGAACCGGTGATCTCCCGAATGCGAGGGTATAGCGTTAATCGCTTACCCACCACGCTCGGTATTTTCTGGTAGGTGAATGGTAAATATACAGTGTGATTCCGGGGTGATGTTACAAACTGTCAGGAACGATGGAGAAGGGTTTATTTATCAATTCGAAGTAAGGGACCCTGGTCCAGAAGCGGCCGAGTTGGAAGTTATAAGCGAATATCTACTCAAGTTCTGATTTAGCTTCACGCAACGTTCAAACAAAGCGCGCCAACTTCTAATCATGATGTACAGAATTCCCGCTCAATAATCCACAATAATCTCAAATAATTTTCCCTGTTTATGAACTAGTAACGGCACACTTTGCTTGATGTCAGAGAAATGGAAAATCCTAAGTCTCAGGCATATTAATAATGTATTCCTTTTATCTGCATACATTTCACAGGCTGCTAAATTTAAAACATTTGTTAAAAATGGTGTTCCCCAGCGTCAATACAGCCATGGCATCGTTGCACTATGTTCTGTCGCTCCCGTTCTAATATCCCCGGTGATGTTTGGATAGTGTCGCAGGCCGCGTGAATTCTTGCAGAACATACTCTGTGTCTCGTACACAAGACTTTCCACATGGTCCCATAGGAAGAAGTCACATGTAAGTGCTCGTCGGGATTGCCTAGCCTACAGTCTTAGCAGCAACAGTACCGGCAGATGTATTCCACCATCAGAGGCATCAGAAAGATTTTCGCTTATGACTTTCAACTTGATAGTTTCCGGACCAGGGTACACATTTACCCTTCTCCATCATCCCTGGATGTTTGTAACATCATCACTGAATCATGCAGTATACAAATATAAGACTACATTTTTTTGACGCCCTTAATGTGTAAGCAGTAAGCGTAACGTACTTTATATTGAGAAGGAAAAAATGCAATAAATTATGGCAACAAAGAATAAATACTCTCACGTTAAAAGCCAGATGTGATTAGCAGGAAAGGAAAGAACAATAACTAGAGGAGAACGGGAGAATGGGGTGATAGGAGCCAATCATGAATAGTTTAAATATCGCGTACTAGAAACCTGCGAGGTTCGTTGAAGACTCACTAAAGGGCATCATTCTTCCTCACTCACCCTAAGTTTGCCAAACACAGTCCGTTTGCAGCTGTCCGACTATAATTTTTTCTGCTATTGTCATAAACAGGTGCGTTTGCTATATTGCTTACAATCTTCATATATTGTAATGGTTGTTTGATTAATGTAGTTTGACGAGTACTATGTAAAACAGGATGGAAAAATTATATTATATATACTTTTATTTGTGGGGTAATGAGAGCCATAAGCAATTGGAAACTGGAGCTTGGCTGTGACTACCCCATAATTTCCGCTACTCTAAAATTAGGCCACCAACACCAAAAAAAAAAAAAAAAAAGCTCGTAAAAACAGCATTTGGAGATTCTGACTGCTTCACCCTTAAGAAAACCGTATAAAGAAAATAAAAAGCGAAATAAAATGAAGACAGACGACAATAACGATGCACCGAAGAAAAGAACCGCATTTTTTGCTGCAAAAAAAGGGAAAGCAACGTTGAATGCAAGGACAGGTAGACCACCTAATTTGAGATCTAGGGCTACTAGGCGCTTGCCACAATCTTCATCGATTTTAATTAGTGATGTAAGTGATGGTTCCGGTATAGAAATAGTTTGTTTTCTTCGCTTCACAGAAGTAGAATTAAATGACACTCTCATGTACTGTGAAGTGTGAAAAAATCTACCACATCTGGACCGTGCAGATTGTGATCATTAACCGTCCTTTGATTTGTAAATTTTGTGGTATGAAACAATAATTTATTTCTAATTTTAAAGAAGTAAATGATTAATTTGTAGTTCCACAAGAGTGAAAGAATTGTATTAATTTTCAATTTTGTCACGAAAACTGAAGTTATGTCAGTATTATGGCTTAATTTGGCTATGGATTCTACTATCCTATGAGAGGCCCCTATTACCCAATTGACCGGCTAATGAGAGCCATTTGATTCAATTTGATTTTTTTTTTTTTATCTTCAGTGAATTGGTCGTTTTTGTTTTGTTTTACGTATTCCATAGATTAGACATAACAGAATGTAAAGTTAAAAAAAAAACTTTTCTGAGGCACTCTTATTTAATTTTTTCCTTAGTAGGCTCCCATTCCCCCGTTCTCCTCTAGTAAATGAAGTAGTGTTGCCCAGCAAAGTCTCGTCAGACTTTCTTAGTAGTTTGCTTTACACCTGAAAAGCTAAAGTGTATCTGTGATGCAGAAGTGGGTCGAGTTTCTCGTATGATACCTAAAGACCAATTTCTTACTTTAGATAAGAGCGACTACGTATGCCGTGGCCCGGTAAGAATGCGCTTTTAAACGAGGCTGCCTCTTTCCTGTTCTCCCCCTCTCAGAAGGGGCGGCAGTTTCAGCAATTTATGTGGAGAGAAAGAAGAAGAAGAGGAATTGATGCAGTGCGGTTCGTTTAAAGGACGGAGCGCGCCACACGCGGGGAAACTGTCTGAGAGATATCTAATTTGGCTGCGGAATAAGAAATGCATAAATTTGGGGCCGCCGAAGGCGCCGCCCGCGTATGGCGGACCGACAGATTTATAGGCTGCTGCGTCCGGGCCGTATTTTACGAGCAGCGCCTCTCGCGGCGGCCACCGGCGCTATCTTTTGTTGTAAGTCTCGCCTGCTCCCACTGAATCACTTTGTGGCGGGGCGTGCATAAGCGGCAGGCACTGGAGGCGGGCGCTAAACGACCAGTTGTGCGGTGTTGCGTCTGACGCTGCAAGGGGCTCCAATACGGGACGAGCCGGGCGGCGCGGTAAGCGGTGTCAGCAAGGTTCTTCAACTCACACTGGTCTCACATTGCGATTTACATTCCAATCATATCTCGTAATCGACAAAAGATCTGTTACCAGTATAAACAAATAAAATAAAAATAAAGGTTACATGTTCCTTCATGTTTTTCACGAACATATACTTCCGCATATTTTAGTTTGATGGATAAAACTTTTACCCAAGTACTTTAAAAATACTGTACATGATAATGTATCTACCCCACCAGATGCAGGGTTACATTACTATCATACACTTGGTACTTTCACTTCCAGTTATTCTTTAATTTAATAATATTTTATTCTTTGTTACCTTTTGATGATTCTTTATTCCCTCTTCTAGTTGAGTGAGTATATTTTGCGTCTTCTTTTAAGATTTGCGAACGTCGAATACCGGCTCTGTGTTATCGAATACTTTCCTTCAACGAGGAAAGGAATATACTTATCGTTTTTATTTCTTCTTAAGTTACACAGCTCTTCTGGTTTCATTCACTTCATGTTTCAGTTTTAAACACCTGTTTATTTTCAACTTGTACATTCAATGAACGTAACACTTTTTATTACATCATGGTACATAACAACAAAATTACTATTGTCTACAACTGTTTATCATTCTTTAATAAACCATTTATTTTCTCCATTCAAACAATCATAATGATTCGCCTTTTTCGTTCAACACCGTGTTTTCAGTTGGTAACTGATTTACTGTTTTTTTTTTTTTTGTATATTGAAAGCGGTCCATGGTTATTGATTTTGATTAAAGAGTCACTTACGGAACATAAATAATTACTAATTTAGTAAAGGTTCTTTAAGCCGCGGTCGCCAGGTTTAGGTACTACTGTTCGTCGGGTTTATTAAATGATAACTTCACACACTTTAGAATGAACATCTACACAAAAACTTTATTCAATTTCATAAACTTATGCATTCACACCGACGGAAAGTACCACCACCAAGTTAATATTTAAACAAGGAATCAGACTCCTTTTCCAAAAATTGCAGACTCGTGGGATAAGAGAAATTGAACTACAAAACTCCCACGATCTCTACCGTCCTCTTAACACGTCCACAGTCACTTGCAATCACAGCACTCCATTCAAAGCAATGAATTAAACATATTATTAGTTTCCGTTATTCACTTTACCGAATGTTCTTCTTCTTTTCACAATTTCTACAATTAAAACCGAAACGTTTACTCCTCCGAACTTCACTTGACGGCGGTCAAAAATCCAATCCCTACATACAAAGACAACATAACATTCACTCACGACGCCGGCCACAGATATACCGTATGGCACAGACGTATGTCATGTTACAATATCTTGATGCCTCTCATTTTTTCATCGGTTTTCGGTTGATCATTATTCTTTCACTCCTGATACAAAGTCTTTAATATAATCCTATTAATAATCATCTTTACAGGATTAATGTATTAATAGTACAATTACAAACGTTCTTCTACGTCTGTCGTGGTATGCGTCTCTTATAACATCCTTGTAGTATTACATATGGAGACGTTTGGATGGATGAATGGATGTTTGGATATTGTTACTCAATAACGTCGTAATGACTCAACGGATTTGAATGAAATTTGTTTCAGCCTAGGAATATAGCGTGGATTAAAAAAATAGGAAACTTTTAACTTCACAAAAGCGAATAATTCCGGTAGACGAAACGAATATCTGTTCTTAACCCTAAAAATTGTTGCCGTAATTTTTCTTTTTAGTTCGCAGTTGCAAATGACAACTCAGGTCTCTCACTATGATATAGTTCATAGCAACGTGTTATCATTTATGAGAAATCAAAGTAAAATAACGGTGGTTGAATGCCAGTGGAAAAGCCACAGCATTAGCAGTGACAAAAGGGTCCTATGATTTGAGTCACCATATTAATGTGGCGGTGCAAGCGGCTTCGATATCTTTTCGGAGCAATATATACTTTTTTCCTGCATGCTACTCTTTCTTTTACTGTTCATTGCTTTCAAAATTAAGAATCTATCTTTACTATAATACACCTAAATAAATATTTATTTTGCTCAAAATCTAGGAATATTTTTATGAAATTTAGTACAAATCTTTCTGATTACGTGACTCAAAATACTGTAACTGTAAATCAACCATTTCGGGAGAGGATGAGGGGAGTCTACGTTTTGTTAGGTTCCGGAAACGGATAGGGCGCTTTTCATGAAACTGGTTAAATGCATTTCTCACTGGGCGACTACAAATTATACAGTGTAAATTAACCCTAACGAGCCCTAATCAGCCCTAACCAAGCCAGGTACTCTAATGAGTTCCAAGATGAAGGTACTTCTGTCCAGAGAATCGGAAGACGGGGAAATTTAAGATAATTTTTTTGAAACATACTCAATTGAAAAATCTGACGGTAAAATTTGGCCAGTAAAAACAATATTGAGGAAACGATGTTGGTTGCCTGTCATCAATGTGATTTGATAACTCTTCCTGCGAATCCTCTATTGAATATTCTCCTCTCTTTATTGTAGGTGGTTGGTGGGATTGCATTTTTTCGTTTATCTGCGAATTAAGAATAATTTACGGATGTAAAATCTAGTAATATCCCTCAAATTAAGAAGTAGGAGGAGCAGTACAATCTATCCTTTTGCTGCGAATTTTTAAAATATATTTACACTAACTAACCTGTACCTCTTCGCTAGTCAACTCATCTCATCAGCTAAGAGAGATGAAGACACCAGTATATATGTACGATATGTGTTTGTTGTATTTTCACATATTTGAATAAGTGAATAAGGAAGAAAACAAAAGCAAAAAAAAGAACTGTATAGTTTTGGACAAGTAGGTGACCAAAAATTAAAATAATCTTTTAGTGTGGAGAAAACTTCTCAAGCTGATGTATAATATCTTGCTTGGTAAACGTTCTGAACACATTCGGGAGAACGCGGGTTGGAATCCCAGTACGACAATACAGATTTAGGTTTTCTATGGTTACCCGAAATCACTACAGGCGGGTATGGTTCCTTCAACAGGCAATGGCCGAGTTACATCCCATTCCTTGACACACTAATTTACCACCACTAGTGACCTCAGTGTTTACAATATTAATCACTATAAACACGTTATATTAAAATTTTCGTACATAACCAGAATTGCTAGAGTTGATTTTTATATGATGCTGTGCACCGCTTCGCTAGTTACAGTCTTCTTAGTTTGCGTATCATTTTTACTTCTTCTGTTCATTTCGACCTGTCCTTCTGATGCCTATACTTTTCTTTATCCTTATTTTTGAATCACACATTAGAATCATCGCCATTCACCATGCATCATTTGACGTTTATAATTCCCTTAAATGACTTTGAACTGTAACCGCTGCTTTACTTGGTTATATAGGGGCAGTGGCACTAGCACAGAGGAACACCAATTTCAATTTTGAATCCTTTCAGTATTTCTAATGCAGCTGTTCGGACCTTGCTTTAATAATAAAAGGCCACTAGTGGAGTTAGTATAAGCATATCAACTTAGTAGAGTAAAAATTAGTTGATATGAATCATGAAACATGCTTCGGAGTAGGATTAATTACTAGTGCTGTACTTGCTTACGTTAAGTGAGAACTGGCGCAATTCATATAGAAAAATAGGAAAGACATACAGTGTGTCGAAAGTGGATCCTTAGAAGCGGACAGATATACGAGCCGTCTGTTATTCTCCTCAGAGCCTTGTATGGCGGCCGTGGTTAGGAGGGGTGTATTCGTCGTAGAATAATTAGGCGGGGGTTATTACATTAGATATTTGGGCGTTTAATATCACGTCACAACTTGATTGAAGTGCTGTACAAATACACATACATCTGCATACAAAGCTTGATAAAGGATATGCAATATAAGGTGCAGTGGCGCTACAGTCCTATGATACATTTAAGTCCTGAATGATTAATGACAATGAGAGTAACTGTATGGCAACTTGTTAACTGTAACATCCCATTTTAGAGATGAACGTCCCCGGGGGTTGTAGACACCTTGATTGTTCCTAACTAACTCAGACTATTTCATATTTACTAGTATACATCTACAACAATGTGCAGCATGTGTTAATTGTAGATAGCTGGTCATCATCTTAGGTAAAACGTCACTGACGATCGTCGCCGATGGCTTTTGCTTCGACTGTAAATTGCTACTGTGTGGGGTTGAGACCAGAGAGAGTGTGTGTGTATGAGAGAGAAGACAATGTAGTAAAACCTCCCACTACGACCCAGGTGAGTGGGGATGGCACATGCACAATCACTGGCGCGTCGCTCATTACGGTCATTACGACAGGTTTCAGGAGGTCAGTGCTAGGTATCCGTCACCCAATTGTCAGAGATCTAATTTAATTTTTCTTTTACTGAAAGCTTTATGACAGCGAGATCGTTACAGTCGAGAAATGACTGGGAGCAAGAAACGGAAGAACTTTGATTACGGGCTTTTGGTGGCAATCACCAGGAGTAATTTGGGGAAACCATGGGAAACCCAAATCTGGATGGCCGGACGGCGATGGGATATCGCGTCCTCCAGAATGTGAGGTCAGAGCGTTACCGCTCCCGTACCACGCCCTGTCTAATTTAGGGATGATCATCTATTTGTCGTCGTTACTCAATGGTAAGCTGGCGTCCTCCATAAGTACTTAAGAGATACAGGGTTATTAAAAAAGGAGCAGATTCTGAGTTTTTATACCTCACATACTATAAAAGGTACAAGTACATGTTACACATTAATGCAGAGAGAAAGGTTCAGAGTTTGTAACTCGCGCCTATTATTTCGATTCGCTGCCACCAGTTGTCTGTTTACGTAGAAACGGCAACGCCACAGGACAAGTCGTTTTGTGAGTTTGCCCTTTGCGTATGTAGCCATCTTCTGAGAATTTCTTTGGCCAGTCGTAAATTTTTTTATGACGTCGTGACACTTTATTGAACTTACGGCGGAATGCACGCCGCGCATCAACAGTGGATTCACTTGTTGCATATTGAACTGTAATATATCATTAGGATACATTTCATACTGGTGTGATCTTGGTGCAAAATGAAAAGAATGTATAAAATTCTTTTAGTGTATTGTAAAAAAATAAAGAAAGAGTCACGTAACATACAGTGATGAGTATGGATAAACTATCGGCAAGACTAATTTGAATTACTCGGTTCGAAGATACAGTCGTGCGAACGCTGTCTAGGCTAGCTCGGTTTGTCGCTGCCAGCGTGACCTCTGCCGGCCAAATGTCAGAAATACAGTACAGAGGACCGAGCCTGGACGTAAGCTCGAGCCTGACAGTAGGCTCGGTCTGTTATTCACGTGCTGCGTGGGGACGAAGCCACGCTGGTACACGCTCAATACATCGGAACAGCTGCGAACGACATTACAGTCTTAAAATCGCTAAATAGAAGAACGAAGTAACTTAAAAATTAAGGAGTGAAGAGTATATATCTTCTTTATTACTTTTTTATACCTGCTGTTGTATAATTTTATAAGATAGTTTACGTTTACTTTCGGAAAATTCGGATACTTAAAAGACCGGTCACAACTCTATGTCTTAATGAAAAGTAAAATCGGCAGATTGGTCCACATTTTAACATTTTTGTGGCGATGTTCCGGCATTTAATGAAAAGTGAAATGGTCTTTCTCCTGAAAATATAAATGATCTGTTGGCTATAAACAATCATTTATTTGAGAGATATCATTTATGTCATTAAAGTGTGTTCAATTTTGTGTATTAATAGGTTCAAATCCTTACATCACATATATTTTAAACCTCTGTATACATCATAGTGCACTATATGTGGATTCAGAGTAGACTTTATGTATGACAGTTACTGTAGATAACTTATTTATGTTATGGTTTTCGTTGCGCTGTGTTCTCATCTTATAGTTTGTAATACTTCCGTTAATATGTTGTATTTTTTCATTAAAAAAACAAAAACAACAACAAACAAAACACGTTGCACTTCATGTGTACGGTGATTCAATTGATAGAACATACACAAAAATGTTGGTATTAATCGTTGATATACTGTATATTCGAGAATGCCCCTGATATACCATCCCTGCTGCGTGGCACGGGCGAGGAAGACACTGTGCGCTGTTCCTGCATTGCCGAGGCTTACCCACCGAGTCTTCGTTTGTCCACCGAGCCTTCGTTTTGACGACAGAATCTTTGAAAGCTCCAGCGGTCACAGCTCGCCCGAGCAGAGAAGACCGGTCGTACGGATAACTGAGCGAGTTCATGTAGACGGCAATTTGTACGACACTAGTAGCAATCAAAATGACTAGTCATTTGGCGCTGCCATTTCCAGCCAACAGCGCTGTTGGTTGCAGCGAATGGAACTAATTGTCAAGGGTTACAAAGTTTGAACCTTCCTCTACCCAGTAATGTGTCGCACTTATTTGTTTCTTTTATAGTTTTGGAAAAATAAAATTGCAAATTCTGATCCACCTTTTTGAATTACCCTGTACATGCCCCTAACGCAACGATACCTGCCGGTTACTACAGCAATACCACAAATTAGATTATAAATTTTATTTCTACTTACATATTTGCACCACAGTACAAAAAGTACACTTTTTCACTTTTTTTGTTCGGAAATTCCACTAAGCAGTAAGTACACTCAGTTTAATCCTTTACACCTTGCGTTTGTTATTGTATTATCGCCGCAATAGACTCGTGACCAAACGCACATTGGTTTTGATGATGAATGTTTGTTGCAATCGCGACAACAGTTGTTTTAGTGTGCCGGTAATTTTTAGTTTAGAAATCTAAAACCCATCGTGCCCGTCCTGAGCCTTTGTTACTGATTTGCTGTGTTGGTGAGTTCTGTTGACTTTAGTATCCTGTGCCAACATTATAAGACTAAAATGGCATCGTTTTCGTCTTCTAAAAAGAAGCGTAATTATCTCCAAACTGAAGCAGAAGATAATAACAGAGTTCTTTTGCGAGGGATATACAAAATTATAAAGTACTTAATGCAATTTTACAGGTAAAATATAAGCTATACAAATTGAAAATTGAACAAATCGATAATCCGAGCCCCCTTCGGTTCTAATTAGTTCGGATTTTCGACGCTCTAATACGATTTAGTTACACCATTGAGTTTGTTTGCCTTATCAGTCGTATAGTACGCGATGCCACAACTAGCTTGCGATCTCGCTGTGAGCAGTGAAGTGCAGGTATCGTCACCTGAGTCGAGCCCTGCACCGTGTCGCCCAGAGATTCGCCGCGCCGTTAGCAGTAATTAATTCTTTGTCGCCGGCGCACCTCGTCCGGCTAAGTGAAGCCCCTAACAAGTAGCGGCCCAGGGATATTAACTGCAGGCTGCAGCAGCTGCGTCCGCCAGATGAAGCCACTCTGCCGCCCGCTCTTAATATTCGCCTCGCCTTCTGAACGGCCGCCGAAGCCCTTACTCGTCGTAATTAATTAAATTTCTCCCCCGGTGAAGCGAAGGCGTCCGCCCTAATTTAATGAAAATGTAAACTCGTGTCAGCCCCGGCGGAAATCTCGGCTGTTACGGATAAGCATAACATAGGACTGGTAGCCACACGCTGCTAGCGATGCCAACGTTCGGGCACGCAAAACTCTTCGGCGCACGTCTGTATAGCTGTTACACGGGTTGGGGAGACTCGCGCTTGGCTTCTCCTTAATATTACACCAGTTGTTGTAGCATCTACTCTAATATTATCAATTCGAAAGTCATTTTGTTTCTCTGTCTGTTTCTTACGTTTTCACGACTGAACAGCTAAACTGATCTTGATTAAATTTGACGAGGAAGGATATAACATATATTTATCGAGATATATGACATATTTTATAATGAAATTCTGAAAAATAACCGAACGGTGAAACATAGACTGATAGGATATGTAAGCCAATGCAATGTTATATCGGTCACTCAGGTCTTGTTTCCCTCACATTCAGTTTGTGTATGATATGTTCATAAATTTCATCTAAGGAAACAACTTATTATATACACTGTAGAGTCAAAGAAATGGGTACACCTGTCTAATATCGTGAAGGGCCCCCGCAAGCACACAGAAGTGCCTCAAAACGACGTGGCATGGATTCGACTAATGTCTGAAGAAGTGCTGGAGGGAACTGACACCATGTATCATGCAGGACTGTCTATAAATTCGTGAGAGGACGACGGGGTGGAGATCTCTTCTGAACGGCACGTTGCAAGGCATCCCAGATATGCTCAATAATGTTCATCTCTGGGGAGTTTGGTGGCCAGCGGAGGTGTTTAAACTCAGAAAAGTGTTCCTGGGGCCACTATGTAGCAATTCTGGACGTGTGGGGAGTCACATTGTCTTGCTGGAATTGCCCAAGACCTTCGGAATGCACAATGGAAATTAATGGATGCAGGTGATCAGCCAGGATGCGTGCTTATGAGTCACCCGTCAGAGTCGTATCTAGACGATTCAGGCGTCCCATATCACTTCAACCGCACACGCCCCACACCATTACAGAGCCTCCACCAGCTCGAACAGTCCCCTGCTGACATGCAATATTCATGAATTCATGAGGTTGTCTCCATACCCGTACGCGTCCATCCTCAAAATACAATTGGAAACGAGACTCCTCAGACCAGGGAACATGTTTCCAATCATCAACAGCCCAATGTTGGTGTTGACGGGCCCAGGCGAGTCGTAAAGCTTTGTGTCGTGCACTCAGAAAGGGTACACGAGTGGGTCTTCGTCTCCGAAAGCACATATTGATGATGTTTCGTTGAATGATTCGCCCGCTGACACTTGTCGATGGCGCAGCATTGAAATCCGCAGCACTTCTGTCACGTTGAACGATTCTCTTCAGTCATCGTTGGTCCCATTCTTGCAGGTTTTCCGGCCGCAGCGATGTCGGAGATTTAATGTTTTACCGGATTCCCGATATTCACGGTGCACTCGTGAAATGGTAGTACGGGATAATCCACAGCTCATCGCTACCTCGGAGATGCTGTGACCCATCTCTCGTGCGCTGACTATAACACCACGTTCAAACTCACTTAAATCGTGATAACCGGCCATTGTAGCAGCAGTAACCGATTTAACGCCTGCGCCAGAGATCTGTTGTCTTATATAGCTGACCGAAGTGCCGTACTCCGAGTGTTTACATATTTCTGTGTTTGTATACGCATGTCTATACCAGATTTTTTGGCTCTTCAGTGTAATATATATGGTTTTTTTTTTAATCAGATCCTAGCAATAACATTTCAGGTCCACGAGTACGAATTCGCAGGTAGCCAAATGTATTTAGAATTTCACTAACAAAAATAGATAGCTATTTCATGTAAATTATAGATGCGATTTACCCGGTGACCCACGGCTTGAAGGGAGTTTCTCCCACATGGCATCTTTCTTTACAAAATTGACTATTGCAGTTTCTCTTTACCTTCCTCAGGGATGAAGCGTATGTACGTGGCTGCTGTTTTCTACATCTTTTGTATGTTCAGTTCAATGTGTTATGATAGAACGAAAGTTCACGGAAGGGGGAGGGTGAAACCCACTGCCGAGCCATTCAGGGATACTCTGAAGAAAGACAACAAGCAGGGCGCCAAGCTTACCGTCCCCATTAGAAGGAAAGATCACGAATAAACTATATACAGACGGTCCTACAAGCTGTGGTAGACTCCGATCCTATGTTAGGTTGCTGCGTATCAAACAATTTTTGCCTCCGTCTGTGAAATTTATTGAAAAGTAAAAGTGCGTGTGCCATACCCTTCACTCACAAGTGTTGAAGGGAGGAGGGAAGCATGGGGGGGGGGGGACAAGCTCAACAAACACAAAACACATTTTGGGCTATGCCCTTCTGCACGAAAATAGAAACATGTGACTGAACTAGTGCAGGCGCCCGCGGTCGACACCTGTGTTTGTGTTATACTTGTTACATTGCATTTTCTGTGTTTTCCTTGTATATTTTTGCACTGTGTTTGTGGATGTTTGTTGCATTATATTTTTATGTTTGTTGCGTGTTTTGTTATTGCTTTGTGTTTTTATTTCATTGTGTTTCATGTTTGTGGAGTATTTTTTCTTGCATTGTAATTTTTGTCTCTCTTGAGTATTTTCTTATGCATCGTTTTTGAATTTGTGAAATGTTTTTTTGCTGCATTGTTTTTTTTAATTTGTAGAATGTTTTTATTGAACTGGTCATTTCTTTGTGGAGTGTTTTTTTGATTGCATATTTTTTTGTTTTATTTTTGCATTATGTTTTGTGTCTTTGTCGAGGTTTTTTTTTTTTTTTTGCTTCTCTTTTCCCTTCACCTCTGGTAAGTGGTGCGTCTCGTAAATATCGCCTTACGCCATCTCTCCCTCTCTATTGTTGCTGTTTGTCAATTGAACGAGTACGTCTGTGACTTACTGTGACGTTGTGGGTGTTCACTAGCGTGATAAAATTTACGAATTCAATCAAGGTGTTTAATAGACTTAAAAAAGCGTGTTTATTCAGTACTCCTTCATCATATCACCGACACAGACTCCTACTCAACTACATCGGACGTTCTCTGTTTTATAATAATAACTATCTCTTTCTTAATACTAATTTTTGCTTTCCTCCAAGTAGAGAAGTTTGAAGCAGCAGTGTTTCATCTCTATTTTTCTCATACGTAGGCACACTAATCAAAGCAATTCATCTTGGAAATGGTCACACTCGGCAGCAGGAAGGATGTGCGGAGGTCAATCCGACGCGGCGTCCATAAATCAAGTGGGGAGAAACAGCGGGGGAATCGTGTTTGTTCCGCTTCATCTCCGGCTTTGTCTTCTACCTTAAACATCTCAGGACCAAACGCCAAGATCAGCAACAGGTATCCCAGACACAAGTCGAACCAGTGGCAAGTAAATTAAGTCCAACAATAATTTATCTCCGCTGGTTATTAGTTAAAATCTTTTGTTATATGGACTATTACATTAATTTCAACCTCTATTTGAAATTATTTTCACTTACGCCTAAACAGTAACCGTTATTATTATTATTATTATTCCGCGATTCACTAAAAATGTGTGGCGAAGAGTGCATTGCATCTATCCGAAAGTGTAATAATTTTGAAGGGATATTCGGGATATGGCAGGAGGCGCCTGGAGCGATGTGGGAAAACCATGGAAAACCCAGATCAGGATGGCCAAAGTGATTTATCGAGAACCATTCCTGTCGAATTTTAAGTTTACTCGCCATACCCTAATCACTCCTGGAGAAAAATAGCACAGAAATGAATCGATTCTGTCTCCTTCAACATCGCACTTACGCTTTCCCTCCAGCTATACTGTATATACCTGTGAAAAATCAGTCGGATCTTCTTTTCCCCTCTCCAATGCCTCCATTAACACCTTTTGATCCAGAACAACAATATTCTAAGCATAGACGCACTAGTGGTTTGTATGCAATCGATTTAGCTTCCGGTGTGTATTCTTTTAAATCACGACCTAAAAATCGGAACGTATGATTTGATTTCCCAATACCTTTTCGATATGTTCATTCCACTGCAAATTATTACGAATTGTTACCGATCTAAGGACAGTGTCATTAATTGTATATTCAGAGCTAATTGGTGTCACCTATTTGCTTATATGCATGACTTGGCATTTTTTTTAGCGTTTAACTCCAACTGTCAGTCTTTACACCACGCGATTATTTTCATACTAGCCCTAAACGCCCTAAAAATGACGCGTTTAACGGAGTGCTATGGTAATTTATTTCTCTGCAGTTGCTTATCTAAATAAAATTGTTATAAAATAAAGCTCATCGTAATTTATCGTCCCTTGTGCTGTAGCAAAAAGCTTCAATTGTCAACTTGGTCCAGGTTGCATTTTAGTCTGACCACAATCTCCATTAATATTTCTGCTAGAAAAGCAAAGCTTCTATCACGCGCGAGTTGATACATTCCCTGAATCACATGTCAGTGTCATCATACATCGGGATATAAACTTGATCCCAAATCTTAACAGGTTCTTACACTTTTTTTTCTTAATACATGTGATCAAGATCGATATTTTAACGGCTGGGATAGCTTACATCGGCCGAAATAATGATCCCAGTTTAAACGAAGGATGCTAAAAATAAATCTTAACAACTTACGCTATGCTACGTAATATTTAATTGTGGTTTATGCCACATATATCGCGATCAATTCAAACCATTTAATGATTTCAATAAAAAAAGTATATGTTTAAACGATATACATACTTTTCTTTCAGTTTTCTGGCAATTCATGTGTTAGCAATTGCTTAACTAAATAGAAATGTTATAAAATTAAATTCAATGTAACTCCTCTTGCCTTGCGCTGTAGCAAAAGGATTCCGTTTCCATCCGGGTTCAGGTTGCATTTCAACCTACTACCATAAACTTGCCGCCAGAAGAACAATACTTCAATCGCACGCATATTAATACATGTACTGCATCGCGTTTTAGTGGAAATAATGCATATCGATATAAATTTGATGAAAAATCTTCTAGGGTTTTTACACCTTTCTTTTTTGTCTTCCGTGATTCAGACGTGGAGTTGAAAGGGAAGAGTCTTTGAGGAAGACCGAGAATGGGGGAAAGAGTGTTGAGGAAACAGGAGGGAACTTGAAAACAGTAGAAGAAGAGAGATGGTGGCTGGACAGGAAGCGCTGACGAGGGTTTTGTTCCAAGCAGAACCTGCCAGCTGTTGGAAGCTGCTCAACATGATGATGTTTAAAATCCTTGTCATTGTGCTGTGTGATGCGAGTATTAAAATTACTGTACTCAAGAACTTAGATTCTTATTAATACATCACGTATTTACATTTAACATAGCCTGTCAGTGTAATTTTGTAGTAACACGGCAAAGAGACAGAATTCAAGTGGATTAAAAATCGAAACCTTCGCTCAGAAGATTTAATTGATTACAAACGTTAAAAGCGATCAACCAATCAGCAACTAGTGTGACTGTGCGCTTCAAACAATTGTTGTTCAGTGAGTCGTAAGTGACACGGTAATGCTCGTTACCTGGATTGAGCGTCTGGTTGTTCTGTATCGGAAATTAGAAGGATGACAGATTGAATGACCCCTCAGGCCGTCAGTACCATAGTGTCCATTGTATCACATCGACGTCATGATTCACTGAACTTTATTGGCAGTAATTCTGTGACCAATGGCTCGACTTGTTGCGTGAAAATTCCACTTGACAAACTGGCATGTTCTATGAGAGTGGCCAGAGGAATCGCAGATGTAGCTGGTATGACAGTATTCCATCTATCTGTATAAAATGTCGCTGTAACATGGTGTCCACTATGTTGACGTAACGCGCCTTCCCCTCGTTGTGGGACTAATTGCGACCAGAGATGTTACTATAAAATTGAGGTTATGGGCATTATTTAAAAATAATTCCATTTAGTTGAACAACCGCGAAGAAACGAGCTGCCAGAATACAGAAAACTGTTATGTGTTGCGTTTAAATGAGCATAGCTGCTATTATTGTTTGTATTGAGTTGACATATATTTTTTCATCCTCTCTGTCCAGAGATATCATTTTTTACAGTAAGCTAAGGAATATGTACCACATTAAATCGTATTATGGTTATGAGCATTATTTAATAACAATTATATTTATTTAAGCAAGTACAAGGAAATTATCTACCAGGACGCTGCAATCAAGTCGTTACTACAAGGTATTTAGATACAATGTAGACGTTTTCGCGATGTACTGTGGCACTGTTATAATATGTTGAAGTTGTAGAAAGAAATTTGTGTGCTGCCCTTGAAAGCTTATCAAGTTATTATAGGAAAAATCACTTAAGACCTAACCCTTCCAAAACTGAAGTGTGTGCATTTACCCGAAAAACAGGAAAGCTCAGCGTAGGTTGAAAGTAATGTGGTAAGGTATCAAACTGCAGACATGTAACACGCCAAAATATCTGGGAGTGACACTCTACAGAACCGCTCTGTCCTCGCATTCTGCAGTACGCCGGTTCGATTCCCCGTCCGGGCATCTAGATTTGGGGTTTCCATGGTTTACCCAGAAAACTCCAGGTGAATGCCGGGATGCTTCCTTCAAAAAGTGCATGGCCGAATTCCTTCCCGTTCCTTGTCCCCAGCCCCATCCCGCTTCTATCGACATTGACATCGACGAGGCGTAAAGCCATAAGTAAAAAAAAATAGTCGACAGAACCGTCACATGCAAGAAGCACTGCATGAAATGCAAAATGAAGATCTTTACAAGAAACAACTTACTGCGAAAACTGGTTGGATCACAGTGGGGCAGTAAACCACAAACTATACGTACATCAGCAATTGTCCTTTGTTACTCTGTAGCAGAATATTCATGCCCAGTTTGGTACTCGTCATCTCACACCAAACAGGTGGATGTAGCCCTCAATAACACCTATAGGCTAGTGACAGGCTGCTTAAAGCCTAACGCAGTTGACAGACTTTACCAGCTTTCGGGGATTGCACCACCCAGTATCCGGAGAGAAGTGGCTGTGAACAAGGAGAGGACAAAACTAGTAAGGGAAAGCGCTCATCCACTGCAAGGCCATACACCACCAGCCCAGAGACTCAAGTCCAGAAAAAGCTTCCTGATAACATCGTGGAAACTAATTGAGTCACCTGAACAGGCAAAAGTACAGTTGTGAAAAATGAAGGTCCCTAATATCTCGGGACCACTGACAGTTGCAGAGCGCTTGCCACCTGATCACGCAGCGGACTGGAACGTTTGGTGGTCCTTAAATCGATTGCGATCATGAGTGGGCAGATGTAATCGTAGGCTTCCACGGCCAGAGTCAGTTGATTCTTGGCTGTCCGGGTGACGCCGCGTCATGAATCGTGTAGCCGACGTTTCGACCACCCTTCTGTGGTCTTCTTCCAGGACAGAACTGCGTCACCCGGACAGGCAAGAATCAATAGTAATGAGCAGGTCCAAGGCAAACCTAGTGAAATGTGGTTATACTGATGCTACCAGTATTAAGTGCAAGTGTGATGAAGACCAAACAATGAACCATATGTTCGAGTGCCCTATGTGCCCATCATCCTGCAACAAAAATGTCTGTTTCGAGCAGCATCGAATGGACTCGAAGTTGCGAAGTACTGGGCGAAATGTGTTTAAAGTTGTTAATTGCACAATGTTTTAACTGTGTGTTTGATGGTGATGATTCGAGAATAAAAATAATAATGAACTCGAAGAACTCTTTGTTCAACCTATCATTTTTGATGGCGTTAGATGTTCGTAGACCAATAAAAGAAATAAATATCTCCCATTAGTTGAAGGTAGGAGGGGCAGGTCAATGTCTAGGACATGACTGGTCTTGACGGTCAGTCTGGGCGAGTCTAGATAGGTTAACATATTGAATGCATAGGTTAAACTGTTCATTTTTACTGATGATATTATAACTCTCCATAAAATATTTTTTTGTTGATGAATTCCTTTCATTTCTGTTTTCAACCTATTCCACTAATCTCTTCAACAAATCAACTAATTAATAACAAACGGTTTCAGGGAAGCTCTCTTCAATCTACTTAACTCTCCCTACACCAACTGCTAATAGTATTTTCCAACTACTACGTTTACGACCGTAATTACCCTCGTTCTTCCGCGCTCTACATCTACCTTTATTTCGTCACTCCTTGCCCTGTAGGCGTCTCATATGGGCACTCCCTGCTCCAGCTGACTTCTCTGCACTGTTTGATCCCTGTCGCAAGCCGCGAGCTTCTTCCTTATACCGTCTGTCTATTTGCTTTCGGGCATTCTAGATTCGAGCATCAGGGTACCCTAACAAATAAAAAAAAAAGTTAACTCCGGTTTAGAAGGGGCTCTTTCAACCCTCCATCCAAAACCGTCTCCATATGTTACGGTCAGTGAAATAATTAAACGAGACACCAAAAGCGTATTGACTTAGAGACTAAAATGCTATAGAGAATCAGCATTGAGTCTCGGAGACGCACTCATTGAAGTCGAGCGAAGTTCAAGTTTACTTCTTTAACTTTCATTTATCCTCGCTTTAACTAATAAAATCAAAGTAGAATAAAGAAAACGGGTTGCTTATTGAAGTTACCTGAGATTGGTTCGTTAATGGGTGGTATTTTAACAAATAATCTTTCAAGTACATATAATTATGACAGTTAAGTCGTTTTCATATAATAATTGCTTAATGGCATAGGCCAGACATGTGGCTAATTATAAACTGAGTTTAACAACAACTGAACCTGCAGTTTGTTTCTGGTAATTATGTGTATTACAAGAATGTATGTAAATATAAAATAGTCATTCAGCATTTCAGGTCGAAATGCAACATGTGGCAACAATTTATTCGAGGAATATGATCTTCACGGATTCGCTACTAGATGAGATATTGCTGCTTTCAACGGCATGTATTGTCGTCAACCTAACGTCCTCTCCGCGAACTAAAAATTCAGGACTGCAATGCTGTTATCACGGATTTCGACGGAGCGTGGTGGCTAAAGGCTTAAGTTCTGGCCTTACATTCGGGAGGGCGTGGGTTCGAATACCCATCCGGCAATCAGTTTTGGGTTTTCCCAAATCACTCCAGGCGAATGCCGGAATCGTTCCTTCCAAATATGGCCAAATTCCTTCCCGTTCCTTTTCTCCAGTCCTCTCCCGCCTCTATTTCCATCGAAATGGCCTAAAACCACAAGCAAAAAAAAAAAAAAAAAAAAAATAAAGAAACACACTGTTTGCAGTGATTGAGGACTGCCGACAAAAGTCAAGAGTAAAAACTATGAATTCATACACGCAATGCGTCATACTTATAGCTACAAATATACTACGTAATAATAATTACTTGTGGTAATAATGAACTTGTTACAGGGTTTCGATGGGTTGCGAATTCCGCCCCTTAACCTAACTGGGTAGTGTCATCAGGCACACGGGATTAACAGTTTAACGTGGAATCGATACACGGGAGTGTTCTGGCGTGCTTCGCATTACACGCCAAGCTGTACCAGCGGGAAAGGTTGGATTAGCGATATATGAAAATCCTTTCCGAGACAGGGATTCGAACCGGGGACCTTTCGTTTCCCCAGTCAAACACCTTAACCACTGAGCCACCAAACCGCTACCGTCATACCGTTAACACTAGCATGTCGGTGACGGGACACATAAGATTTTAGATTAAGATCTTTCCGAACGAGATGAACTAAGCTGTTGTGTCAGAGGCGGGAAGGTCAGTTCCTTTCCTCAGAGGCCTACAGATTAACGTGGAATCAGAACCACGTAACGTTCCGGCGTAGCTCATATAATCAAATACAACTCCAAAAGTTACCGCTCACCACAGGTTTTGAGCCCGCGACCGGAAGGAGAAACTACTCTATGAACAACGTCGACAGAAATTAATTGTGAAGGGAAAGGAGGAGAGGGTTTAGATTTTTGTAAATCAAACGTTCGCAGTATTTTTCTGTTTGTTTTAAACTACAAGTATGCAAAGTTACATGAGAATCGGATAAAAACTGTGTGTTTATGTAAAGAACATTGTAATAAACATACAAATATTGATTTTTATATATTAGATGCGAGTATAAACTACACTTTCATGGCTCTCCAAGTCATACCTATAGTTACAGATATGCTGTTAGCATTAGCATGTTGGCGATGCGAACTCATAAAATTTTACCTATGTATATAGCATCCAACGTGCATATCGTACGCCCAACACGTCATAGCGTGACGGTGACGGCATGTCATAGCATGTCGGTGACGGGAAGTTGCAAATTCATAGATTTATCCCCGTCGAAATGTCGGTTAACGCGCCTATAAAAGTTTTCACTTCAAAAGGCCTTGGCCGAATTCCTTCCCGTTCCTTGCCAGCGTATGAAGCCACAAGGGGAGGGGGAGGGGGGAGAAGGTATTTCAAGCGCAGACGCTTATTCGTCGTCGCACTCGTGCACTATGGCGCTCACATCAGTTTCCTCTGCGCAGGTGCCGAATGCCTGCTAGGTGAATTAATAATCCCTCCGCTGTTAGCTGTTTGCTGGGGTTTATTTTCCCACGGCGGAGCCTCATTATGCCTTCGTTTGTTGTGTTGTCCCGTGTGTGTATTGACGGAGCCATTTTCAATGTTTCAGCGACACGCCGGCAAAGCCTTCGTTTACATATTTTTCCCACCCGGATTTATTGATGGATACTAACAGCACAGTTTGGACAAAATGGAGACTAATATACGAGATAACAGGAACTGAACAGCAGCGCCAGTTATTAAGGCGAGTACAACCGCCCGGACGAGCACATGTTCCCGACAAAGGATAACGCATGGCCCCGGTTTAATTAAAAGTGTATTGATAGTCAATAAAGACAGCCAACTTTTAGAATTAAAGGAGAAAAAAATGTGTCCACGCAGCAGGGGGAAAAAATAGTCAGCCGCAAAAATGAGGACGAACTTCGCAATTTTTTGACAATTGGAATCAAAGCTACATAAATACCACAGATAACAAAACAAGTTAGCCATAGCTTGTTGGTAAAGTTACTGAGGTGGCAGTTCTACCTTCTGTAACGCAAATAGTATGTTTAACCTTTATTCGAACGTCTGTACAGATTTGTTATATTTAGTAAAATGTTAAATGGCTTGGGTTGAGGTTTACATTTTGAGTTTCGGTGACAAAACTGAATGTACAAACATGTTGCAGCGGAAAGAAAGTATGGTTGCTAAGTCATAATGCTATGATTAAAAAGGAATTCATAACATACCATAATAGAAGAACCCACAGTGTAGCAACCTGACAGAAAATGAAAATTTTTCGACTTTTTATACAGCAGAAGCGAGAAAGCTGAAGTATAATTGATTCTTTACAGGTAAAGGCAGACATTATTCGTAAAAAAAAAAAAAAAACGGGAGCCATCAAAAGTTAGGATGGTGCAGAATTCGGTAAGATAATAAAGACAATTGAAAAAAGAACTACAGGTAATATGTAAAAATAGCGAGCAACTGTTGACAACGGTGATTTACGTGTAGTTTTAAGTAGATAAGGAGTAGCTAACAGTCAAAAGGCCAGCTAAAAAATAAATGGAGCTACTTAGAGATGCCTTAAGGACCTATTTCGGAAAAACGAAAGAAAACATTCTATGGGTTCTATAAATATTGGAACTGTGTCAAAGCGGGAAAATTAAAATGCTTAGTTACTTAATTGAACTGCAAAACGTAGACTCAAGCTTTCGTAGTTCAGTTTGTGTAGGTACTTTTTGGTAGCATCAAGGAAGCACTAAATAGTTTCAATCTCTTCGGTGAAACTATCATCAGCATTACGACTACTGAAGGATATAAAAAATGTGAGAATTGAGTCTCTCCCGCCATGCAGCTCATAAAAATCGTTCACGGTTGTTCTGCTATACACGACGTTTCGACAGCTAAATCCGCTGTCTTCATCAGGTGGAATGGTAGGCTGAAGTTACTACTCCGTCACCGGCGATACTTCGTGTATGGCAGAACTTATCCAGCAGAAGTGAAGAATTTTTATCGGATGTAAATAAAGTCAAACAATAGGGGAGTAAGATTAATATTTATTGAGTTTAGTAAGAATTTATATCAATAAGTAAGAAAATTTTAAGTCACTAAATAACAAAGATAGTTTTTGGAGAATGAGGAAAATGTATACAAGAACACCGAGAAAATTAAATAAAATTAAAAATAAGACTAGAATTTTATGAAAACTTTACAGTGTACACAGCTGTTAGTTGAACAAGAAAATATTTGATTTTTAAAAAAAAATTAAAAACAGCCTAAAATGGTTAAAGCAAACAAGATGGCATATGAAAAGAATCAGTACCACAGAAAATCTTATTAACAACAAAAGAAAACTAAAATTTTCTGTCCTCGAACTGAAACTACAACCCAACTGAGTGATGTGATATACATAGAGGCAGGCCTTCAGCTTACACACGGAGAAATTCCTGCAAGAGAACGAAACAAGTACTTCGTTATAATCATAGATTTCAAGCTGTCTGTAAGAGGCAAAAACGCAAATAAATAGAAAATATGATATTAGAGTGTGGGACGTGACGAAGTTACTGGTCCGTGATGTGGAGGAGACGTGGGGCTGCAGACGCTGCGGGATCGATCGGAGCGCCTGCGGCGGGGCGCTGAGCCGGTGCCAAATGGACGTCCAGCGGAGTGGAAGGCGCTGTGTGTTTGCACAGCGGGCCGGCAGGCACCTCGCCGCGCCGTATTATTCAGGCGGGGCGCGCCAGGCGTGCGCATTGTTCCGAGGAGCCAGCTCGGAATAACCACCGCCTGCGGGAACCTGCTCCACCTGCACGAGCACTCACTATTACGTAACCAACTACTGCTCAAAATTCCTTGCCACTAAATCTTCTGGGATGACATTATCCCCATAGTGCGGGGAAGTTCTTGCGGGTATGCCCGCATCTCCTTCCATATTAATTGTCGGTTGTCATTACTTTAGATGTCGTCATCGGGCGTGTCCTTCTCGTGGTGGTTGTATAATTTGCTATGACCTCCGTCAATAGCATGGATTGCTGTTGCACCACATGAATAATGACGCTGAGGCTGTCTGTTCGGTAGATAGAGTTTTGTGAACTGTCTATTCGCCGACACAGGTAGCTCAGTACCGGTCGCTGCTTGTCGTCGGTCGGGTTGTCTCGGCTTTTTAGAGCTGGGCGCCGTCTTGTTGGCGCGTAGGTGTCTTTTCGCTGGGCAGCCACTGTAGTGGCCTGTTGCAATTGCAGCAGATTGGCACCCCGTCTCGCAGGAAGCTACAATCGGCTACTTTGTGGCTGCCAAAACACTTCACGCAGCGCTCCTGGCGGTTCAGTTGCGTGCCAGATGATCATGTCCCTGGCAACGAAAACACTGGGCCAGGGCGAGTGGTGGTTTCTTCTTGTTTTCAAGCCGGACCTTGCGTCCTAGGATCGTCCTCATCCGCTGTTCCCGTGGGACACGTACCACGGGCTGGAAGATGAACAGAGGTAGGCGCTCCTCTGTGCCATGGTGGTGCATCTGATGTACTTCCGAGACTTGAGTGCCATCAAATTTGTATATATTTAAATCTGCAGAAGAGCGTGTATCCCGCAAAACTTCTTAACGGATTTCCGTTGGGTTTCTCACAGTTTGAAAGCTTACTGCCAGACTTAAAATGTGCGTTACGTCCTCATTTGGTCGTTGCCTGCACGAGCCCCTCTGACCTCGCTGTAGTTAAGAACTTTCTTGAGGGCCGCAACATTCAGTTCGATTTGAGGCTGCAAAAAAGCAGTTGGTTCCCTAAAGAGGACTGTGTACCAAAAGCAGCACCAACAGAGGAGGCAACCAGTCGGAGTTTGGAGGTCATCCTAGGTGGAAGCCCCTCGTCACCGGTGACTCCAGACGGCGCACGCTTTAGACACCGTAGGCCGCAGTCTCGCGAGGCAAAAAAACTGAAACACCAAGATCAAGCCCCAGAAGAACAAGGTAACAACGGCAGCCACAGATCAATACTTCCGATGTAAACGCTTCCGGCATCGGGCTAATGACTGCCGCAACCAAGTAACGGCGTTGAATAAACTCATCTTGGGTAACTAGCCAAGTTAGTCCACTGATAAAATACGACGTTTCGTCGGTCACAACCAAGGCCGCCATCACTTGACATTGGCTGCAGAGGCTGTGACTGCCGAAACGTCGTGTTTTATCAGTGGACTAGTTCGGCTAGTTACCCGAGATCATTTTATTCATATTCGACGCCGAGAAGATCTCCAGTGTTACAAGTACGGCTTTGTTCGATGTGCGGACAACCACAACATCTTGGTTTGCACATGCCCGCGTGAAGCCACGTCACCGTGTGCAAACTGCAGCGCTGATTACGCGGCCAGCTACTGGGGCTGTACCTTGAAAAGGATGCTTCAAGCCACCGCCGACAGGAGCAGACCCAGGAGTGACTGCGCCCGCCCAACAGCGGACACAGGACGGCGAGAACATCAACCAGCTGAACCAGCCAACAATCCCATCCGCAGCCACCAGTATGGCCTGCAACGCCAAGCTGCTACGTGATCCTACTACTAGTCGACACGACGGGGCACTCCCGACGAAGGGGATACTACAGCCACCCTTATCGAAGATGTTAAATCCAAAGGAAAGAGCAAATTGGACAAATTATACAACAGCTCACGCAGTTGGTATCAACAATACAAAGAAACACCTCATATGAACCCAACAGTGGCCTTTAAATTATAAGGACGTCATTGCGTCCTTAACGTGTAAATAAAAAGAGAACCCAAATCCCAAACACTACAAACCGTAGTAATAGAGCCTCTGAGGTGGCGGCACTACACAAACATTGCACTTGATGCAGCACACACACACACACACACACACACACACATATATATGAGTCCACACGACCTTCAGCCACAGCAACAAATGATAAGTTTAACTTTAAAATATTTTAATTCATATTCCGTTTCTTTCTTCGACGGAGACATGGAAATAGTGAGGCACCTCGGGTGCCTCACGATAGTTTGGTTCGTCCTGGTAAGTATTCGTTTATGAGAAATCAGAGCATGAAAAATGGGAATTAAAAATTCCTGAGTGTATAACAGTTGAAAAGCCATTTAAACTATAAATACTGAATATTATTACTAAAATGGTCATTATACACAACAAATTTTATTTTATTCCTTTATCCTAATTGAATAAACCTAAGGCATCACATTCTCCCGTTATAGGACCCAGGTTGAATTCCAACTCGGAACAGGAAACTAAAAAAATGGGTGCTACATCAAAGCCTCTACTACAGATAACGGTGGCAGTTTCCCTACAAAACGAATTCTTCCGTTTCTTGGTCTCGCCTACTTCTTTTTAAAAATTTAATTTTAAATAATTTTAAAGTTTTTGGTAAATTATTGAAAGACTAGTTTTTAACCCAGTAAAAAATGCCGCCGAATAGAACAGAGTTTTATGGTTGCTAAACTAATGAGAATTCTTATAAAATAAAGGTAATGGCAAACCTGTCAGTGTGTATAAGGTGCAGCACAATAGATCTGAATGTTACAACGGGACCGGGTACGACCCTAGGCCAACACTTTCGGGTCGTCCTGACAGCAAAGTTTAGACTGTTTCCGGCAATCATCCTAGGCGAATGCTGGGAGCTCCCCAATTACCACCTCATAAACTAAACGTTTCAAAAACACTTTATTTTTATCATACAGTACACACAATGTTACAAGTTTAGCAACAGATAGCAACACAAATTTTCCTCCAATGGATAAGTACACCGGGTATCATTACTTTTCCCCTCCCACCGCGCCCCATCCCCTTCTCCGATCAAAACAGATGAAAAAAAAAATGTAATTCCTCATGCCTTATATTGTAATTAATTTTCAGTTCTCATCCTTGTGAAGGCTGCATTACAGCGTAACCATAAACAATGCCAATATTTCAGGTCAAAAATCGTAACTTCAATCACATGGGCATTAATATAATTTACAGTTACATATGTTTGTGACTTTATGCATAGCTATATAAACTTGACCCAAAATCTTGACGGCTTGTTGCACCTTTCTTTTTTGCTACCCGCGATTCACATCTATATTATAACGTTTGAATAAATAACACAGCTGGAAATATTTATGTTCCTATAAAATAAATGATCTCAGCATAAGGTGGCAGTGAAAGCAAAGGAAACAACTTTCCTAAAGCCGCGTAATACTAGTTTTAATAGGGGTCAAGGCCGCATAGATCGCGATCACTATGGACTATTTTCAATCAAAGGAAATAATGATTTCAATAAAACGGCGCTCATGAAAGCAGTTTAAACTTATTTCTTAAAAAACCTTGAATAACTAATTTTCTCTGCTGTAATGACTAAAGCTACAGTAGTATTTCTGTTCAAAAATGAATGCTTCAATCGCCCGCGCATTAATACATTCACCGTAATGCGACACAGACGTGATTCCAGGTTTCAAAGATTACTACAACACCAATAAGAGAATATAACGAAAATATCAACACCGAACTAAAATAAATAAAGCAACAGTATTTAATAATTAATATGTTAATTTAAGTGTTCCATCAAATGAATTCATTGCAGCAGCTTAATTAAACAAAATTGTTACTAAAGTAACGGGCGTAACATCGATTTGGTAGTAACATCTCGGTCGTTTCAGCACGCCAACTCAGGCTGACCGCGTCACGCCAGCGTCATAGACAGGATGATATGACGACAAACGTCGCAGTTTATTAGTATTGATGATTGCCGTAGAGGCAGTGATTTATTTATTTTTTGCTGTCGTCAGTCTTTAGACTGGATTTGATGCAATCCTCCATCCCTTCCTATCCTGTGCTAACCTTTTAGTTTCTACATACCCCTTACAACCCACGTCCTCATACATCTGCTTCATATATTCTAATCTCTGTCTACCATCTATAGTTCTTACCTTCGACTGTTCCCTCCACTAACAAATTAACCAATCCAGCATGTCTCAAAATATGACCTAAAAGCCTGTCTCTTCTTCCTGTAAGCTTCTTCCATAAACTTCTTTTCTCGCCCATCATTTCCAAAACTCGTTCATTTCTTACTTTGTCTGTCCACCTAATTTTTAGCATTCTTCTGTAACACCACATTTCAAATGCTTCAAGTTTCTTTCTTTTCCGGTATTCCTAAAGTCCATGTTTCGCTACCGTAAAGTGCTGTGCTCCACACATAGAGTTTTAAAAAGTTCTTTCTAATTCCTAGATCAATATTTGAAACTAAAAAGTTTCTCTTTTTCATGAAGGCTCTTTTTGCTAGTGCTATTCTACTTTTAACATCATTCATGCTTCGGCCATCGGTTGTAATTTTGCTTCCCAAGTAACAGAACTCACTCACTTCTCCTATAGCATCCGATCCTATTTTTATATTAACCTGCTACTATTGGTATCATTTCTGCTACATTTCATCACTTTTGTCTTAGTTTGATTTATATTCAGTCCAAAATCTTCCTTCAGTATTTTGATCATGCCATTCAATAACTTCTCAATATCCTCAGCCCTCTCTGCTAACAAGACAATGTCATCAGCAAATCGTAGCATACTGATTTTTTCTCCCTGAAAACTTATGCCGCATGGAAATTTTTCTTTGACTTTCTTCATTGCTTCTTCTACGTACAAGTTGAATATTAACGGGGATAGACTACAACCTTGTCTCACACCCTTTTTAACTGATGCATGTCTCTCGTGATTCTCTACTTTTATTACAGCCACTTGATTCTTATATAGTTATAGAGTATTCTTCTATCTCGATACTTTAGAAGCTGACTTCTTTAAAATTTTGAACATCTCGTCCAACTTAACATTATCAAAAGCTTTTTCTAAATCAACAAATGCCATAAAAGTATCATTGTTTTTCTTGATCCGCCCTTCAAGTATTAATCTTAACGACAGAATTGCTTCCCTTGTACCGCGATTTTTCCTAAACCCAAACTGATCTTCACTACTATCACTTCTACTACCCTTTCCATCCTTCTGTATATTATTCTGGTCAGTAATTTTGAAGCATGTGATGTTAGACCAATGGTGCGATAATTCTCACATTTGTCGGCTTGTGCTTTCTTTGGAAGTGCGAAGATGATATTTTTATTAAAATCAGTTGGAATTTCTCCTGTTTCATAACTTTTTGATATCAGCTTGAATAATATTTTGATTCCTTCCTCTCCTAGAGATTTAAGAAGTTCTGCAGGGATCTCATCAATTCCAACTGCCATATTTGCTTTCAAGTCATTCAGAGCTTTATTAAATTCTGTCCTCAAAACAGGATCTCCTAAGTCATCCATGTCGACATCGCCTTCCTTTTCCAATACACTATTGTTCAAGTCGTCCCCATTATACAATTTCTCAATGTATTCTTTCTATCGGTTAGCTTATCTTCTGAGCTTAAAAGAGGTTTCCCATCGGCAGCTTTAATGTTCATACCTCTTTTCTTCATTTCTCCGAAATTCTGTTTGAATCTTTCTATATGCAACATCTACTTTTCCTACGACCATTTCCTTTTCTACTTCTTCACACTTTTTTGTAGCCATTTTTCTTTTGCTATTTTGCATTTCCTATTTATTTGATTTCTAAATTGCCTGTACTGCTCTTTCCTGCTTCATCCTGAGCATTTTTGTACCTTCTCCTCTGATCCATCAGCTGCAAAATTTCTTCTGTGATCCAAGGTTTTCGGGCAGCTTGTTCCCTAAAGCCTAATGTTTCTTTGCCAGCTTTCATTATTTCGGTCTTTAATGCATTCCATTCGTCCTCGGTTGAGCTCCTTTCACAGTTACTTCTTAGACCTAAGTCTACCATTTCTGCAAATTTTTCTCTTGTGCTAGATTGTTTCAGTTTATTCACTTCCAGTCTGTTCTGCTTATGCTGCTTCCTTATTCGCTTGAATTTCAGCCTGCACTTCATTACTATCAAATTATGGTCCGAGTCTATGTCTGCTCCTGGGTACGCTTTACAGTCTAGAACTTGATTCCTGAATCTCTGTTTGACCATGATATAATCTAGCTGATATCTGCCTGTATCCCCAGGACGTTTCCAGGTGTATATTCTTCTTGCATGGTTCTTAAACAGTGTGTTCGCCACTACTAGCTTATATCTTTCACAAAATTCTAGCAACCTGCTTCCTCGCTCATTTCTTTCTCCTAGACCAAAACTTCCTACAGTATTCCCCTTTTCCTTCTCCCACTATTGCATTCCAATCACCCATGATTATTAGATTTTCCTCCCCTTTCACATATTGGATTAATTCTTCAATTTCAGCGTATATTTTTTCTATTTCTTCGTCATCTTCCTGTGACGTTGGCATATATACTTGTACTAATGTGGTTGGGACGGGCTTAGTTTCTAACCTCATCAAAATAATCCTGTCACTAAACTGTTCATAATAACTCACCCGTTTCCCTACTTTCTTGTTCATTACAAATCCTACACCAGTGACTCCATTGACAGCTTGTGTGCTAATTATCCTGTGTTCCCCAGACCAGAAATCCTGTGCGTCCTTCCATTTAATCTCACTAATCCCAACAACATCTAACTTAAGTTGTTCCATCTCCCTTTTTAAGTTTTCTAACCTACCTGCCCTATTCAGACTTCTAACATTCCACGCTCCGACTCGTAGAATGTTTCTATCCATTCTGATGACTCCTCCCTGAGCAGTCCCCACCCGGAGATCCGATTGGGGGACTATTTTACCTCCGGAATATTTTACCCAGGAAGAAGCCATCATGATATATGTAATTTGAGAGGATTACATGTCCTCCCTTTGGGTCTTTAATGCAGTGGTTTCCCGTTGCCTTCTGCATCCCCATGCCGTTGATCATTTCTGATTCATCCGCCTTTAGGGGCCGTTTCCAACCCCAAGGGCAAGAGGGTGCCCTGAACCGCTCCCCGCTCTTCCGCCCTCCTTTCGGAGGCCGTTGGCAAGCAGTGGGTGACTCCTTATACCGGGAATCTTTCAGTCGCCAGAGCCTCGTCCGTGCAAACAGGGTGCACCACGTGAAGGAGAGGTTGACATTTGGTTGGAAAAGACTAGTATAGTCTCTCCCAAACCCTTACACCCCTAAAATCAGTAAATACCTAATTCATGA